>BLSH010256585.1:241624-267764 GCA_018402905.1 Glandirana rugosa
ATAAGAAAGATAAGATAAGATAAGTCAAATAAAGATACGATAAGAAAATAAAAGATAAGACCAGATTTGATGAGAAAAAGATAAGTTTAAGTTTAACTAAGATAAACTTAATACCTTTTACCAATACAAGATAAAATAAGATAAGATAACAAAAAAAATTAAGATAAGAAAAGATAAGATAATATCAGATAAGATAAGATAAGAAAAAAAGATAAGATAAGAAGATAAGAAAAGAATACATAAGTATAAGTTTAAATAAGATAAACTTTCAACTTTAAATCTACCAATATAAGAAACATTAAGATAAGATGTCCCACCCGTAATGTGCCACAAACAGGAGGTTAATATCACCAACTATTCCCATTTTATTAAGATGTATCCATATAAATGGCCCACCCTGTAGAATAGAATTACAAAGAATATAACCATCTAAATTTCAACTTTCAAATAGAATAAATTTGAATATGAATACATAAGAAAAGAATAGAAGAATAGAATAGAAAAAAAGAATAGAATAGAATAGACTATAATAGAATAGAAAAGAATAGAATTAAAAAAAACAATAGAATAGAATAAAATAGAACATAACCATTTTCCATAATTCAAATAGAATCAATTTGAATTTGAATAGAAAAAGAGTAGTTTAGACCAGAATAGAAAATAAAAGAATAGCATAGAAATAAACTGAATAGAATAGAATAGAAAGAATAGAACCATCTTCCCAAATTCGAATTTCAAATATAATACATTTCAATTTGCATAGAAAATAGAATAGAATATAATAGAAAAGAATAGAAAATGAAATAATTGAATAGAAAAGAATATAATAGAATGAACAAATAAAAAAACAATATAATTATAAAAAAACAATAGAATATATTAGATTAGGATAGAAAGAATATAACCATTTACCAAAATTCAAATAGAATCAATTGAAATTTGAATAGAATAGAAAAGAATAGACTAGAATATTTATTCTATTCTGTTGTTTTTTTTTTCTATACGATTGTGTTAATTTCTATTCTACTCTATTCAAATTTGAATTGATTCTATTTGAATTTTGGAAAATGGTTATATTATTTCTATTCTATTCTATTTTATTATATATTTTTATTAATTATATTCTATTCCTTTCTATTCTATTCTTTTATTTTCTATCCTATTTTGTTCTGTTTTACTCTATTATATTATATTCTTTTTTTCTGTTATATTCTTTTTTATTGTATTTTTATTTCTGTTCTGTTCCTTTTTTTCTATTCTATTTTTTTCTCTTTGGAAATTGGAGAACTATTTGAATTTGAAACCTGTTCAAATTCGAAAACAATTCAAAATTGATTTGAAAACTTTTTTAATCGATTTGAAAACGAATAAAGGAAACAAACTCCGAAAACAAATTAAACATATGAAACGTATCTAACTAAACTAATTTGTGCAAATCGAAACAAAACAATTTTTTTTCGTTCTGCACATGTCTAATTTTGGCTGTAATTTCCCTAATAGATTAATTCCTATATTTTTAGTTCCGTCTAGTGGCCAAAATGTGGTATAGTTAATATGTCATACCTCTATGAGAATATATACCACATTTTGGCCACTAGATGGAGCTAATGATCAAAGGAATTCATGATGCCCAACATTCAATTTTGCAGAATACTATTGACACGGACACCAAACATTCATTAGATGAATGTAACACACATTCGTTTATGCTCAATGTATTTTAGCTGTAATTTCTGTAATAGACTATTTCCTATATCGTGAGCTCCATCTAGTGGCAACGTTTTATGAAATACCTTAATGAGAAAATATACCACATTTTGGCCACTACATGGCGCTAATGATCAAAGGAATCAATCTATTAGAGTCCTACATACGTTGAACATACACAAATATGAGTGACATTTGTTCAATGATTGATTTTTTGAATAAATTCATTAAATAAAACACAGCATTCCAAATTATACAGTCAAATAACATACGCAATTTGCTAAGTTCACAAAGGGAAAATAAAGAGATAAGAAACCTTACTTTCTATACAATTAAGTTCCATTAATCCACTCTTCACAGTATTGCCTAACAAGTTGGTAATGTTGCAGGAAGCTTTCAAATTTACACAGTTAGCACACGAAAGAGTATATTGAACCACCTTAAAACAGCTGCCAGAGAGATTCATAGCTGTGAAGGAAGAGGTACAATCATATAAATAATTATGGCAATGGTAACACCCTTAATATCTATTTACTGCTCAGACAATGTGCATTATTTCATAAAAAGGACCCAGTGATCGCAAGTGGATGATACTATGTCCATTTTTTTTTGGGATAGAGTGGGGAGGGATTACAACTTCTGTCAGTTTTTATTGCTATTTGTGTCCCCATTAGGGAGATTCACTCTCTCTATTTGTTCTGTTTAACATTATCATTGAAAGTGAAAGTAAAAGAAAATCCCACATTTTTGGGCTGTCCCCAGAAAATAGGGGTGGAATCTTCCAATTAGGGCACTAGTTCTGGTGACCTGGGGGAACCCAAGAAATTCACTTAAAGTGTTTGTTAAGCCACTTTATAAAAAGTTCCCATCCGCTCTGTATTATAGGAAGAAGTTGCCCTGTGTCTGTGTTATAACATATATATATATACTTCTCTGTATAGATAACACACAGGCTTCCTAGGATCAGTTGTCATTTTTCTGCTCCTCTCTCTTAGCTCAGAGTTCCTGAGGGTGGGGTGAGCACTGCTGCTGACGTCAGCTGGAGAGACAGAGCTGTGCTGTGTTATCTATATAGATAAGAATATTTCTGATATAACACGGACACAGGAAGGGCTGGATTAACATAGGGGCTATTGGAGCTGCAGCTCCAGGCCCCTTCCTTAGGATAGGCCCAGCCCAATGATGTGAGTGAATCACTAATGTCCTGCTCTGTAAACAGTGTACACATGATTGATATGTAAATTGCAGCAGCATATTTAACTTGTTTTAACAAAAATTGTTTGCATTTTCATTTTATTTATTTCCATTAAAAAATGCCCACCAAAATTCTCAGCACCAGGTCCATGATGCTCTTAATCTGGCCCTGGACACAGGGAACTTCTTCTTCTAATACAGAGGGATAGGAGCTTTTAGAGCTAATTATGAGAGCAGAGAGGAGAAGCTAGGAGAGGAAGAGGGAGGGGGGAGTTGAAGACAGGCACACAGCAGATAGGAGAGCTGGGAGTGACATAGCCTGCATAGACCACGGGGCTCTCAGGATAAGTAATATACAAGGGGAGTCAGTACACAGGGGGGAAGTCATGACCTGGCATTATCAAACTGATTTTTTTAGGGGATGCAGAGGGATAAAAGCACCATGCTGCTAATTGCACATTAAAGAGACAGGAGCAGCATTTTTTGGGGTTAACAAACGCTTTAAAGTGTTTGTTAAGCCACTTGTATGAAAAGTTGCCATCCGTTCTGTATTATAATAAGAAATTGCCCTGTGTCTGTGTTATACATATATATACTTCTCTGTATAGATAACACACAGGCTTCCTAGGATCAGTTGTCATTTTTCAGCTTTTCTCTCTCAGCTCAGAGTTCCTGAGGGTGGGGTCAGCACTGCTGCTGACATCAGCTGGAGAGACAGAGCTGTGCTGTGTTATCTATATAGATAAGAATATTTCTGATATAACACTGACACAGGGAACTTCTTCTAATACAGAGGAAATAGGAGCTTTTAGAGTTAATTATGAGAGCAGAAAGGATGTCACGATCCTGGTGGTGGAGTCTGGCTTATGCAAGGAACAACCACTCTTGTGCACCCAATTCGGGGACCCCTGGTAGAGCAGACAGGGAGTCCAAGAGTGCAGGATGGCACGAGGGCTGGATGGTCACTGATGGTGATGTGAGTTCCCAGGTGGCCGTGCAGATCAGAAGAGTGGTAGTACAGGCTGGGTCGGCAACTGGCTGGCTGTGCGGTACAAAGGGGTCAGGCAAGAGAATGGTCAAGTCCAAGCAAAGTTCGTTATCGGGCTGGCAGCAGAAGTACAGAAGGATCAGACAATCGGGTGGACATGGATAGCTGGGGTCAGTGCAGGCAGATATCAGCAGGCCAGGTCAAGCCGGGTCAAACAGGAAACAGGAAGGGTCACAGGTACTGGAAAACAGGAACAGAGCTGGGGCTCATAGGTACTCAGATGCTGTGGAACGGACAGCACTCGCTGCAAGGCACTGGGGGTTTAACCACTTCAGCCCCGGAAGGATTTGCCCCCTTCCTAACCAGAGCCCTTTTTGCGGTTCGGCGCTGCGTCGCTTTAACTGACAATTGCGTGGTCGTGCGGCGTTGTACCCAAACAAAATTTGCTTCCTTTTTTTCCCACAAATAGAGCTTTCTTTTGGTGGTATTTGATCACCACTGCGTCATTTCTGATCGCCGCTATAAACAAAAGAGCGACAATTTTGCAAAAAAAAAACTAATTTCTTAATTTGCTAAAATACAAATAAAAAAAAAATATATAAAAAAACATTTTTTTTCATCGGTTTTGGCCGATTTATATTCTTCCTCATATTTGTGATAAAAAAAATCGCAAACGGCGTTTATTGATTGGTTTGCGCAAAAGTTGCCGCGTTTACGGATGATGAGAATTCATTTCTGGGGTTTTTATTTTTTTTTTATATTTTTACTAGTAATGGCGGTGATCTGCAATTTTTAGCGGTACTGCGGTATAGCAGCGGCCATGTCGGACCATTTTGACACTTTTTTGGGACCATTGGCATTTATACAGCGATCAGTGCTATAAAAATGCACTGATTACTGTGTAAATGCCATTGGCAGTGAAGGGGTTAACCTGCAGGGGGCGCTCTAAGGGTTAACTGTGTTCCCTGGGCGTGTTCTAACTGTGTGTGGGCTGCCCTGACTGGGGAAGGGAAGTGATCACAGCTTCCATGTAGAGGAAGGCTGTGATCACAGCCCTTCCCTCCTCACAGAACGGAGGTCTGTGTTTACTTACACGGACCTCCGTTCTTTCACTCTGGGGGGGGCATCGCGGGTAGCCAGCGGAGATCGACTCCGCCGCACCCGCTCCCTGGCCCTCCCCGGACACAGTGAGCGCGCGGGCACGCCTCCGGCGGCGCACGCGGGCTCACAGTGCGCGATCTGGCAGCCGCCAACAGATGACGGCGGTTTGCGCAGGAGAGCCACCTTGTCGCCGTCAACCATCGGCAAGTGGTTAAATGGCACCGCTTGGTGCCGTTTCCGGCGCATAGGCGCTAAAGTCCACAAAAGGCACCGATTTTCCCTAACAGAAGAGAAGCTAGGAGAGGAAGAGGGAGGGGGGAGTTGAAGACAGGCACGTAGGAGAAAGGAGGTAGGGAGTGGCATAGCCTGCATAGACCACGGGGCTCTCAAGATAAGCTATATACAGGGGAGTCAGTACACAGGGGGGGAAGTCATGACCTGGCATTATCAAACAGGCATTTTAGGGGATACTTCTGATATAACACTGACACAAGGAACTTATTCTTCTAATACAGAGGATATAGGAGCTTTTAGAGTTAATTATCAGAGCAGAGAGGAGAAGCTAGGGGTTGAGAGGAAGAGGGAGGGGGAGCTGAAAGCAGGCTTAGGAGAGCTGGGAGTGACACAGACTGCACAGACCACGGGCTCTCAAGATCAACTATATGGCAAGGGGAGCCTCCACTCAGGAGGGGAGTCATCATCTGGCATTATCAAACAGGTATTTTAGGGGATACAGAGGGATAATTTAATAAGCAAATGCACCATGCTGCTAATTGCACATTAAAGAGACAGGAGCAGCATTTTTTTTGGGGGGGGGGGGGGGTTAACAAACGCGGTAATTTGCAGGATTTTCCTCTCACTTCCTGTTTGGCTATGAGGCAGGAAATGAAGGGAAATCTCCGCAATGGGACGCAAATGGAAAATAAAGATCTGACAGTGGTTATAACCCACTGTCAGATAAACAAAATTAAAAAAAAAAATGTTTTCCTATAGTTCAACTTTTAGGGCACATACACATGGGCATATGTTGTAAAAATATGCAAAACGCCGGGCCCGACGTCAGGGAAAAAATCTGCGGTTTTATTGGCTTTTGCATTGGCGTTAGTGAGCGTTAATGAGCGTTTTTGAGCATCAACGTCAATCAGCGTTTTTTTTTTTTTTTAATTCCTCTGCTATATTTTAACCTAAAAACGTCGGCGTTAAAAAACGCCAGTTAACGCACATACGGCGTTAGTGAGTGTTAGTGAGCGTTTTGTGGTGTCGTCGTCAAAAAACGCCAAAACATTACAGCTTGGGAACGCACTGGCCATGGGTTCTACTTTCAGCTCACTAACGCCGACACCCTCTACAGCTCAAAACATGGAGAGCTGCAAAAAACACCCAAAAACGCAGGCGTCAAAAAACCCCCGTGTATATGAGCCTTAATACTTACCCTTCCAGCTGACCAATCTTTGCTTCCTACCGGTGCTGAAGAACCTTCTGCATCTAGCATACTTCTGGGTTTGTCAGATGCCTGATCCCCGTGCTGGGTGCTGTGGTTCTACCGCCAGCCCATATGTCACTATTTTTTCATTGATGACATAGGGTCCAGCAGAAGGAACCCACAGCAAGTGGTGGGGGGGCACAGGAGTCTGACATTCCAGAAATGTCGGGCACAGTTGTAGCTTTTTAGGAGATCAGCAGTGTAGGCAGTGAGAGAAATTTTCTAATTGTGTTCTTTTGCAAACAGTTCTTTGTTCAATTTTTTTTGTTGTTTTAGAAATGACAGAGTCCCTTTAATGACTATAGACTTAAAGCTCCAGGCATACAGCTAAATACACAAAATATAAAAATATATAAATATAAAACAAATAAGGGCACTGTTTTACTTGGCAAAAGCACAGTCTTGCCTGGCAGGGGAGAGGTCCTGATCTTTCTCTGTTGCAGTTTCACTTTCACTAACAGGTCTTTTCCCTGCTTCTTGCAGGGATGATAAGTTCCCTGTGCTGCGTTTCCTCTGCTCCCTGAGCTCTGCTGTACAGGGAATACAAGAGGCTGGTGCCAAGTCCAATTCAGACATTTACACTGCTTGCATTTATAAAAAAAAATACATGTATTAATAAATACAGAACTGTATTAATGTGTTTCTTTTAGAATTGCTGGGGGTTCCACTTTAAACATAGGGGAGCTTAGTATAAAGATCTCTATAATAAGCTTTTCTCAGCTGGGACTGACACAATAGTCAATGTGCAAGAAAGATTTTTTTTTTTACATATATTTTATCAGGCTTTTCCCATGGTACTTCTGTGAATAACACACTCACTGTCCCTGGATTTCTATGCTTTCCCTTTCAGTGTATCTGTGATCTATGGAGGAGGCTTTGGTTGTCACCAGGCTGCAATTCAAGCATGTCTGCTTTTGTTCATCTTGATTATATGTGGGGTGATCTTGGTGTGGTTAACTAAAGATTTATATAGAGGAATCAGGAACTCCTTCCTTCTGTCAGGGATCCTTCTGGTGACAACCAGGGATGGACTGACCCATCTGGCTCTCAGGCACAGCTGAGGGCCCGGGGCCATTAGGGGACCCCATGAGAGGCTCTGCAACACATGCAGTCTACCACTAAAAGCGGCTGTAAAACCTCTTACGGCGCGGGCACGATGCACCCCTGCTGGCCCCTCCTTCCCTCCCATCTACCCCCCAGTGTTTGTACATGACATCACCCGGGACAGACAAGAAGAGAGGAGGGACCGGCAGGGAGCAGCAAGTCCGCTACCCGCACCATGTGCAGGCATCGGGTGAGGGCGGCTGTGTACTTTTTATTACAGGTGCCTGGAGACACCAGCGCCTCCATCGGGGGAAGAGGAGGTTTCCAGGCAGCCACTACAGATGTAGGGGACCCAGGCCCCAACAGGACCGCAGGGTGCCCTATGATACTCTCCTGGACTTCCCCCCACAGTGCCCCCCCACAGTGTCCTCCTGTGTCCTACCCCCACAGTGTTTACCTTGTGCCCCCCCCCACAGTGTTCCGTGTCCTCCCCCCACAGTGTTCCCCTGTGTTCTCCCCCCACAGTGTTCCCTGTGTCCTCCCCCCCACAATGTGCCCCTGTGCCCCCCCATGGCATTTCCTGTACCCCCCCACGGTGTAAAAAAAGCACTTTTGGGTTTAACTAATATTTTTTTTGGTATCATTTATAATTCTCCTTTTAGGGGGTGTGGCAAGGGGTGTGTCTTATGCCTACATAGTTTTGCTAACAGGTGTCCCTCGTTCCCATCTCAAATAGCTGGGAGGTATGACTAGTTCTGGTGGCTTAACTCCTCCCCTCTCCCTCCCTGGGGGGGATGTGCCAGGATGGAGAGCGGGGAAGGGGCTGGTAAATATGTAATTTACAGCCCCTTCCTTTACTTAATGAACAGAGTCAGCGATTGGTACCGACCACTGACTCTATCCATTCATAACTGGGTTTACTATGCTTCAGTATGTGAATTAATAAGGAGCTCTTCATGTCCATTAATTTTATGCAGCTGAGGCTGCAGAGATGAATATAAAGGGCTGTGTTCTCAATATCCTTTCTCTGTCTCAGTGGTGGAACATCAGAGGTCTGTTTAGACCCCAGATATTTCACTAAAGCCCTCCAACGGGACACTTAAAAAAAAATTGTTAGAAATAATAAAAATGAAATTGTAATAAAAATGAAATCAAATAAAATGGTAAGAATTAATAAAAAAATAAAATAACAAGAATGAAAAACGACTGACACTGGTGGTGGAATACCAGCATTGTTAAGGTTGCACTTGCGACTGGGCCCTGGCATCTTGCCACCGAGCTTGGAGGGAAAGGACCCAGGCTCGGAGGGAAGGGAGGTCAGGGAGGCCCTTCATGGTTTCTTGCACTGGGGCCCTGAAGGTTCTAGTCATGCCACTGAGGGGGATCAGAACCTGCTTTCTCCTGCCGGGATCCCTCTAGTAAAATCTGAAGATCAATATAAAGGACCTCCTTCCTCCTACCAGGGATCCCTCTAGTGATAACTAAAGATCTTTATAGGTGAACCAGGGCCTCCTTGCTTCTGCTGTGATCCCTCTCATTGTAACACCAGAATTCTTTTTGTTTTCCCTACTGTCTGACTCAGTGGCGGCTGGTGAAATTTTCGAATGGGGGGGCGCCAGACCCCGCACTTCCTTGGTGACCCCTCCCACTTCTCATAAGCCACACCCCTTGTAGATTCCACCCATTGTGTCAAGAGTATACAGCCCAGCATCACCAGATAGAGTATACAGCACCACCAGAGAGAGTATACAGCACCACCAGATAGGGGTATACAGCATCACCAGATAGAGTATACAGCACTCCACCCTCCCTTGCGGCACTGACAGCAGATCACCCCCAGCAGATCCCTCCCCCTAGGGCAGTTGGGACGTCAAAGTCCCACACTTACCCCATCTAGGAAACGGGAGCATGCTTCAGCTGTGCATCCTCCTCAGAGAAAGGCACCCAAAAGGATCGCCTGACTTTTCCGCCAATCGGGAAATGGGTAACGCTTCATGATTGACAGAGAGGGGATTCAGTGTTAGAAAAGCAAATATTCCTTTGCTTTTCTAACACACGTGAGTGCGCTTGCAATCGCAATGCTCTGCGCTCTGAGCAACTATTTTGAAGCCTATTAGAGCCTATGGCTCTAATCAGGTGCTTCAAAAAAAAACCCCCGCTGATGTAATTAATGCGGCCGGCGTCCTGAAAGGGACGGAACACATGAATAGGGGGTGGTCACGGTGGCATGGATAGATTTATGCTATGCATGAATCTACCCATTTAGCATAGAGGGGGTGGCGAGGACAGAGGGAACGGCGCCCATGCGCCCTTAATGGACGGGCCGCCCCTGGTATGCTCACTCACTGGCTTCAGTACTCTTTCAATGACCATTGACAAGTATGTAGAAAAGTACTTTGGATTATTCTCTGATTTTTCTAATCCACATCCTTGTTCCAGGTGTGTGTCTCAAAGTAACAAACTCAGAGGGTCAGCATATTAGTCAGACAACAAGCATTTTCAGTAATGGCAGCCCATTAACTTTTTCATTAGAAATTTACTTAGCAGCTATAGATTTCAGAGTTAGATTTTCTGAGGCTGCAGTTAGTGCAATGTGGATTAAAACCATCCTATCACTTCTAAATTCTAGCCAATATATTTTATTGTTTTAGTTTTAGATATAGTGGGGAATGATTTGGACCCTTGTTGGATTTTAATGTTCTTTGGGGCTCCATTGGATAGACTTTCCTACATTTATTGTCCGGTGACAACAGTTTTGCCTAAACAGGTGAAAATTATAACGGAGCCCCATACAGAATTAGAGACTAGACAGGAGAATTAAAAACTTCCACATTCTCCAAAAAGTAGAAGAAAAAGTTTTGGCTGAACATGAAACTTTATCAGCAAGCACTTTCCCTCCCTAGCTCAGCAAATTTAAAATTATTGAAACTGCTTTATATAAATCAAACATACATGTAGCCCTCATTCTTTGTGATTTCTTTTTCATATAAATGACTTTAAAGATTATGATGAATGTCAAAATGTATTATATTTTCATTTTAAAAAGTCTATTACGGATGGGGTTGCTGCTTCCTTCGATGATGAGTTGTGAGCCCAATGGTTTATAGGCTTCAATGTAGTCTACACAGCATGAAAAGTCGACTGCAGAGTTGCACGTGAATCCTGTGTTAATTGGAGATATGGTAATCTGTGAACTTTTGGCCAGTCTGTACACAACAATTGTTCTGTTTCCTGGATAGGCATCATTAACCATACAAATAAAAGTTCCTGCAAGATAAAAAAAACATAGCATATGTTATAAGGTAAATAGAGAAAAAATGCAGGTATTTTGTTTTTGCTTTTAACTACTTGCATATCTTGGGCTTGCTAAATACTCCCCACAAGTATCATACAAGCACACTAAAGCCTCGTACACACGAGCCGATGTTTGGTCAACCGAACGTCCAACTTTTGTCCAAATTGGATGACGGCGGTTTGGTCTAGTGTACTGACATGAGTCAAGTAATTGGCCAACAAAGCTAAACGTAGTGACGCGTTATGAGCGTATAACGAGGAAGATCAGGTGAATGTGATTTGTGAATTATGAACATAGGTTACACGACTGAACACTTCCTGGATTCCGAGTATGCGTGTTTGCACTTCCAACTTCTTGTTGGCCAACTTCTGTGCACACGAGCCAACTATCGGCCAACACCTTGTTGACCAACACAAGTTTTCTAGTCTCGTCGTCCAACTTCTGTTGGACAACGATTGGAAATCGGCTGTAAAATCCTGCGTACACATGATTGGATTTTCGGCCAACAGGCTGTTGGATGACCATTGTTGACCGATAATCGGACCGCATGTATGGGCCTTGAGTGTTTGTGGCAAGCCCTGTCCCTCTCCCCCTGTTACCATCCCGTTACCACTATTATCAGCAATTTCTGGCAGTCAAAATGACAGCACTGTCCCTTCACTAGAGTGCATAGAGGTAAACAGTAGCTTATGTTGTTTTTAGGGAGAGAGCATTCAAATTCCCAGCCTGAATATTGAGCAGGGCCTGGACAATTCATGGGAGGCAGAGCCATGAACATAAAAAAAAAAACTATTGTGCTTTGGGGGTCGTAGCTCGGCGACCTGGGGTTGCAGACCACAAATTGGGGGATAGGTAGCCAAAGTCCACTGGTCAATTTGGGGCTCCTATCACCTATGGTTACAGAGAAAAGGGGCTCCTTGCGCAGCCTGTCAGAAGCTGCATACAGAGCAGCCAGTTTAATTACAAGCTGGCACACTGTTTGCAGTAGACTGAGAGGATGAGCTCACAGTGCCTTTGACTTCTTGTCGGGGGCACTGAGCTCAATGGACAGCTTGGAGCCTTGGACCAATGGTAAAAGACAGATGCTCCCTTGCAGCCCAGCCCTTTTAACCACAAAGAAAAAACATGGGTTTATGGGTATAAGGTTTACCCATAATCCAATGTTTTTTGTTAAGAGGGAGAATCTGCTGCTGCTGAAAATGTACTTCAAGCTAAATAACATATTATGCTATGTGTTTTAATAATTTATTATTTATCTAATTACTGGTTTGAAGTTATAACTCCAAGCTTCAGTAGTTTGTCCGTTAAGCCACCTGCTTGAGTACAGGTTTTGAAAATATAGTAAATTACTTTAAAAACAATATATAATAATTATTTGTATATTACTCACTTATGGTAATTAACCACTTGCCACCCAGGCCAATTCTGTCACGTTTCTCCTACATGTAAAAATCATTATTTTTTTGCTAGAAAATTACTCAGAACCCTCAAACATTATATTTTGTTTTTTAGCAGTCACCCTAGGGCAGGGGTAGGCAACCTTCGGCCCTCCAGCTGTTGTGGAACTACATTTCCCATGAGGCATTGCAAGGCTGGCAGTAACAATTACTCCCAGAGGCATGATGGGACTTGTAGTTCTGCAACAGCTGGAGGGCCTCAGGTTGCCTATCCATGCCCTAGGGGATAAAATGGGTTTTGCAACTTTGTATGTATTTGCGCAGCAATTTTTCAAATGCGTTTTTTTTGGAAAAAAACTGTTTTATGAATAAAAAACCCACTAAATTAGCCCAATTATTTTGTATAATGTGAAAGATGATGCTGCGCTGAGTAAATAGATACCTATCATGTCAGGCTTTAAAATTGCGCACACTTGTGGAATGGCGCCAAACTTTAGTACTTAAAAATCTCCATAGACGACACTTTCAAATTTTTCACATGTTACATGTTTAGAGTTACAGAGGAGGTCTAGTGCTAGAATTATTGTTCTCGCTCTAACGTTCGCAGTGATACCTCACATGTGTGATTTGAACGCTGTTAACATATGCTAAAACAAGTCCTTATGCTGGTTAAATTAGTAAACTATGAGAACTAATGAAGGTGCTATATACTGTACAATTTACAGTATATAATCAGAGAATGGCTCAAGTTCTATTCTTTTATTATATAGATTATACATGGCACTCTCATTAGTTCTCATAGTTTACTAATTTAACCACCATTTTTTAATAAAATCAGGACTGTTGGTAGCTATATAGAGCACAGTGTCATTTTTATTTTTTATTTCTGCATTTATTTCAGCCCTGTAGTTGACCAGTGAAATCTCAGCATTTACGGGGCTTTTACATAATGCAGAAATAAAAAATGAAAATCTGCTTTCCAATAGATTCCTTTCACCAAACGCTTATTTGTCTAGGAGAATCTGATTGACTGCCTACGTCCTGACACGTGGATTTTTTTTTTGTAATTGCTTTTATTTTCCAGAAAAGTACAGTTTACAAGTAAGATAAACAACATACAGTCAGGTCCATAAATATTGGCACATTAACACAATTCTACTATGTTTGGCTATATACACCACCACAATGGATTTGAAATGAAAAAAAAAAACAAGATGTGCTTTAACTGCAGACTTCCAGCTTTAATTTGAGGGTATTTACATCCAAATCAGGTGAACGGTGTAGGAATTACAACAGTTTGTATATGTGCCTCCCACTTTTTAAGGGACCAAAAGTAATGGGACAATTGGCTGCTCAGCTGTTCCATGGCCAGGTGTGTGTTATTCCCTCATTATCCCATTTACAAGGAGCAGATAAAAAGTCCAGAGTTCATTTCAAGTGTGCTATTTGCATTTGGAATCTGTTGCTGTCAACTCTCAATATGAGATCCAAAGAGCTGTTACTATCAGTGAAGCAAGCCATCATTAGGCTGAAAAAACAAAACAAACCCATCAGAGAGCTAGCAAAAACATTAGGTGTGGCCAAATCAGCTGTTTGGAACATCCTTAAAAAGAAAGAACGCACCGGTGAGCTCAGCAACACCAAAAGACCAGTAAGACCACGGAAAACAACTGTGGTGGATGACCGAAGAATTATTTCCCTGTGAAGAAAACACCCTTCACAACAGTTGGCCAGATCAAGAACACTCTCCAGGAGGTAGGTGTATGTGTGTCAAAGTCAACAATAAAGAGAAGACTTCACCAGAGTGAATACAGAGGGTTCACCACAAGATGTAAACCATTGGTGAACCTCAAAAACAGGAAGGCCAAATTAGAGTTTGCCAAACAACATCTAAAAAAGCCTTCACTGTTCTGGAACAACATCCTATGGACAGATGAGACCAAGATCAACTTGTACCAGAGTGAGGGGAAGAGAAGAGTATGGAGAAGGAAAGGAACTGCTCATGATCCAAAGCATACCACCTCATCAGTGAAGCATGGTGGTGGTAGTGTCATGGTGTGGGCATGTATGGCTGCCATTGGAACTGGTTCTCTTGTATTTATTGATGATGTGACTGCTGACAAAAGCAGCAGGATGAATTCTGAAGTGTTTCGGGCAATATTATCTGCTCATATTCAGCCAAATGCTTCAGAACTCATTGGACGGCGCTTCACAGTGCAGATGGGCAATGACCCGAAGCATACTGCGAAAGCAACCAAAGATTTTTTTTAGGGGAAAGAAGTGGAATGTTATGCAATAGCCAAGTCAATCACCTGACCTGAATCTGATTGAGCATGCATTTCACTTGCTGAAGACAAAACTGAAGGGAAAATGCCCCAGGAACTGAAGAGAGTTGCAGTAGAGGCCTGGCAGAGCATCACTAGGGATGAAACCCAGTGTCTGGTGATGTCTATGTGTTCCAGACTTCAGGCTGTAATTTGCAACCAAGTATTAAAAAGTGAAAGTTTGATTTATGATTGTTAATCTGTCCCATTACTTTTGGTCCCTTAAAACGTGGGAGACACATATACAAACTGTTGTAATTCCTACACCGTTCAGCTGATTTGGATAGAAATACCCTAAAATTAAAGCTTAAAGCCTGCAGTTAAAGCACATCTTGTTCATTTAATTTCAAATCCATTGTGGTGGTGTACAGAGCCAAAAAGATTAGAGTTGTGTCGATGTCCCAATATTTATGGACCTGACTGTAGATATGAAGTACAGTCAGATGTCAGAGGGAAAAGGGCCACAAGAACAAATGCAGAAATCCACCGACCTAGCAGTGTATGGACCAGACGAGAGTCAAAAAATATAACAGCTCTTGAATGCAATGACAACTGATAAAGCACACTAACACATATCTAGACATTTGCATGAAAAAATGTATATGGCGGAAAGTAATACGTATTGGAACCTGTACATTGTCGGGATGTCGAGCATCCCAACGGCCAGTTTTGGGGTACCACTGTTAATAGGGTGAGACGTGGTAGAAGAGACAAACTATAATCTCATCATATAATACCCACCTCTAAGCCGGGTATCCAGGGAAGGAGGAAAGGGTAAAGGGTAAGGAGGAGAAGGTGATAGGGGGGATATTCCCAGAATGGGAGGTGGATAAAGGAAGGAAGGAAATAGAAAAAGGGATGGAGCACAGGGGAAAAAAACAGAAAGCAGATAGTTAGTGCCTCTCGCCCAGGTTGGTGAAAGTGAAGTCTGGGAGGTCATCCATATCACGGGATCTCTCGGAGGTATGCGTAAGTATAGACAAAATAGTTCCAGGGTCTCCAGGTCTCACAAAAGCTCTCCTACCGGTTGTGCAAGGCGGCAGTGAGATCTTCCATATCTCTCAGTTCGCTAACTTTAGAAAACCAGAGAGCTACGGAAGGCAGGTTCTCCGATCTCCAACAGAGGGGGATACATGCCCTAGCCGCATTCTGTAACTGGATATTAAGGGAGGCTTTGTGTTTCTTGATTGATCGTGTGGAGAGGTGAAGCAAACATGCATGAGGGTCTCAAACATGCATGAGGGTCTGGTGAGGTGTTTGATCATGGAGATCACCTCACGCCAAAATGGTCTAAGTATGGGGCAGTCCCAAAATATATGTAACATTGTTCCCTCTGCATTGCTACATCGTCAACATTGGTTGGAAACTTGAGGGAAGAAACGATGCAAAGTGGCGGGCACGCTGTACCAGCGGGTCAGAATTTTGTATCAGGTCTCCTGGATTCTGGTAGCTATTGAGGATTTTTGAGCAAAGTGGAGGATCTTTTCTTTTTGCAAGTCAGTGAATTGGGTATTCAGGTCTGATTCCCACCGCGAGAGGAACTGAAGGTCAAAACCTTCCGCTGGTCAGATCAAGGTGGCATAAATTGTCGAGAGACTATGGCGGATTGGCTCTCCTCGGTGGCAAATGGTCTCCAGTTCAGTGAGTGGTCGATGGATGCCCGTAGTCTGCAAGCATCTGTGGAGGAAAGTGCGCAACTGAAGGCCACTCCAAAAGTCCAACGGTGGGTCCGTGGCAGATACCCCAGCAGTGGAGGATAGCTTACCATCTGGACCCACAAAGTAAAAGAGACAGAGCCACCTACTTGCCACTAACCGCTGGAAGATAGGGTTATGAAGGCTGGATTGCCCAGGATCGGTACCATAGGAGAAGGAGTGGGTGATGCTGAGGAGTGTCGGAAGGCTTTTCTAGATACCAATAGGGTGCTGCCTAGGGTGGGCAGCAAGGTAGTCCATGGCCAGCTCTTAGCCGTGTCCCCGGAGTCCTCCATTTCCATGGCCACCCAGTGCTTCGCCTCACTGTGACAGAGCCAGTCTACCACCCTTGCGAGATGTGTTGCCCTGTAATATGCTTTCACATCGGGGAGGCCGACCCCTCCTCTTCTCTTCTGAAGATAGAGAAGCTGGAGTTGAATGCGGGGCCTGCGGTGAGACCAGAAAAAGTCTTGAAACATAGAACTTATTCTTTTGAAGAACACTGGATGGAGAAGGATGGGAAGTGCCTGCATCAGGTACAGCACCCTCAGTAACATGGTCATCTTGAGGGCATTGCAGCAGCCAAATCACGTCAACGGGAGTGAGTGCCAGTGAAGGAGATCAGCCTTAAGACAGGTAAAGTTAGCCAAGTATAGGCTGGAAGAGTCTGAGGTTATGTCTACGCCCAGATAGTGGATGGAGTTTTTAGCCCAATGGAAAGGAAATGCCGATTTCAACGACTTGACTAGATCCTGGTCTACTGAAATATTAATGAAAGAGGACTTAGATAAATTAATTTGGAAAAAAGACAGTGCCATATTCTTGTAGGGATTGAAGCAGGTACGGGAGGGAAGTGAGGGGCTCAGAAAGAAAATCATATCATCTGCAAATGCGGCTACTTTGTGCATTCCCGACCTCTTATGATATCTGGAGATGGCAGGAGCTGCCCTAACTGTGCACAGAAAGGGTTCAAGGGAGAGTTTGAAAATCAACGGAGATAAGGGGCAGCCTTGCCGTGTACCGTTATAGATGTTGAAGAAATTGGATCTTGTTTCATTAACTCTGAGTGTGGCTGTAGGATGGGAGTATAAAGAAAGGACCCAACTCAGTAGCGTCAGAGGCCAATATGTTCTAAGGTGGCCCGTATGAAAGACCAGTTGACCCAATCAAAAGCCTTCTCTGCATCCGTGGACGTATGGGCCACATGTATCAGGTTAACCACCCGAATGGTGTTATCACAGGGTTCTCAAAGAGGTACAAAGCCCGCCTGTTCTCTATGGACAAGGCTCGGAATATGCGGTAGCAGCCTGTTTGCCAAAATTTTAGCAAACAGTTTCAAGTCAGCATTTAGGAGCGCAATCGGACGGTAGTTCCCGCACTGCAGGGGGGTCCTTCCCTTCTATAGAGATCAAAGAGATATAGGCTCTCTGGGCAACTGTTGGGAAGGCCTCTCCCTCTGTGATGGAATTGAGGGTGGAAATCAGTGGTTGAGAAAGTGTCTCAAAGAAGACCATGTAGTAGGAGTGAAGCCGTTGGAACCAGGAGTCTTGGTTTTGAGTTGGCCAGGGCAATTCTCAACTCCTCGATTGTGATATGCTCCTCTAGCTCTTCCTGTGTTGAAAGAGGGAGCATTGGCATACCAGAAGTGGCTAGGTAGGGGTAACACCATTGGCAGCGGGAGGATATGAACGAGAGATACCATCCAGATTTTACAGGCCCTCGTAGAAGAATCTCTGCCGCAATACCGGTGGAAGTAGTTAGTCTCGACCAGCGGAGGTGAGAATACTGGAGATATAAGTTTTCGCGCGCGGACCACACAACGCCCTTGCCAACAATATGCCTTGTTCGAGAATTTGTACATTGTACGATGGGTCCAGGCCAGTTTTCCCTTTGTTTTGTGAAATAGGAGTTTAAAGGGCTAAAAATAAAACCTATGTGGCTCACGGCCAAAGTTAAAAAAGTTATAAATGATAAGAAAAGCGATTTTAAAAACATATAAAATAAAGGAACACTATCATCGTTTAAATGTTACAAAGAATAAACAGAATATGTAAAAAGGAAATCAAGGACACAAAAATGAACCACAGATTGCAAAAGATAGTAGGACAAACCCCCAAAAAATCTTCAAATATATTAATAGTAAAAAGGTCAGGTCTGAGCATGTAGGCCCTTTACAAAATAATCTAGAGTGCGTGACTGGGGACCAAGAGAAGGCAAATGTATTAAATACTTTCTTCAGCTCTGTGTATACAAAGGAGCATGGGGGAGCTCATGTCCATATTGGGGGTGGTAGTGACACAGCCCCACAATGGCTCAAAAGTGAAATGGTCCAGAAGTATTTAGACACAATAAAAGTGGATAAAGCACCTGGACCAGATGGCATCCACCCACGGATTCTAAAAGAATTGAGCTCTGTCATTTCAAAGACACTGTATCTCATTTTTAGGGACTCCTTAATGACTGGAATAGTACCATTGGATTGGCGTAGGGCCAATGTGGTGCCCATATTTAAAAAGGGATCGAAGTCTTTACCAAGTAACTATAGACCTGTTAGTTTAACTTCTATAGTTGGGAAGATACTGGAGAGTTTAATAAAAGACCACATAGATGAGTTCTTGTTGGAATAAAATATTTTAAGCAACAGACAGCATGGATTTATGAAAGACAGAAGTTGTCAAACAAACCTAATTTCTTTTTATGAGGTGGTAAGTAAAACCTTGGACAGAGGGGTGGCTGTGGACTTGATATACTTGGTTTTTGCATAAGCGTTTGACACCGTTCCCCACAGCTAATGTGTAAGGTAAAGTCTACAAGCTTGGAAAGATCAGTTTCAAAATGGATAGAAAACTGTCTAAAAGACCGAATTCAGAGAGTAGTGGTGAATGATTGTTACTCTGAATGGTCTAAGGCTATCAATGGTGTAGCCCAAGATTCAGTGTTGGGACCCTTACTTTTTAATTACTTTATAAATGATATGGGGTCTGGGATTAAAAGTACCATATAAGTCTTTGCAGATGACACCAAGCTATGGAATAACGTCCTTACAGGATGTCTCCAATATACAAGCCAACCTCAATGCACTGTTTAAATGGACGATTATGTGGCAAATGAGGTTTAATGTAGATAAATGTAAAGGTATGCACTTGGGGGCTAAGAATATGCATGCATCATACATACTAAGAGGAGTACAAATGGAGGAATCCATAGTGGAGAAGGATCTGGGGGTTTTGGTAGATAAGCTTAATGGCATGCAATGCTAAGCTGCGGTATCTAAAGCAAGCAAAATCCTTTCTTGTATTAAGAGAGGTATGGACTCCAGAGAGAGAGACATAATTTTGCCCCTGTAGCATTAGTAAGACCTCATATGGAATATGCAGTTCAGTTTTGGGCACCAGTTCTCAAAAAGGATATTGGGGAACTGGAGAAAGTGCAGAGAAGGGCAACCATACTGATAAGAGCGTGGAGGAGCTCAGCTTTGAGGAAAGAATACAGGAACTGAATTTATTTTCTCTTGGAAAGAGGAGATTAAGGGGGGATATGATAACAACATGTACAAATACATAAGTCGTCCATATAGTGAATTTGGTGTTGAGTTATTCACTTTAAGATCATCACAGAGGACAAGGGGGCAGTCTTTATGGCTAGAGGAAAAAAGGTTTAATCTCCAAATACGGAAAGGCTTCTTCACAGTTAGAGCTGTGAAAATGTGGAATAGACTCCCTCCGGAGGAGGTTCTGCACAGCTCAGTGGATTGTTTTAACCACTTCAGCCCCGGAAGGATTTCCAGCTTTAGGACCGGAGCCCTTTTTGCGATTCGGCACTGCATCGTTTTAACTGAAAATTGCGCGGTCGTGCGACGTTGTACCCAAACGAAATTTGCGTCCTTTTTTTCTCACAAATAGAGCTTTCTTTTGGTGGTATTTGATCACCTCTGCGTCATTTCTGATCGCCGCTATAAACAAAAGAAGAACGACAATTTTGCAAAAAAACCCAAATTTCTTACTTTTTGCTAGAATACAAATAAAAAATAAATATAAAAAAACATTTTTTTTCACCGTTTTTGGCCGATTTATATTCTTCCTCATATTTGCGATAAAAAAATCACAATCAGCGTTTATTGATTGGTTTGCGCAAAAGTGGCCGCGTTTATGGATGATGAGAATTCATTTTTGGGGGTTTTTTTTTTTTTTTACTAGTAATGGCGGCGATCTGCGATTTTTAGCGGTACTGCGATATTGGGGCGGACACGCCGGACTATTTTGACACTTTTTTGGGACCATTGGCATTTATACAGCGATCAGTGCTGTAAAAATGCACTGATTACTGTGTAAATGTCATTGGCAGTGAAGGGGTTAACCTGCAGGGGGCGCTCTAAGGGTTAACAGTGTTCCCTGTGCGTGTTCTAACTGTAGGGGGACTGCACTATCTGGGGAAGGGAAGTGATCACAGCCTTCGTATACAGGAAGGCTGTGATCACATACACGGACCTCCTTTACATACACGGACCTCCTTTCCTCCGCTCGGGGGGGGGGGGGGCATCGCGGGTAGCCGGCGGCAATCGAAGCCGCCGCACCCGCTCCTTGGCCCCCCCCAAACACAGTGAGCGCGCGGGCGTGCCTCCGGCGGCACGCGCACTAAACTCGTTCCCGCAGCCGCCGTCGTATGACGGCGTGTTGCGGGAACGAGCCACTTTGCCGCCGTCAGATGCCGATCGGCGGTCGGCAAATGGTTAAAAAAGGCCTGGATTCTTTCCTTAATGTACAGTTCACGCCAGTCAGGATTTCTGTTTGAGGGCATGGTAGCCCATGTTTATTTAAAAGAAAGTTCAAAATAACAATCAAAAGGGTTTCCCTCGCAGGGGGTTGTCACCATCAGCATTCAGAAATCATAGACTCAGCCTCCTGGCTCATAAGTGATCAGTAGCCCTCCTGGCTATAACGATCAGTAACCCTCCTGGCTATAGCGATATCCTAGCCCTCCTGGCTCATCACTGCATCCAGCCCTCCTGGCTTGTAAGCGATCCACTGCAGCGTGATCACGGGTCACACCTGCCTCCATGCAGATGTGGATGCCCAGTCTGCCTCCTGTGGTTTTAGACCCCTGGAGACCGCCTGTCTTCTGGTCTGGAGCTGTCTCTGTGTGTGTGTGTGTGTGTGTGTGTGTGACTCAGAATCCTGGTCCTGACTCCTCTTAACAGGCCTCCACCCAGGTGGACAATCAGTGTCCTGGTAGGTCACAAAACCCAGACCAAGGACTGGGGATTTCAACCCACCCGATACGTTACGAAATCCCCGGGCTCCAGATCCCGAAACTGACTTTTTAAATAACCGAGGAAACTGAAAAGTAGAAAAGTAGAAAAGTGACGGCAGTTTCCTCCCAAATATGTAAAGCCTCTGGAGCTCCTCAACCTTCTCGGTTGAGAAACCTGGGTCATCCCTACTCTCTAGACCCTGGTAGGGTCACACTGGGTACTGACATTTATAGGTAAAGTTGATCCAGGGAAAATCAGATTGCCCCTTGGTGGGATCAGGAAGGAATTTTTTCCCCCGCTATAGCAAATAGGATCATGCTTTGCTGGGGTTTTTTGTCTTCCTCTGGATCAACTGTGGGTTAAGGATTGTGTATATGGGATTGTATGGTTATATATATTTTTTCTTTTTTTCTATTGGTTGAACTGGATGGACTTGTGATGGAACCGTCCTACCCGCACTCCGCTGGGAGCTTCCATCAGTAATATTGCTTCCTCCAGATCCCAAATATTGCAGCCACATGTTGTAACTAAGAATCCAGACAATATCAGCTCTGTTACCCAGCTCGAACATGGAATGATTTATTGGCCAAGGAACAGACTATATATACACTTGAAAAGTACGTCAGTCCCTCACGTACACAATAACCCAAATATTTACCCAAAACATCACGCAATGGGTTAGATAATGAGATATGGCTGACTCATGGCTATACCCCCCTCCCTCTGGCAACTGCTAGCTGACAATGATATAATTAATATGCTAATGAATGCAGCACCTTAAACAGGAGACAGAGCATCTCCTGCAGACTGGACTAGAAATAGTCTTAGGGCAATCCAAGAAAACATTCTCTCCAAAAACATAACATAAAGAGAAATATAGCAATAATAACAAAACACAGGGTGAATGTGGGCAGATAAGGTCCCTGCATCCAGTGTCCGTGACAGTGCCCCCCAGTCCCATAGTCCAGCAGACCCAGCTAGATCCACCACGGGTCAGCTTGGGGCTGTCTGGGAGAGTCTTATAGTTCAGTTTGCCGGTAAAGCCCATCAGCGTTCCCATTCTGCTTTCCTGGCCGATACTGGATGGTAAAATTGTAAGGCTGCAGGGCCAAGCTCCATTGTAACAAACGTCCATTATTCCCAGAGACCCGATTAAGCCAGATTAATAGATTGTCGTCGGTGAGCACCATAAAAGATTGTCCATAGCGATAAAGTTGAAATTTCTTGGGAGCCCACACCAGCGCCAAACACTCCTTCTCCACGGCTGCATAACCGACTTCCCTGGGTAGCAGCTTTCGACTGATGTAGGCCACTGGGTGCTCACCACCATCAGGTCCCACTTGGCTCAGTACTGCCCCCCAGCCCAAATGTAGAGGCATCTGGGTCCCGTCCTCGAGGGAGCGCAACTCCATCCGGGCTTACAGGCAGGTGGGGACCCGCATAACATTTCCCCCTGCCACCCGCACAGCCACAAATCATCCCGTCTGCTCTGCCGGGGTTATCATCCGGGACTGTATCAGGGTAATAGTAGCTCCCGTGTCCCGCAGTCCCTGGGCAACCCAACCATTAATCCACACAGCTTGTCGATGGTGCAAATGATTATCCGCAGCGGCAGTTTGCACAGGGTCTGCCTCATGTAGAATTCCAATATGCTCCTCACTTGGGTAAGTCACATCATGTCTCTCCAGACGGTATGCAGCAGCCTGGGCAGGTTCAAGGGACCTGTGGTTCCATGTGTGCTGGGAAGACTTCTGTGGACAATATCTTCTAACATGCCCCGCTTGGTTGCATCTGTAGCAGAGGTCCCTCGTACTTCGTGAAGATGGTAGCTGAGTGGGACAAGGGATCCATGGCTGGTGTGGAGGGGCAGCACTCCGTGGAATGTTGGGGACAGGCCAAACTTGGGTCTTAGGCTCTGGTTGTACAGTCTGCCTTGAATCCACGTATTGGTCAGCTAGGGTGGCAGCTTCATCTACTGTCAGTGGCCGTCGATCCTTTACCCAGTCTATAACTTCAAGTGGGGTATGATCGTAGAATTGTTTCAGGAGGATTAGCTGGAGCGCATCTGCCATGGTAACAGCTTGGCATCTGGTCATCCAACTCTCCACTGCTCGGGTCATTTGATGAGCCCATTCAGTGTATGGCTCTCTCTCCTTTCGGCGGAGGTTGCAAAACCTGAAACAGTGTGCCTCTGGAGTGATGCTGAAGCAAGCTAATAGTCTTGCTTTTACCCGGTCATAGTCCTGGCTGATCTCGTCTGGGACATTATTGTATGCCTCTGCAGCCCTTCATGCGAGCCAACTGACCAGGAGCCAGCTAGGTTGGCAGCTTCATCTACTGTGAGTGGCCGTCGATCCTTTACCCAGTCTATAACTTCAAGTGGGGTATGATCGTAGAATTGTTTCAGGAGGATTAGCTGGAGCGCATCTGCCAGGGTAACAGCTTGGCATCTGGTCATCCAACTCCCCACTGCTCGGGTCATTTGATGAGCCCATTCAGTGTATGGCTCTCTCGCCTTTTGGCGGAGCTTGCGAAAGCTCAAACAGTGCGCCTCTGGAGTAATGCCAAAGTGAGCTAATAGTCTTGCTTTTACCCGGTCATAGTCCCAGCTGATCTCGTCTGGGACATTATTGTATGCCTCTGCAGCCCTTCCTGTGAGCCGACTGTCCATGAGCGTGACCCAATCCGCTTTATCGACACCTTGGAGTCCGCATTGCCGCTCAAACATTTGCAGGTAAACATCCATCTCATCTTCCTTGTCTTGAAACATGCGAAAGGCGGCATAAGGTAGGTTTTTGTGGGCCACTGGAGCTTCCTGGTTGGACATAACTGGCGCTCCTTGGTCCCGCTGGAGTTCAGCCATACGCAGCTGGGTCACCTCCCGTAACACTTGACTGACAACTTCCTGTGGGGGGTTAGTACCATACAAGGCCAGGCGCCACTGGACGTCACGCTGGTATTCTGTCACCTCTGAAGTATTTGCTGATGGGTTGTTGGCCTGGTCGCTCTCCATTAGTTCGGTGATGAGAGTCGCTTTGGATTTGTTGCTGGTGACTTTTCCACGAGCTTCCAAGAACTCTTTCAAGGTGCTGCGCTTGAGTCTGGTGTATTGAAGTTCCATATGCTGTTAGGTGCAGAGGGTCCCGGTGGTTTGGGTGTGCCTAGGCAAGAGGAAGTATCCCACCGCTGCCACCAATTGTGACGGAACTGTCCGACCCGCACTCCGCTCGGAGCTTCCGTCAGTAATATTGCTTCCTCCAGATCCCAAATATTGCAGCCACATGTTGTAACTAAGAATCCAGACAAGATCAGCTCAGTTACCCCGCTTGAACATGGAATGATTTATTGGCCAAGGAACAGACTATATATACACTTGAAAAGTATGTCAGTCCCTCACATACACAAAAACCCAAATATTTACCCAAAACATCACACGTTAGATAATGAGATAGGGTTGACTCATGGCTACCCCCCCCCCCCCCCCCCGGCAAGTGCTAGCTGACAATGATATAATTAACGTGCTAATGAACGCAGCACCTTAAACTACAGCCCCCCCCCTTCAGGGGTAGTGCTACATGAACCATAAAATAAAACATGATACGCAAAAACACCTTACAAGAAGAGGAGGCCAACTTCAATAATAAATGGATTTTAAAAATTCACTATATTAAAGAAGTAAAACAATGATAATATTATATTGTATTACTAATGCAGAAAATTAAAAGAGAACGCCAGCATTTGAACTAATATACATAGTTTGTTTGGGCCAAGCTGGTCCAAAGAAACTATGTCTCTCCCTAAGCTGTCAGCCCACTGCATGTGCAGTAAAAGGGGCATGTTCATTTTACTGCACATGCAGCGGGCTAACAGCTCAGGGAGAGACATTGTTTGGGCTAGCTTGGCTCAAACAAACTATGTATATTAGTTCAAAAGCTTGAGTTCTCTTTTAATAAATCAGAAAACATTATTGAAAAGAAAGATTTAATATACCTGATTATAAAGCCAAACATTAAAACCAAAAATGTAATATATTTTAGCTTACTAGTCCTTGGTGCTGTTTCTGCATTCATGTTTATTTTCAGGTTTCTTTTGCTTTATTATCACTTGGTAATGATGTAAATAACACACTTCCCATCCCTGGGTGACTACATCACCCCTCCACTGATCAATGGAGGAGGCCATGGTTGTCACCCTAGGCTGCAACCCTGTAATGGATTACAAACACGTCTCTTCATCTCTATTACGTGGGAGCAGGGCCGGCACCACCATAAGGCAGGGGTGGTAAAATTCACCCGCAAAGACAGACCAACATGACAGACTGCATGTACCGGATTCTGCGCACAATTCGCCCCCTCCATCTCCCCCATTCCTGGTGTCTTTGCCCTCTTTCCTCCCTTTTAGCCTATTTTGCCAGCAGGAGGGCTTCCTGCAGTGTAAGTGCGCTCCCCTGCCGGGACTCAGCTTCATCTCCTGCCTGCATTACTACCCTAGCAGCGGCAGCGAGAACCGAGGGTAGAGAGCCAGTGCAAAGAGCAGCCAGCTGGAAGTGCCGGGAGTGCGGTATGATACAGGGAAATGGGGCGGGTCGGGTGCCCTGCATTGCATACAGTGGGGAACATAAGTGTGTGTGGGGGGGTGCAATGGGGAACATATGGGGGGAGG
>BLSH010256585.1:268698-280022 GCA_018402905.1 Glandirana rugosa
ATACTGTCTCCTTATAAAGATTTGACGACCGATGTACGTCTTTTTTTATCTTAAATAATAAAAAAAAAATGTTTCCAATGTTGCCACTTTAATAGGAAATTCACCATGTGTGTATTTTGTACAATAAATCTGGATTCAAATATGGTTAAGGACGTGTAAGTGTGGAGTCTAGTGGGGTTAAAGACATGGAAGTCCGGAGTCTAGTGGGTTAGGGGGATACAGTGATGAACAGGTGTGCAAGGTGCTACAGCAGCAGAGCTGGTGTGCAGGGAACTACAGTGATGCAGGAATTGGGGTGATCTGAGGTGTGAAGGTGCAGGAATTGGGGTGATCCGAGGTGTGAAGGCAAAATAATTTGGGTGATCTGAGGCCTGAAGGTACAGAAATTGGGGTGATCTGAGGTGTGAATGTGCAGGAATTGGTATAAACTTAGGTCTAAATAACATGTTTTATGTGTGTACCACTTAAAGGATAATTTCACCGTTGTAACCTTTGTAAAAAAAAAATAATAAATTCTATTTTTTTCTGCATGTAGCCAGCAGTTTAGAAATATTCCTCTGTCATACAGACAATAGTGTTTATTGCTTAACATGGGAACTCCCTCTAGTGCTTGCTTTTGGAAAAGAATGTGATTGCAGCAAGGATGATGCTTTGCGGGAGTTGTAGTGTGGAAAAAGGAAACAGTCAGCAGACTCTTAATGTGAAAGACTCCATTTCCCATCAGGCTGTACTGAGCTGGAGACTCTGTGAGGTGCAATGCATTGTAGGAGACTTATTTAAGGAGAAGAAGGAGCTACCAATGGCCTCTTGGAAAGGCGTGATCAATCAGAGAGGAGCCCTGTGTACTGCAGCTATCAGATATAGGCCTGAGGCCTACCGAATTATCTGCGGGTGTCACAGCTAGCCATCGCTCCCTAGCATCACAGTTAGTGAACCGCAGAGCCATCCGAAACTCATCTCTGCTTGGATAGAAGCTACAGCAGCTGCTGCAACAGTCGTGTCGATCGATCAGGAGAGCTGCAAGGGTTGCAGTGGATGCCTTCTACCTCCCAGGAGCACGCGGCCTGTGTGAACTAACGGTCCCAGCGTTACCAGCCTCATCATCTGAAGTGCCAGATTGTCTGTTTGCATACAGTCCTTTGGTGTTGGTGAGCGGGCTCAGACCCACACATGAGAGTACTTATACTGTCTATGCAACATCTCTTTATTGCTTCTTGGCTTACCATTATTACCAGTTTATTCAAAGAAGCCAGTGTGCATTGCAAAGTCGTCTTTAGTGCAGTGGAATTTCACCTCTTTGTGCCTCATCTCAGTGATTGAAAGGACACAGTATTCATAGGTACCTCAATTCTTATTGCCGGCAGAAGACTGCTTGAACTCTGCAAGACAGGACTGCTGCATCTAAATCATCTCATCTTCTCCCCAGATATATACTCAGGGCTATATGCTTGGTATTGCTTAATCTCCTAAGAACTCTCAAGTTAGAACAGGAGAAGTTAACCACTTGCCGACCGCCAACCGCAGTTTGACGGCGACAAAGTGGTGCGATATCGCAAATCGCCGTCATCTGACGGCGGCATCGAGATCGCACACTGTGAGCGCGCGCCGCCGGAGGCGCGCCCGCGCGCTCACTGTGTTCGGGGAGGGCCAGGGAGCGGGTGCGGTGGCCTCGATCGCCGCCGGCTACCCGCGATGCCCCCCCCGGAGTGAAAGAATGGAGGTCCGTGTAAGTAAACACGGACCTCCGTTCTGTGAGAGGGGGAAGTGCTGTGATCACAGCCTTCCTTTACATGGAAGCTGTGATCACTTCCCTTCCCCAGCTAGGGCAGCCCCCATACTGTAAGAGCACGCCCAGGGAACACAGTTAACCCTTAGAGCGCCCCCTGCAGGTTAACCCCTTCACTGCCAATGGCATTTACACAGTAATCAGTGCATTTTTATAGCACTAATCGCTGTATAAATGCCAATGGTCCCAAAAAAGTGTCAAAATGGTCCGACATGTCCACCCCAATATCGCAGTACCGCTAAAATACGCAGATCGCCGCCATTGCTAATAAAAAATAAAAAAAAAATAAAAACCCCAGAAATGAATTCTCATCATCCGTAAACGCGGCCACTTTTGCGCAACCCAATCAATAAACGCCGATTGCAATTTTTTTTTTATCGCAAATATGAGGAAGAATATAAATCGGCCAAAAACGGTGAAAAAAAATGTTTTTTTATATTTTTTTTTTGGATTTGTATTTTAGCAAAAAGTAAGAAATTTGGGTTTTTTTGCAAAATTGTCGCTCTTCTTTTGTTTATAGCGGCGATCAGAAATGACGCAGCGATGATCAAATACCACCAAAAGAAAGCTCTGTTTGTGGGAAAAAAAGGACGCCAATTTTGTTTGGGTACAACATCGCACGACCGCGCAATTGTCAATTAAAGCGACGCAGCGCCGAATCGCAAAAAGGGCTCTGGTCCTAAAGTGGGAAATCCTTCCGGGGCTGAAGTGGTTAAACAGAAGTCATAATTATCTAATGTATGTGTTTGGCTATAGTTTAACTGCTAATTTATATAGTTTATCTGTGCATTATAGAATATTGTTTAGCTTTTGAAACATAATCCATTGAGTGGTACCAATTTATCCTTTGAGTCCTTTATTTGAAAAAGGATTTGCTGTACTATTTCTCTGGTCAATTTCAGTAGATATCAACAAATTACCTTTTTTTCTCAAAGACCCTTAAGGTATTGATTAAACTCAATTGGAGGAATTATATTTTTCTTAACTATCGTTGTTGTTGGAGAATACAGAGAGTGGTGAAAGTGTACAAATCATTTACTCCCTTTGTTCACCATAATTCTCAGTTGTGACTACTTATGTGAAGGATTATAATACTTGCTGTTATAAAGTTGTTATTTCTTGCAGAAACAAGAGTTAAAGTAAACCTTTATAACTATACTCATGTTGTGATCTCCATTACTGAACTAGAGCTGTTGTACATAAAACCTTACAATATGAGTGAACCAAGAGTGTCAGGGGTGGTGGATGACTCTCTGAGTGAGGAGATACAAGAGGGGATTGATTCTTTAAGCTACCCTCAAGGGGGCAGTGCTACATGCAGGTTAAAAAATGTGCATTTATTATTTTTTTATTAGAAGCCTGTAGAGCAGTGGTTCTCAACTCCGGTCCTCGGGACCCCCTAACAGGCCAGATTTTCAGTATTACCTTGGGGAGATGCAGACTAGAATACTGCAATCACTGAGCAGCAAATGATATCACCTGTGATGTATTTCAGTTATCCTGCAAACCTGGCCTGTTAGTGGGTTCCGAGGACAGGAGTTGAGAACCACTGCTGTAGAGCATTGCACCCATGATCAGCAGATCCCGTGTGCGGTCTCATGCTCCTGCAGACTATCAGTGTATCTGTTTGCTCGTACCAGGTACAGACAGGCAGTTACACAATGACAGGAAGAACCAATGAACTAACACAGCACTCAACAGTGCCATGGTAGTTCATTAAGAACTACAAGCCGACATCTGCATTTCTGGCAGGATCAACAGGTATTTCCTGTATTTGCTGATAATGTTCTTGGCTTGAAAGAAAAAAGAAAACTAAGACAGCTAGCACATCTAAGGACTGCAAGCTATCATATATTACATTTTTGTTCTTTGTGTTTATTTACCCTTTACAAACTCATTTATTTAATAAAACATTATATAATGGATTGTAACCCTTATAATCAGTCAATTGCAATCTATTCTGGGACAGTAATTTATGCAAATCATTCTACTAAAGAATATGTGACTTCAACATTTCATATTCCTGATATGTGTCTGCTATACCTGGGTTATCTTTGCATTGCTTCCAAAGTATGTGATCACTTATAAAAAAAGGGGGGAAGGTATTTACTGTATAATGTGTTTTTACATGTATACACAAATGTTTTGCTTTTCATTTTTATTTTAGGCTCCATTCACGCCAATTGCGTGCAGAATCGCCAAAATTCCAGAATAGCGGCAAAACGTGAGACGCGTTTGCCATTACTTGTTAATGGCACCCCAAATGTGTTTTTTTTTTGTCACGCACTAAATTATGCTGCGATCACAGCTAAACTGCAACGCCCGAAGCTTGTCGCTCAAAAAGGAGCAGGAGCTTCTCTTGGACAATAGCGTTGTGTGTTGCGATTTTGCTGCAATTGCAGCTCAATTTATCATGTGACAACCACAGCAAAATCGCACCGCAATTGGGGTGCCTTTAACAAGTAATGGCATCACAAATGCATCCTGCATTTTGCAGTGATTTTGGAATCGCGGCGATTCCTCTCCTGATTCGAATCGCCTAGGTGTGACTAAATGGGTTGTTTTACAAGGTGAGGGTTTACATAGACTTTAAAGGCCAGCTATAAAAAAAATATTGTATTCTGAAAACTGTATGTTAATACCTATGATGATAGTCAATTTTTTTTTTCATTTTGCAGGCCTTTATTTATATTTTTCTCCATATTTACATAAAGGGCAAGCTGGCCAGCAAAAGTGGCAGTTGCAGAGGTTGGGACAAACCACATAACATCGGTGGGGTGCTTACAACAACTAGTTTATATTTATTTGGTTTAAACCTTTTTTCCAAAAGAAGCAAAATTTGTTGATGTAACTGCTTAAAAAGTGTTAGCTGGAGTTGGACTTTAGTTTGTTTATTGATTAACTAAAGGCCATTAACCACTTGCTTACAGGCCAATTTTCAGCTTTCAGCGCTGTCACTCTTTGAATGACAATTTTTGAATGACAACATTTTTATCATTTATTCACACATTCATTCATTCAGAGCTTTCTTTTGGTGGAATTTAAACACCACTGGAATTTTTGTTTTTTGCTATAGAAATTAATAAAAATGGAAAACTTTGAAAAAAAAACCCTTTTCATAGTTTCATATAAATTTTTGCAAACAGGTAATTTTTATCCTCCACTGATGTGCGCTGATGAGGTTGCACTGATGGAGACTGATAGGCTGCACTGATGGACACTAATGTGACAGCACTGGTAGACGGCACTGATAGGTGACACAGATGAGGCGGCACTGATGGGCACTGATAGGCACTTATTGGCAGCACTGGTGGGCACTGTTGGGACTGCACTGATAATCAGGACACTGATAATCAGTGCCATGATTATTAAGCCTCATACACAGGCCTTTTTACAGCCACGTTTTTGAGATGTTATTACAGCTTAAAAACGCCTCTCCATGTTATTCAATGGCCTCATTCACACACTGACGTTTTTGAGCTGTAAGTAGCATAGGCATTTTTAACCACTTCAGCCCCGGAAGGATTTCCCACTCTAGGACCATAGCACTTTTTGCGATTTGGCACTGCGTAGCTTTAACTGACAATTGCGCGGTCGTGCAACGCTGTACCCAAACTAAATTTGCATCCTTTTTTCCCCACAAATAGAGCTGTCGGGATTGGGATCAGTGAGATCTGTTATGTCCATGCCAGCCCAGCCCCCACACAGTTAGAACACATACAGGGAACACAGTTAACCCCTTGATCGCCCCTTAGTGTTAACCCCTTCCCTGCCAATGACATTTATACAGTATATTACAGTAAAAAAGTGTCAAAAATGTCTGACATGTCTGCTGCAATGTCACAGTCCTGATAAAAATCGCAGTGCGCTACCATTACTAGTAAAAAATAATAATAATAAAAACGCCATAAATCAATTCCCATAGTTTTAGATGCGATAACGTTTGCGCAAACCAATCAATATACACCGATTAATTTTTTTTGCCAAAAATATGTAGAAGAATATATATCGGCCTAAACTGATGAATTTTTTTTTGGGATATTCATTATAGCAAAAAACAAAAAATATTGTTCTTTTTTCAAAATTGTCGTTCTTTTTTTGTTCATAGTGCAAACAATAAAAAGCAGAGGTGATCAAATAGCACCAAAAGAAAGCTCTATCTGTGGGAAAAATATTTTGTTTGGGTACAATGTTGCACGACCGCGCAATTGTAATTCAAAATGCGACAGCGCTGAAACTGGTCTGGGCAGGAGGGGGGTTTAAGTGCCCGGTAAGCAACTGGTTAAGGGGAACCCCCACGCCGAAAAAAACAGCATGGGGTCCCCCCAAAATCCATACCAGACCCTTATCCGAGCACACAGCCTCCACATACCCCAAAGCATCTTGTCTCCATGTTGATGAGGACAAGGGCCTCTTCCCGACAACCTTGGCCGTTGGTTGTCGGGGTCTTCTGTCTTCTGAGGGGTCTTCTATCTTCTGCTGGGTCTTCTGTCTTCTGCTCTTTTGCCGCTGTCTTCTTCCTCTGCTCTTCTTCCCATGTTTACAAGACGCGATGTCCTGGACTAATGAACAATCCACGCTCTGCATTGACTTATATGGGCATGGGGTCGGGCCACCCGCTAATGCCATCCAGAGGCCCCGCCTGAGGCATGATGGGCGGTTATGTTATAAGGGGAAGGGGCCTCTGGATGACGTCAGTGGGTGGCACCCCCGCATGCCAATATAAGCCAATGCCGAGCGCAGATAATTCATTAGTCCGGGAGATCGTGTCGTGTCAATATGGGAAGAAGAGCAGAGAGAGAAGACAGCGGCAAAAGAGCAGAAGACAGAAGACCCAGCAGAAGATAGAAGATCGCTCAGAAGACAGAAGACCCCGCAAAAGAGCAGAAAGAAGAAGACGCCGGAGAGGTAGAAGAGCCGGAGAGCGGAGAAGACGCTGGGGCTGATTTAATACAATATATTAAAAACCTGTTTAGTGGGTTTTTTTTACACTTTTTTAGGTGAATGGGTAGGGGTACAATGTACCTGGATCTGGGGGCTCCCTTGGCTGGGATCTGGGGGCTCCCTTGTTAAAGGGGCTTTCAGATTCCGATAAGCCCCCGCCCGCAGACCCTGACAACCAACGGCCAGGGTTGTCGGGAAGAGGCCCTTGTCCTCACCTCATCAACATGGGGACAAGGTGCTTTTTCGAAAAAGACCGCTACGCAAATACGGTGTGACAAAGTTTTGCAACGACCGCCATTTTATTCTCTAGGATGTTAGAAAAAAAATATATAATGTTTGGGGGTTCTAAGTAATTTTATAGCAAAAAAAAAATGGTTTTAACTTGTAAACAAAGAGTGCCAGAAGTCTAAGTGGACAAATATTCAGGAACCTGTCCTGGGCACTGCCCTTCCTCAACATCTTCCATTAGTCTTAGTTTTGGTACTTCCATAGTTTAGAACGGGAACCACATTTCCACCATTATTGGATGCATAACATGCCACTGAAGACTGTCATTCCTTCCTATCAACCAATCAATTTCTCCCTTATGCGTTTTAATATCCTCTAGTAACAGGAACTAAAAGAGCTATGTGATTGCTAGAAAGGAATTGGAAACTATCTGAGACATAATACACAAAACCTGTTTGTACAAATATGTGGCTGTCACACACAGGTTACAATTTCTGCTTTTTGTCATGATTTTAGATGCAGAATTTAAAGTTTGGCTGCTAAGGTAATAATATTTCTGGTGTTACCAGATCAATCTACTTACCATTCCAGTTCACTGACATGATATTGGATTGGATTGTCAGAGCAGAAGTACAAGTAGACAGAGTATTTGTATAGTAGCTAGCACTAATGTTGGAATTCACGTTGTTGTTATCCAAAAAATACCAAGCCATATTCTGCACGTTTGTGATGCCACATTTACACATTAAATTGAGGTTACTCCCTTCCGAAATACTGTATGAGCTTCCAGTGACATTAACTTCATCTAAGCAGACAGTAAAGAGAACAGAGGGTTAATAGTCATATATGCAGCATGTTCACCGTACTAGTCCATGGCCACAATGCATTTCCAACAATGGAGCCTGTAATCATAAAGCCTTTGCCCCCCTAGGCCAGGGGTGCCCAACCTTTTGAAGAGCGAGGGGCACTTAAGCGACTTGGTAACCGGTCATGGGCCACAATGAGATAAGCGGGCAGATAACAGGCCTGTGTCTGCTTTGCACGTGCTGAGTGGACACAGACACAGCCCTCTCTACTCTATGGGGCCTCTGATCCGATCCACCTGGATGGAGGGGGACAGACCCTTCTGGTTATTTTTAGCGGATCAGATTGTAGGTAAGTGGGTGTAAACGGATACAAGTTTATCATAGTGGTGAATGGAGGGTCCGACTTGATTTTGCCTGAAAAACAGACAGGTTTTTCAGGCAAAACATCGAACTGATCATGTGAAAGGGGTCTAAGGCTGCTTTCACACTGAAGCGCTGTGGCTTTCCTGTGGGTTAGCTGCACTTTGCCTTAGAATTCTATTATATCATACAAGCGCGGTGCTCTTTTCCCTAGGTAATAATAGAAGTCTATGGCTCAGTGCAGGTAACCAATCAGTTTGAAAGCAGCCCAGAGTAGCCAGTGCAGAACTACAACAGATATGCCCATTGCTATGTGATTGTAGTTAAAAAAATCTGACCTTAAGCCTAGGTTCACATTGGTGCAGGAATGAAATGTCGCGATTTCAACTGAACTCACACAATTTCATTCCCGGTTGCTGCACATATGTCAATGGAAATCGCACCTGAAATCACCAAAAGTAGTACAGAAACTACTTTTGGAATTTAGTGTGGCACCGCAAATGCAGCGCCGCACCGATTAGGACGGTGCCATTGCCGGCAATTGCCGCTGATTTGGCATGCGATTTGACATGTCAAATCGCATGCCAAAATGCACCAATGTGAACCAGGGCTTAAACACAGTTTTCACTTCAGGAATCACTCTGCAGGCATCGCCAGCTGTTGCTGTCCCAGGCAAAGTGCATTTGGTATCAATCCACCTGTGACAGGAGCCGGAGATATACAGGAAGCATCGGCTCTACTCTCTACAGCAGTCACTTGCTTCCTCTACCGCTGGCTCCATTCTCAACACTGATGCTCTGGGATGGCAGCTCGGGAACCTTTAATCTGGGCTTGCCGACCTGCCATCCCAGAGCAGGTTTGTGGGCCACATCAGAGGTTGGGCACCCCTGCCCTAGGCTATGCTCAATTATTTTAGAGCCTGTGTCATGGAGCTTTAGGTTTGTGTTGATGGCATCTGTTTGACATCAGTTTGAGACACTCCTGAGATCATTCAGAATTCATTGACCTGCAGTTGGCCTCCTTTTGACTTGCATAGCACTATCACCTGGGGTTGGAGAACCCCCAGCCCTGTGTAAGCACTGGCTAGAGCGTCTCAGAGCTTACACAGATCTCCCTTTCCTAACTCCAGGCAGCTGAACATAGCAGTGGGAGATTGAAGGAAAGGAGAGCATGTGCTTCAGTGGAGGGGAAGATTAAATCAAATCTACAGGGTTGCCCTGAGTTCCAAGAGCCACATTCACCACAGTCCACAGGCAACAATGTTGGTCTCTTGTGTCCCTAGGCAAGAAGTTAAGAGAACTCTTCTAATAGTTCAGCATGAACGTAAAGTATGTAATGCTCAACTCCCATATCACCCATCTGTGCATTCAGCGCCAAACATCAGTCAAATTTGTGAACAGTCTAAACAGCGGGGCCAAGCCCAGCCAAGATGACTGTGCATGGTCAACTGTACTGGTCTCTCCATGATACGCACATGAGACTTTATAGGTTACTGTAATTTCCTGGTGTAGAGCAGCTCCATAAGGTGTTGTACAGTCACAGCTGAATTGAGAGGTCTGCGTTGAGGCGCATGACTGAGGATTTTCCGTAATTGTGTAAGACTGGCACAGTGGAGAGGATTCTGAGATCCCTATGGACATGAAACAAAGAAGCAGAGATATTGAAACTCATGTAACAGTCAGCATAGCAGCATCTAAAATAGATGGTGTGATTTAGAAAAATAAAGACATGGCATATTGTAATGCTCAGCAAAACTATCTTAATCTTGCATTAGGTCCAATGAAACAGATCAAATAAAATATTAATATGCCTTTATTAGGCCCCAAACATAGTTACAGGTTAAAACAGTTACAGGATAAAAATAATGCAATACAGAGGAATGCCAATATTCATACATGGATGCTTATGTTAGTAAGTGAACATAGACAATAGTCTGTATGTATTCTAATATGAAAAAGCTTAGGGGTCTGTTTATAAAAAAAAAAAATTTTTGCGTGAATGCATCATGAATTATCAATGTAATGTGTCTAATATGTTTGATCCCTAGTGGCCATAATGCAGCATTTCCCTAATTGAGGTACTTCAGGAAAATACCACATTGTGGCCACTAGGAGCTGACACCACAGCGATTGTTCACTAAATCTGTGTGAAGTCTTGAGGCATTCGCACAGTGAATACATTATAACTACAGTGCCTTTACAAAGTATTCATACCCCTTGCAGTACTCCGCATTTTGTCATGTTACAACCAAAATTGTAAATGTATTTTATTGAGATTTTTTGTGATAGACCAACACAAAGTGGCACATAACTGTCAAGTGGAAGGAAAATGATAAATGGTTTTCCACATTTTTTTACAAATAAATATCTGAAAAGTGTGGCGTGCATTTGCATTCACCCCCCTGAGTCAATACTTAGTAGAACCACCTTTCACTGCTATTAGAGCTGCTTTTTGGGATGTCTCTACCAGCTTTACACATCTAGAGAGTCAAAGCTCCATTAGATTGGATGGAGAGCATCTGTGAACAGCAATTTTCAAGTCTTGCCACAGATTCTCAATTGGATTTAGGTCTGGACTTTGACTGAGCCATTCTAACACATGAATGTGCTTTGATCTATCTAAACCATTCCATTGTAGCTCTGGCTGTATGTTTAGGGTCATGTGACCAGAGCACATTCTTCCACGTGTTTGCTGTATCCCCCACATGGCTTCTCGCAAACGGGACTTTTTATGGCTTTCTTTCAACAATGGCTTTCTTCTTGACACTCTTCCACAAAGGCCAGATTTGTAGAGTGCAAGACTTAAGCCTCGTACACACGGGACGATGATCGTACGTACGATCGTCGCAAATCATATGTTGCATAATGTAACTTGCATACTGACTGCACTACACGATCGTACGAGCGAAGAACGTTCAGGTGCATGTAATTAGCATCCGGCCGTTCCTGACTTCGGAGCATGCGTGTTTTGCACAATACAACTTGTTGTACCAACTGCTCTGTACACACGATACAACGGTCGTATGAGAGCTTGTTGGTACGGCCAAGTTTTCTAGTCTGCTCATACAACTCCCTTGTACGACCGTCGTATGTTCGACTGTTCTAATTGCACATACGAACGATCAGTATCGCATACAACGGTCGTTAGTACAACCTGTTGTATACGATCGTCGTCCCGTGTGTACGAGGCTTAATAGTTGT
>BLSH010256585.1:307657-325806 GCA_018402905.1 Glandirana rugosa
CCTAAGGTATCACATCATCAGTTTTATGCTATAAAATAATTTTTTTTGTCCCTGTCCAGGTTAAAGGTTTATAATTTTTACTATATTTTAGGCTTGGAGCATCGTACATACTATATTTTTGTTCCAAGCACCACCCATATTTTTTTCTCTCTTTTGAGCCAGGATTAGTAGGTGGGAGGACCACGGCCGCACGTGTGTGAGTGACTCTCCTTCGGGGTGGCCGAAGGACGCCACACCTTTTTGTTTGTCAAAGTCGTGCGATAGGACCCTGGCCTTCAATATCGTATTTTGACTACTACACTATGGAATCCCCTCTCTGTTTTTCTCCTTGACACGGACGGATGGAGCGGCTACCACCAGGAACATCCCAGGATTAAAGATAAAGATAAAGATAGGCACTTGACCCCTGCAGGGGTAGTGCCCTCTGGTAAGGAGGGGAACATTGGGGAGCACGCGTGAATCCCTTCTCCCATATCAAGGGTTCCAAATATAGAAGATTAATGGACTGTCACCTCTGAGCACTTTTGCACTTTTACTGTATATAGAACTGGCTATTAGCTGATAACTGCTAAGGATCTGGATAAGGATTGGAAAACCTTGAATAACACCTTATATCACACACAACAAAAGGATTTTGCAACTATGAATCTTTCATCTGGGTTATGAACCCAATTGATCTTTATTTTCTGGAAATACTAGCACATGCACACTAGCACATTACTCGGACTTTGCACAATTTAACATTTTTTGTTTATTTTTTGTTTATTTATTTTTTGTTTTTTTTTTGTTTATTTATTTATATGTCTTTAGAACTTTGAATGATTTACGCTAGGATTTGTGGTTGACTTATATAAATTATTATTTGGGGCTTATTGTAATACAAGCTAAATCCATATAACTGAGATATTTAAAACGTCAATTGAAACCATTGTTACCAGAGCACGCTTGCACTACACATGTAAGCACGGGTAAGACACGGCTCACACTAAAGGCACACTTTAGAACTAGCACATGATACTAGCACATTGCACTGAGATATTTAAAATATTTATTTACTTACTTTGTACCCAAAGCTCAGGCAGCGCCATACCCAAACTTAACTAATAATGTTGTTTTTATGGCAGTGAACTTGCATACAAGCATTAAATGGAGGAATTTTGAAGTCACAAGTTTGAGCCCAGTTGACATCCAGTGTGCAGCACATGTGATCTTGAGGTATCTTCCCAGGCAAATAGAGCTCTGATGTGTGTAGATTTCCTCCCAGTTTGTGAGAGCTGAAGTCTTAATTGCCTTTAATTGGGAGTTATTTTAAGGCACTGCTGGAGTAGATTTGGGAGTTATAGTAAATCAGGGCCATTGCATCTCTTTTTGTTCTTGCAGAGAGAGGAAAAAAGTGTGTGTAATAAATAAATAAATAAATAAATATATAATAATAAAAAAATAAAAAGGGGAGGGGATAGAATTGTTTTTTTAATTAGTACCAGAGTCGGTGTGTTTTACAGTGCCTTGAAAAAGTATTCATACCCTTGAAATTTTCCACATTTTGTAATGTTACAACCAAAAACATAAATGTATTTTATTGGGATTTTATGTGATAGACCAACATAAAGTGGCACATGATTGTGAAGTGGATGGAAAATCATAAATTGTTTTTCAAAATGTTTTACAAATAAATATCTGAAAAGTGTGGCGTGCATTTGTATTCAGTCCCCTTTACTTTGATACCCCTAACTAAAATCTAGTGAAACCAATTGCCTTCAGAAGTTACCTAATTAGTAAATAGAAACCACCTATGTGTAATTTAATCTCAGTATAAATACAGCTGTTCTGTGAAGATCTCAGATGTTTGTTACAGTACCTTAGTGAACAAACAGAATCATGAAGGCCAAGGAACACACCAGACCAGACACTGCTGACAGGTCAGGGATAACATTGTGGAAAAGTTTAAAGCAGGGTTAGGTTATAAAAAATATCCCAAGCTTTGAACATCTCACAGAGCACCATTCAATCCATCATCCAAAAATGAAGAGAATGGCACGACTGCAAACCTACCAAGACATAGCCATCCACCTAAACTGACAGGCCAGGCAAGGAGAGCATTAATCAGAGAAGCAGCCAAGGGGCCCATGGTAACTCTGGATGAGCTGCAGAGATCCACAGCTCAGGTGGGAGAATCTGTCCACAGGACAACTATTAGTCGTGCACTCCAAATCTGGCCTTTATGGAAGAGTGGCAAGAAGAAAGAAATCCATTGTTCAAAGAAAGCCATAAGAAGTCCCATTTGCAGTTTGCTAGAAGCCATGTAGGGGACACCGCAAACATGTGGAAGAAGGTGCTCTGGTCAGATGGATCAAAAATGAACTTTTTGGTCTAAAAGCAAAACGCTATGTGTGGCGGAAAACTAACACTGCACACCACCCTGAACACACCATCCCCACCATGAAACATGGTGGTGGCAGCATCATGATGTGGGGATGCTTTTCTTCAGCAGGGACTAGAAAGCTGGCCAGAGTTGATGGGAAGATGGATGGAGCCAAATACAGGGTAATCTTAGAAAAAAACCTGTTAGAGTCTGCAAAAGACTTGAGATTGGGGCGGAGGTTCGCCTTCCAGCAGGACTACGACCCTAAACATACAGCCAGAGCTACAATGAAATGGTTTAGTTCAAAGCATATTCATGTGTTAGAATGACCCAGCCAAAGTCCAGACCTAAATCCAATTGAGAATCTGTGGCAAGACTTGAAAATTGCTGTTCAGACACTCTCCATCCAAACTGACAGAGCTTGAGCTATTTTGCAAAGAAGAATGGGCAAAAATGTCACTCTCTAGAGTGACATACCTAAAAAGACTTGCAGGATGGGACAAACCGCGGATAGCAAAGAGTCACATGACGTCAGCCACGGCCACCTCTTTGTGACTGTTTGTAACGAGTGCTCGTTTGCTTGCATTTAATGGAAGTGCCATCTTTGTACATGCTTTTTTTTTATGGTATTAAATATAGTTTTAGCAGAGAGCATGTTTTTCTCATTTTTTTTCATAACTTTGGAACACCGCATACTGGTGACCAGCTTTATGCCGGCCTCAAGGAAAGTCTGTTTATCTGCTGTGACATCCAAGCATGGCTATACCTATTTGGAATGTGCGCTGACACCAGGAGGATATCTCTGACAGAACCCTTAGGATTTTCACCCTATATGGGCAAGCTTATCTAACCCATCTGTTAATTCAGGGGTCCTGTTTTTGAGGTGGGAGGTTGGATGTGTCTGTGGTGCAGGCTGAGCACTGTGTGATCCACGGAGTGATTTTAGATTCACATCTTCACAGTTTCTGGAACCTGTGTGTTTTATCTTCAGCCATGAACTCTTTTGTTACTTATTTGTAGCACTGCACTATTTGTATTTTATATTGATCTGGGGTGTTGTAAATTTTACCTTGAGTATTCAGCTGCTACTGTTTCATTATTAGAATCTTTTTACGTATTTGTGCTGGTTTTATTATTCTTTGTGATTCACTATATGTCATTGGCTAAGCATGCCAAATAACACCAAAAAGTATGTCCATGTGATGTGATGTGTTATATGCCATCTTTGAAGAATAAAAGTACCATAACTTTGTGTGGAGATTCCTTTCTTGTGAATCTAAAGGCTTATGGCTGATGATGTTGTGGGAAGACCTATGGGCACAATATGGCAAAGGTTAAGAACTACCAGTAGTGGGCTGTAGTCCTGTCAAGTAGAAGCAGGGCGGGGGGCTAACATCTTTTGGTGCCAACACCCAGCCAATCAGAAAACCCCTTTCATGTTTTCTCTAAATAGTCCTGTGAAGGGTCCAGCAGGTGGCAACACATGTGCAGCTGTTTCCCAGAATAAAGTAATATATCCAAGGCCACATTCACATGGGTGCTATCTGGTCCATTCAGCAGCGAATCTATGAACAGATCCTCTGGTGAATGGAAGCACATTGGGATGGATGTCACTTTTGTGACATCTGTGTTTGTTCAGTGTTTAGCTCTATTTAAAAAAAGAGCCTTTCAGGCCTACATTATATCTATGGGAGGATATAAACGGCCATCGCGTTTAGGTCTGATCAGTCACGTTTAGGAGTGGAAAAACAGATATAGATGCAGACCTCTTTACTTTTTCTCAGACCTGGGTGGACTCAGAGGAGGGTGAATGTAAACAGACACATGTCTATCCACTTGCCCATAGACTTGCATGGGGTTTCCAATCAGGTCTGCCTGAAAAACTGAAAGGTGCACTTGACCGGAAAGCCAGTGTGAATGGGCCTAAGGCTTCTATAGAGGGTAGCACCCCAGACAGACCATCTCAGCAATCATCCTTAGCTCTCAGAAGATGGTGTCCGATTCAGCCTGATTGCCTCCATTCAAAACTGAGAGATCAATTATTGGGGTTTTTTGCCTGTTAAAGAAAATGTAAACACTTGTCTTTTGGATACCTCTAGAAACAACTTGTATGATCAATCAGCACTCTGCTGGAAAGCAATACAGTTCATGTCTATAAATGAGGCCATATAGAAATTCAGAGCAATGTGTAATTTTATATGTATTCATGTTGGCTGCATATTTAAACCTACCGAACGTTCCAGAGTGTTTTTGCAGTCTTGGTATGCGAATGATGCTGGGTTCAGGAAATCAGGTGTAAAAATGCTTGAGATTGTGAGGCTCATTTTTGTAGCAACTGTAAAACAAAGCATACATCGTGTCAAACTAGCATGGTCCTGGACGATACAGGGCCCTATATGGAAGTAAACAGTATTGCAGCCATAACACTGTAAAAACAACAGAAAAAAATATCCTTGTGTTGCTCCATGCAGAATGAAATTTGTTGTGTAGGTTGTATGTAGAAAGAGATAAGGACTTAAGTGCTATACAGTAGTGTTAAAGTCCAAAGTGATCTTCAAATGAAACAAGCAAGCAGAGTCTGTATATGAGGCCAACACAGTTCAGGGGCTCAACAGTGTCCCTTTCATCAGGGCTCAAAGGTAGATAGGAACTCTAGGTGATGAACTTGATATATGTTATTGGTTCTATTGGTTGAACTAGATGAACTTGTGTCTTTTTTCCAATCTATGTTATGCAATACTGTGAAGGGGCAGCCTTCAGGCAAACTCACCAACAGCTGTAGGTTGTATGTAGGGTACTATAGCTGACTTCTAGTGGTTGGCTTGGTTGTGATGATGATCCTGTGGCTTCAATATTTTTTGGAGCCACTGACTGTCATTAAGCATGTAGCAAGTGATTTAACAACTTTGATCTGCAAATCTGGTACAAGGGCAGTGACTCCATGGTCTTCATTCTTTTCTCTCATCCAAATTTCTTTTGAACAGAAGTCAGTGTACTTTTTAAAGGGTTAGTTCGCTTTTGCCGAAAACTGCTTACGCAAGTAAAGGGCACCTGTGGGTAAAAACACTGTACAGCTTTGACCAAAGTTGGATAATGTCCTTGTTATAGGTGTGGGCCACTCATGTACATCCCGAAACATGAAAGAAAAACTTCTCAAGGTACCTCCTGTCCTGCTATGTTGCTAGCATGTTGCTAAGACGCTCCCAGCCGCTAATGCTCATCCTCGTCATCACATGAGTGAGCTCCATCCCCCATTCAAATCACCTTGCATGCACCCTCTTTGCCCTGCTGCAGTAGCTCTGACCTCAGCAATAATGCTGCAACAGAGGATATAGTGAGCCACATATGTGTGGAGGTTTGAGAGTTCACTCCTGTAGTGCTGGGAATGAGCAGTAACGACTGAGAGTGTCTTAGAAATATCCAAGCAACAAGGCAGAACGAGGTGATGCCACCTGAGGGAGTTTTTTGTCCAGACTTCAGGAGATACGTAGATGACCTACACTCATAGCAAGGGCAATAACCAACTTTAGTCAGAGCTGCACAATTTGTTTTTGTGTACAGGCACCCCTTTATATGCATGGACACTTTTTGGTAAAGGTGAACTGACCATTTTAATCAAAATCTATGTCTTTGGTTGGCATAATAATCAACAGTAAAGAGGTCGTAAGCCTCAAAAAAAAAAAAAAAAAACCCTGCAAGACAGAGGCATAATGAGGTAGTGTGCGTTGCATACTAGCTCATTATGAAATACCTACCTCAGAACAATGCCATGGATCAGGGTCGGCACCCCGCTGACCCGGCCGACATGTCTCCTGGAGTTATTTCCGGCTTTGCGGGCTCTGGTGATGTGATTGGCCGGAATTGCGGGCTGTTTCTGCAGTGCGCAGGCGGCAATGACGTCGGCAGCAGCACATATACTGAATACCTCCTAAACTGTGCAAGTTTAGCAGATATTCACAGTACCTACAGGTAAGCCTGATTATAGGCCTACCTGAAGGTAAAAGTGGTGTAACAGAGTTTACAACCACTTTAACAACTTTTGTATGTGTTCAAAAGAGAACTGGTTGCAGCTGGACTCATGGAAGAATCTGCATATTCACTCTTATTTACAGCATTTGAAAGATTGGAATATATATATGGAAAGTTTTATATTTGCCCTCAAAACCCAGAGCTTTACTTACAAGCTACAAGTCAGTAAGTGACATATCACATGAAGTCTAACAACCACGCGGCAATGGCAGCCACTGTTAAACCTCAAGTGATCTCTAACCCCTATCACAGGCTGAAAAGTCAGGCCCAGAGCAATTAAAGGATAATAAGCGTCATATAAAAATCATATAGAAGAAATGCTGCACAATGATAATAATTTAAAGCCCAACTATAATGAAACATTTGTATGTCCTCTGTGTCCCTACTGTGGTTTTGTCGCCAGTACACTATGGATCCATGATCAACAGTCCAAACGTTTATTGAAGCGACTTCATCACAATAAGTGCAAGTGCTGCATTTCCAGGCCACACAGTATTGTAAAATGGGAAATACCTTGCAAACAGCTCCTGCGTGGCCTTAAAATGTTGCAGTTGCACTTATTTTGATGTGATAATTTCAGTATACATTTGAATTGTTGATTACAGATCCATGGGGTGCTGGTGACATATGTTCTTGTCTATGCTAATTCCAATCAACCTGCTGGAAGTAGCTACAGTGCCTTCCTACTGCAGGCCGTGCCCAGGAATATGAGGGTGATGGAAATATCCTAGGACGGGAAGTGACTGAAAATCTCTCCCATCAGGTGCACAGACAAAAATCACATTTTTAGCAGAGTAAGGGAGAGTTATAGTTTTGGACAATTCTTTGTTGCTGTTCGTGCTATCCTGTTCCAGTGACCTCTGCACCCCACATTCCCTGTACTGGCGTCATAGAAACAGGAAACCAGGGAGAATCACCCATTGACAAAAATAGAAGCTTTAACTCTTCCCCACCCTATCTTGAACAAAACAAAAAAAATGGTTGAAGTTAGGATTTATGTTTAAATGTCCCCATTTTTTACTTCTAAAGATCGCTGCTTATGTCTCAACCTTTCTAAACCCTTCTCAACCTTATTAACTTGGAGAATCCCTTGAAACAACTTTCCAAATTAGGAAACCCCTGACAATAATTATTATGTCTCCAGCTCACAGTACATTAGTGTGATGATCTCTGGGAGGAATGCTCCTTACACTTGTGGTCATTGGGAAGAATTCTTGCAGATAGCTAAAAAGGCCATTTGCGTCAGTGGTTACCTAACTGAGAGACAAAGGTTCCTCATTGCTCAAGGAACCCATAGCAGCCTCTGGAGGAACCCAAGAGTACCACAGAACCCTGGCGGAGAAAGGCTGGATTAAACTGTCAATCACTTCACACACTTCAGTAGTATGACTTTCATATTTTCCTTTCTTATGAATGATACAACTACATTGCCAGTTTATGATAAAATGCAGTCCGGCTTAAGTCCTAAGAAGGATAGGTTGGAGACTGTCCAAGAGAGGTGACTTGTTGGGAAAAGAATGGACAAATCGTTGCAAGATAGATCCCATGACTTCTGAGTCACTCAACTATTACTGCAGCTACTATGACTCATACCATGTATGTACATATATATCCTTTCAATCATATCTAACTATTGGCGATTCTGTGGGTACCAAGATATGCTTGAGATCCATTTTCCATCAAATTTGTGTTGGAAAATTCTTACGAGGTGGGTTGCCAGGTCTTTCCTCAACCTACCCTTGGGATTTGCATGCAGAATGTGCATGGCCAATTTGTACGCACATACAGAGAAAAGCTAGAGTGGAGCCTATTACCTACCAGCATATTTTGGAGTGTGGGAGGACACAGGAGTACCCAGAGGAAACCCACACAAGTGCAGGGATAGTGTGAAAACTCCATAAAGGTAGTGAACTGGGCAGGATTCAAACTAAGAACTCCCCCACATTGTAAAGTAGAAGTACTAACTACCAAGCCACAGTACTAAAGACAATTTCTCGTAATATTTTTTTATTCTCAAGGTAAACAGGTTATACGCAGATTGTTGGTTCCTCACCTGTTTGGGGCTGGCAAAACTGGGTCGGAAATGTTGAGCTCTTGATGCAGCTGCAGTCACTGACACCGAAACATGGAGTGTACATGGCACACACATCCGATGACCACATATATCCTCTCTCACAGGAACATTGCACCACTGATCCTGTTTGGTTACAAGCTAAAGGGAAGTACAGGAATACACATGGTGTCAGAAAAGGGAATCATCATATTGTTTGGCCTAGTGTGCATACAAAACTCAAATAATTCAATACTAACAGATTTAGGAGGAGTGCGGTATAATCTGGCATTACATGATCATTCCTAACTCTTTCTGTTGAGGTTTTTTTGTTTTTGCAGACATGACTTACATCAGCCTTCAAGTGGTTGTAACCCTAAAGAAGAAGAAAAAAAGCTCCTGTCTCTTTATCCATTTCAGCCCCAGAAGGTTTTACCAACTTCCTGACAAGGACATTTTTTTTTGCAATATGGCACTGCGTCGCTTTAACGGACAATTGCATGGTCGTGCGATGCTGTACCCAATAAAATGTCCTTTTTTTCCCATAAATAGTGGTATTTGATCAACTCTGTGGTTTTATTTTTTGCGCTATAAACAAAAAAGGACAGACAATTTTGAAAAAAAAAAAAAATCAATATTTTTTACTTTCTGCTATAATAAATATCCAAAAAAAAGTGTTCTGCTACATATTTTTGGTAAAAAAAATCCCTATAAGCGTATATTGATTGGTTTGCGCAAAAGTTATAATGTCTACAAACTACAGGATAGATTTATGAACTTTTATTTATTCTATTTTTTTTACTGGTAATGGCGGCGATCTGCGATTTTTAGCAGGACTGCGACATTGTGGTGTAGAAATCTGACCCTAAGTGACACTTTTTGGGGACCAGTGACACCAATACAGTGATCAGTGCTATAAAAATGCACTGATCACTGTATAAATCACACTGGCGGGGAAGGGGTTAACAACAGGGGAAATCAAGGAGTTAAATGTATTCCCTGGGAGGTGCTTCCTAAGGGCCGGTTCACACTTACGCGGCGCGACTTCGCGGCCCGTTCACATCTAGGCGAATTGTCAGGCGACTTGAGTCGCCTGACAATTCGCCTCAATGCTGTGCAATGGAACCGTTCTAATAGGAGCGAATCGCTTCGCTCCGCCTTAGAAAAATGGTCCCTGCACTATTTTCAGGGCGATCTCATGCGGCTTGCATTGACTTCTATGATAGAAGTCTCCTCGCAAGCCGCGTTGAGATCGCCTCAAGAGCCGCATCGAGCCGCGTAAGTGTGAACCGGCTCTAACTGTGGGAGGGAGTGGATTCACTGGAAAAAAAAAAGATTGTGATTTAGCTTAGCTGAAACACATTTTCTCTCTTTTCCTCCCTGACAGAGCAGAGGTGTGCTTTGTTTACTTCGGCACATCGCTGCTCCGGTTCTCTTCTGAACGATCAGCGGGTCGAGGCGGCCATCGTCGATTGGCTCCCGCTGTGTCCAACCACTTTAAGCTACAATTAAAGGCAAAACTTTTTGCTTGGATAGAGTAAGGGTGGGTGTTATAACCCCTGCCAGTTCTTTTTTTGCCATCTATATCCCATTGGGACATGAAAAGAGGAAAAGGAAATGTTCTGCAAAAGACCCCCAGATGAAGACTGCACAGTTGAACTGCGTAGGGGCATCTACATGAACTACTGTGGGCCTTACTGCTGTTCTATTTTGCCGCACTCTGATCAGTCTATAAACATTTTTGTACCTAGTGTTCTGATATTTTTATATTTTTTATTTGCTAGTTTTGTATATTTTTATATATTTTGTTGCCTTCTTGGTGCCTATCTAAAAAGTCCCAACCATTCCCTTTTCCTCTTTTCTTGTTAATATAATTTGGGATGTGGCACCATCATTTGGATGTATTTAGACAATTGGATGTATTTGCTCTAGCCAAAAGAGGGAATGCCAGGGTGTCACCAGAACTAGTGTCCCCATTGGAAGATTTCCTCTTCATTCCTGTTCTGGTGACAACCCAATATGTGGGGTTTAATTCACTTCTATTTTCCATGACAATGGTAAACTTGACAAATAGAGAGGGTGAATCTCCCTAACGGGGGGCACAAACAGCGGTAAAGACCTGACATTTCTAATACCTCTCTACTTTATCTAAAACTAAAATGTTGCCTTTAATTATACTTCAGATTAGAGGTATGTAAAGAAAAATCTAGGGCCCCTGTTTGACTTATCAATCATACACAGGACACCAATAAACATGCAGGTAATCCTGTGCTTTTTAGAAATTCTAACATGCTTTATTAACTGTGTCATGCATGCGCTGGATAATAATTATTTTTGGTAAATCAAATTGATATAAAAAATACTTATAACAAAGTTTCGGGAAAAATATATAAATAAATAAAAAAATACCAAAAGCTATTTACTGTAATTTTACTATGGTGAGAACTTACCTGTGGTCACTGTGATACTTGTGATATTGGTGTCTCCAGTGCCCAGAGCCAAGGGGAAAGTGAGATTATTGGATAGGTACTGCTTTATTTGGATTGCCATTGAAGGGTCAGGAATACTGATCTCAACATCGAGAATGTAGGCTATTAAAAAATTAGAATAAAAACAATTAGCATAGTGTTATAAGTGTTTCCAATTATATATACCAAATTAAGATGAAAAAATGTAAAGTGTATCTAAATCCCAAACCAAAAACAGCATATGCTGCAGTTTGCCAGTCCTTAGATTTTGTGGCTGCATTCTTTTGTATTTTCCATTTTTTGCTTTTAGACTCATCTGGTGATCCTGCAATCCTGGGTGGCTACACTGACTCATCAACTATATCTTTGGAGTTGTCACTCAGGCTACAAACATATTTGCCTTATTGTACATCCTCCACATGTGGAGTGATGGGATTAGTAGTTGCAGGAAATAAGATAACATTGTTTTTTTATACTTCCATTTCAACTCACAAGTGACTACCTAATGTAAATTAACACGGCCACCACATCTAAGGACTGCTAAGCTGCAATACATTTCCATTCTTTTTTTGTTTTATTCATTTTTATTCAGAGATCTACATCCTCCGACAAAATAAATTATTCATCAAACAGAAAAAGAGTTATACATCTGTTAGTGTGTATTTTAACCAAAGGATAGGAATGCATTACTTAAGAAGACCTGTAGGTGGTGCTGCCTACTTTAGAAAGACTAATTTCCCCAGACTTCTAGGAATTGAAAATCCACCAATACTGACAAAAAAGCAAACATCAAATAAGAAAAATAATTATTTTTGCATGTAATTTTTCTGAGAAAATAAAAAGACATATCCATCGAGTTCAACCAAATGACAAAAATAAATATATTAAAGACCTCCATCCTCAACTGTAAACCTGCAGATGATCCAAAAGAAGATAAAAAAAAAACAACTTATAACGGGTGATACAATTAGCTCCAATGGGGGAAAAATGTCTTTCTTGATCCCTAAAGCAATCAGATATTCCCTGAATCTACATTTCAGAGTGTAAGCTCTCACGGGCGTGGCCCTCATGTATTGAACTGTATTGTAACTGTATGGTTTTATTTTATACTGTAAAGTGCTGCACAAACTATTGGCATTATATTGGCGTTATATAAATCCTGTATTGTAATAATTATCATAATTTAATAATTATTAAATATTATAATAGAATACAATGTTATAACCTAATAATATTAATAGCTAGTTATACTCTGGTCATTTAGAAACATATCCAGCCTTTTCTTGAAACCATTTACAAAGTTGTCTAATTCACATTATTGCATTTACAACAATATGAACTGATCCTTTTTTTAATCTGCACTAGCATTTAAAGAGTTAGTTCACCTTTACAAAAAAACAAAAACAAATTGCTTAAGCAGGTAAGGGGAGCCAGTCAATAAAAACAAACTGTGCCTCTCTGACCAAAATTAAAGAATGTCTTTACTATATATATGTAGGCCATTTACGTACCTCCCGAAGCCTGGCCAAAAAAAAACTCTCAGAGATGGGATCTCCTGTTTTCTGCCTTATTGCTAGGATGTTTCATGTTAATGATGGATTTAAATAAAGTGATCACATCCCTTTATCACATGACCAAGCTTTGATCACATGGTGTCCTCCAAAGCACAGGTTACATTTTTTAAGTGGCGGCCTATGTATTCCTCTTATGACTCTATCTTTAAATAAACATTCCTATTGGTTTACGCCTGAAAATCAGAGACAGAATATGGGGGGCCCTGTAGCAGTCTTAAGCTGGCCATACACTGATCAAATTCTATCCGGCTCCTGATGAACTGGCTGAGAGGGGCTCAGTGGGTGTCCCTGTTGGCTGTCTCCTGACGGACATCCTGTAATTGAAGAACTGATGTGGCCAGGCCAGGCTAAACAAACATATCAAAACAAAATCCAATTAGATGCAAGCACTGTTCGGGTATTTTGACAGCCAGTGGGGTCGGCAGTCACAATACAATAGCTGCAGCATGAAATTTGTCCATTCACGATAGCACAGATATAGGAATCTGTTACATTCTGCCTGCAAGCTGAACGTGAAAAATCTAAACATGTATAGCCAGCTTTAAACTGAACCTGTCATGAAAGAAATATGAGGCCTACCATTGCAGACCTTCTTCTGAGTATGCTAGTTGCCTGGCTGCAACATGGACGGGCCAGCAGACAGATCAGGTAAGCTAGAGAAAAGTCCTTGCTTGCATACTTGATCTGGGTGAGTAATTGAATGCACTGAGACCATTGGATTAGCATGAGGAGCAGGTATAGAGAAGTTGTGGAAGGAGAAGTCAGCCATGACAGCCTCCATGTTTCTTTTATGACATGTTTCCTTTTACCAGACTTTGTTGGTTAGTTTCATGGTGCAGTGCAGAAGAGAAGTAAATCAGAAAGCTGAAACAGATACTTAATGGGCATGTCCACCTAGAACCGATATTTCAGTTTTGGGTGGATGCCATCAATTTGGATCATCAACTGGCTTTTTTTCATAACACAGGCTCCCCAGCAGAACAGTTTCCATGCCTGAGCTCCATTCCCACCAGAAGAGTGCATCCATTTATAAATGCCGTACCTTCCCTGTTTAATTTTGAGTTCAGTTTACAACACAGAATATGCAGCAGGAGACGTGAGCCTCCATAGCACGGGTTGAAAGGTCTGGCAAGGAGATCTTACTGTTGACGCCCCTGTGAATTATAAGAAGGCAGCATATTGTTTTCGGGCGGTCTAACCCTCCAAACGTTTAGAAGATGGAGAACATCCCATTCATCATTCAGGTATCTGATCCAAGGCTTCATATTTATGTCCGGGGATTATAAGGGAGAGGTTGTACCAGCTCTGTTATCTGTTTCCAGACCAGATACCAGCTGCAGCCCTAGCAAGCCAAGGCCAGGAGGGTCCGTACAATCATGTGCTTACTATGGATACCAGACCATTTAGATTTATAAATAATAGTCATTTTTACTCTGCTGAGAAAATAAATGTCTGCAAGAAAAACAAAGATCTGCTCCAAAGGGAGGAAGCTTTGAATAAAAGCAAACTATTTGTGTGATTGATGTTTTAGGACGAATGGCCTAATATCTCATTAGCTTTTTTTTCTGCATTTCCCATGGGGTGTTGCCTGAAATGCCCTCTAACCTGTTCCCATAATCAGTGATGATCAGCTTTCATTCCACCCCTAGATGGCATGGCCTGCTATAAGATTATCAATGCCCATAGCACAGCCACATACATTATCTCCCAAAAGGACATCATAATAAGGACAAGAAGTATAACCAGGCAGATTATAGTGAGGAGGGCCAAAAGGAACCAAAAGGTCTCCTCCAGGCCAATCTGAAGCTCACTAGAACCTTCTTATATCAAAACGTTTCTGCTTGTGCCACTTGTAGGTGGTGTGCAGCGTGTTGCGGTGGCAATAATTCACACAGGCGATGCTATAAAGAACATGTGTTGAAGTATGCACAAAAAGTTTTCAACAGAACTCAGAGAAGAAAGGCCGACTAACCAGGTGCATTCAGGGTTTTCAGCAAAGTGGATGGAGCGATGCTCAGCTGGACTGACAGCACCTATAAAGAGGGTCGAATGTGGCCTGGCCATCTTGTGCCCAAACAGGAAGACTCCAAAGGAGTCACGGACATTCCCTTTCCTTCCTTTTCGGGAACCTTTCCCTACCGCTAACACTGTCCCTTTCAGGCAGGTACCTTTCCCTACACTGCCCGCACACGAAATGCGTGCCAAACCTAGGAGCCAGAGCCTTAAATAGGCTCTGACTGACCCAAGAAGACTGTCAAAGTCACATCGGGTGGCAGCATCCAATAGGATAGCTTTGTCAGTGACCCAGGAAACCAGAGAGCATCCATGTTCCTCTTGACTCCCTCTGCAACAACAGTGTGGTTGTGAGAGTGCCACTTGCAGCAAAGAAAGTAGACTCCACCTGACTATACAGTTCCATCACAAATGGAAGGACAGAAGGAACAGGACCTGTGATGTCACACTAAAGACTGGAGGGTATGCTCCAAGTAGGGTGGAGGCTTTAAAAAAACAAAAAACAATTAAGAAAGTCGCAGACTTGATGGACCACTTTGTCTTTTCCTGCCATCAATCTTCTGTGTTTCTAATTTTATTTAAGAAACCACTTAGTGATTTCATTTTTATCTCCAATTGTTTATCTGTTATGTTCTTAATTTTTAAGAGTATAATTGGACATTCGAATGCGTACATTTTAATAAAGCCTGGGAAATTAAGGTGTTCGAAAACTTTTGGCCGGTAGTGTAAGTCTTGGCAAATAGTAACAGTATCAGACACAGGGTCAATAAATGCTTTGTTTACCCAAAGCCCTGAAGGACAATTGCACCATGTGCATGTGACTGAGAAGACAGGAAAGATTATAGCATTTTCAGTGGTTAAGGTGTGACTAACCGCTTTGTTTGCTAATCTAGATCTACACAAGCTGTTTTTTGTTTTTTATCTTTTGAGCTGATCCTCCTGGCTTTTTACAACTACAAAGCTGTTCTTCGGAACACTAGACTCCTGCTGAACACATGGCCTCCAGTCTAATGTTCATATATCGGTTCAGCTGCTTCACTTTATATATAACACTACACTTGTTTTACTTCTTTCTAAAGCTAACCATACATGGTAGAATGTTCATTCGATTGTTCTTATGAAATTCAGAAAAATTGTTTGATAGAGCATTGATGAAGCCATCATTGTGTCAACTTATTTCATTTGAATACCTTAAAGCCCGATTCCAGGAAACCTAATAATTATCCCTTGCACCAAAGTCCAAGGGTTAAAGCAGTTGTTCACACTGCAAAATAAAAAGAAATTAAAAGTCAGCAACTACAAATATTGTAGCTGCTGATTTTTGTTAATAGGGTACTTACCTGTCCAGGGATCCAGAGCAGTCCCCACCTGAGCCTGCTTTTGGCCTCTCCAGGTCCAGGTGCCGACATGCTCACTTTGGGAAGGCGGCTGTGACTGTTTGCTGTTTCACAGTTGGCTTCCTACTGCGCATGCACAAGGGGGTTGAACTTCCGCTCAGATTGCTGTGGCAATCTGCCCAGAAGTGGGAGCGGGTACCTATCAAAACCGGGTACCCCCCCCCCCAAAAAAAAAGTGCCCAAACCTAAAAAGGAGGTGGGGAGGAGGCAGACAAGCTGAACTTCCCCTTTTGAGTGAAGTTCCACTTTAATTGCTTGTTTTGGTCTACGGTACATAGAAAAGAAGATCTAATTAGTTGATCCTCGACAATGCTAGACAGGTCTCCTCAGCATCTTCTCCCTCATACTCCAGTGGTCTAAGGTCCTGAAGACATCAAGACTGATGCAGGTTCCATAGACCTGACGCCGAGGGAACGTCCACTGTTGGAGCATAAGGGAGCGCCATCTGCTGGGGGAGCAGATGACTAGATGAGTTAAATTGAAAACACTTTCCCCCAGACTAAGCAAACAGTTAACTCTTGCAGTAGGCTGGATTTTAGCCACGTTTGATGATGAAACTTTATTAAATCTAAGGATAGTCATTGTGGTGCTGGCTTTTTGTTAGAGGATTGTCAAGTTTTCTGAAGATGCGTTTTAAATATTTCTTTAAGCTCCACTACTTAAATGAATTCCCAAAAGTATTAAACAGGTTCCTTGTATTGCTTATGAAATCAGTGAAGATATATTGGATATACATACTAGATTATATACTATATTACCAAAAGTATTGGGATGCCTGCCTTTACATGCACATGAACTTTAATGGCATCCCAGTTTTAGTCCGTAGGGTTCAATATTGAGTTAGCCAACCCTTTGCAGTCATAACAGCTTCAACTCTTCTAGGAAGGCTATCCAGAAGGTTTAGGAGTGAGTCTATGGGAATGTTTGACCTTTCTTCCAAAAGCGCATTTGTGAGGTCAGGCACTGATGTGGATGAGAAGGCCTGGATCCCAGTTTCCACTCTAACTCATCCCAAAGGTGTTCTATCGGGTTGATGTACTTTGTGCATCAATAGAATCACACAGACTCATAGACTAGGACAGTGATGGCGCACCTTGGCACCCCAGATGTTTTGAAACTACATTTCCCTTGATGTTCAACTACATTGCAGAATGCTTGAGCATTATGGGAAATGTAGTTTGAAAACATCTGTGGTGCCAAGGTTCACTATCACTGGCCAAGGATGACCTAGCCCACCCTCTGCTCCTCCATCCTCATCCTCCCCCTTCCCCTCTCTAAGCTTACAGACTGACTGTAGACTCTGCTGCCCACCGTTAACTATTTTTCTGTGAAGACCAGACATTCAGGGAAGCAGCACTGATAGAGCAGGAGCCATCAGTATTGAAAGTTGTAAATTGCAAGTGATGAGGTAAGAATTTTAGCAAATAGTATATTGAGCAATGTGTATTTTATTGTGCTCAACATGTTGAACTAAAAATTAGTAAATAATAATATATAATTAGTACATAGTAGGGGAGCAGGAAGGAATTGTGTACCCGCTAAGTTTTTTAATTTTAGGCCTCAGTGATTCATGCATATCTGGCACATTTAGCTTCTTTAACCTGCAGTTCTGATTTAAAATGTTCTATGTTGTAAATTTAGCCATGCAGAGGAGTTTGGCAAGGCTATGTAAGAAGATGTAGATGTCCCAATCCATTTTCATATTTACAAATGAGGGTTAGCACTAGGCATATGATCTTTTTAAGACACAAGGTAATTTTATAGATGCTTATTTCATGACACTTGGCTATATAATCAGTAATGTTATAGATTTTGAGGCAGCGTTTAGAGGAAGCAGTCATAGTTATGACCATCCTGCCAGAGTTGGGCTGCGTTGGACTGTCTACTGGATCACCAGTCCTCCACAGCAATACTGAGTTGTCTTCCTGAACCTACAGCATGGCACAACAATCTGTGTAGAGTTTTGGAACGGCAGTAAATCTTTAAATTCACCCTAAAATTAAACATCTGACACTTAAAGCTTCTAAGTCGATGATTAAAATGTTCTTCTTGTTAACCTTGCGTAGATTAATCTCCGTTTAGTTTAGAGGAGTGTGAACTGATGAGTTTGTTTAATGAGTGAGCTATGCCCTCGCTTGTGCCAGGTGGTCGGGCTGTTGTTAGCAACAAATTAAACACTTCACCCTCAAATCTCTTGGTATCATCAGGTTCTAAACTATTTCGCAATGAAATGACATCCCATGGCTGTCAAAAAGT
>BLSH010256585.1:350757-363863 GCA_018402905.1 Glandirana rugosa
CGTCTACACGGTAGTCTCGGGGGAAAGGGGACATGAGTGATTGACGTTTCTTCAAGGAACAAAGAGAAAGAAAAAAGAGAGGGACACAAGTAAGGAGCCGTCAGGACGACTCTGAACAGTCAAACACGGCCGAGAGATAACGGTTGACGTCCGACCTCCCTCCTCTTGTGGATCAAGAGAGTGTTCGATACTCGATGTTAGGTCAGACTTATTACACAGTACTATATTTCGGACCTACCGTTGGGATCGACGTGGGAGGAGTAAATTCACGTCAGGCAGGGTCGATTTCTCGGTCCTTGGGCTTGGGGAGGAAAGATGTGGTCGAGGAGTCGGTGAACAATTAAAGGGAATAGAGGGCGACGGAGAGACCACACCGAGTTCCACGTCCATCATAAAGACTCTTATGATGGAACCTCCAGGATGAGGGCACTTAAATGAGGAGGGTGCAGCTAGGGTTGCCATCCAGGCTTTATATCATGACACATTATTCAGACTGGATTGTAGCTCATAGCTTGTGAGAGAACTAGGTGTTCTCCTCCCTCCAGCCTGCAGTTGGCAATAGAGAGCCGGCACAAACTGACAAGTCTCAGCAGGACTGCCGAGGAATGAACACAGGGAGAGAAAAAAGAAAGAGAAACAAGGAACTTCTTTGCAGTTAGTGAGTACAGGGGAAAGGGGGCTCTGATGGCACATCTGCTGTAAAGGGGGGCTCTGATGGCACATCTCATGTAAGGGGGCTCTGATGGCACATCTGCTATAAGGGGGCCCTGATGGCACATCAGCTGTAAGGGGGACTCTGATGGAACATCTGATGTAAGGGGGGCTCTGATGGCGCATCTGTTGTAAGGGGGGCTCTGGTGGAGACACCTGATGTAAGGGGGGCTTTTGTGGAGACACCTAATGTAAGGGGGCTCTGGTGGAGACACCTGATGTAAGGGGGGCTCTGGTGGAGACACCTGATGTAAGGGGGGCTCTGATAGAGACACCTGCTGCTCTGGTGGACACACCTGATGTAAAGGGGGCTCTGGTGCAGACATCTGATGTAAGGGGGGCTCTGGTGGAGACAACTGATGTAAGGGGGGCTCCGGTAGAGACACCTGATGTAAGCGGGGCTCCGGTAGAGACACCTGATGTAAGGGGGGCTCTGGTGAAGACATCTGATGTAAGAGGGCTCTGGTGAAGACATCTGATGTAAGTGGGGCAATGATGGAAACACCTGCTGTAAGGGGGGGCTCTGGTGGAGACACCTGCTGTAAGAGCTCTGTTGGAGACACCTGATGTAAGGGGAGCTCTGGTGGAGGCACCTGATGTAAGGGAGGGCTCTGGTGGAGACACCTGATGTAAGGGGGGCTCTGGTAGAGACACCTGATGTGTTCAGGTTTGGCTTGATGAAAAGGTGGCAACCCTAGGTGCAGCTATGCTGGGAGAGAAGATGGGGCTTTTAAACTAGGCAATGGGGGGAGGGTCCAGATTTAGAGCTAGCCAGCATGGAACAAATTTCAGCGAGTAAGATTGGGGGCATTAGCAGAAGGGTGACTAGATTACCAAAACCAAAGGTAAGGAGGTTGGCAAATCCAAACTGCAGCCTCATTACAACTAACAAGAATATGGTATGTGACCAGACAAAATTACAGGGCTTGTATACCAATGCCAGAAGTCTGGCTAATAAGATGGGAGAACTGGAGCTGCTGATGTATGAGGAAGATCTCGATTTTGTGGGAATTTCAGAGACTTGGTTTGACAACTCTCATGATTGGCTGGCAGCCATCCAGGGGTATTCCCTATATCGCAGAGATAGGGAGGGCAAAAAAGGGGGAGGGGTATGCTTTTATATCAGAAATGATGTGCAAATGAATGGGAGGAACGATATCCCTAATGGAACTAGGGAGGTGGAATTCTTGTGGGTGCAGCTCCAAAGGAGGAAACTAAGGAGAAAGTAATACTGGGTGCATGCTATAGGTCCCCTAACCAAAGGGAGGAGGGGAGGCGGACCTCCTAGCACAGCTTGGAATGGGGGGGAGAATGAGAAATGTCATTATAATGGGGGATTTTAACTATCCAGATATAGACTGGGCAGAAGGGACCGCACATTCGCCTAAGGCTTGCCATTTCCTAAATGTCTTGCAGGACAACTTCATGGGTCAGATGGTGACAACAAGAAACAATGCGTTACTAGACCTTCTAATTACTAACAATACAGATCTGATCACGGATCTAGAAATACAGGGCAACTTAGGAAACAGCGACCACAGGTCAATTCGTTTCAGTATAAATCACAGAAATAGGAAACACAAGGGTAATACAAGGACACTGAATTTCAAAAGAGCCAACTTCCCTAAACTGCTCTCTTTGCTAGATGACATTACATGGGATTAAATCCTGGGAACAAAGAACATGGAGGAAAAATGGGAGTGCTTTAAGAGCATAGAAAATAAAGGTATTGGCCAGTGCATCCCAAAGGGTAATAAGTTTAAAAGAGCTTAAAAGTTTAAAGAGTTTAAAAAAATCCTGGGTGGCTAAACTACAATGTAAAAATGCACATAAAAGCAAAAGAAAAGGCCTTTAAAAATACAAGGAGGAGGGGTCATTGCCAACATTTCAACTTTACAAAGAATGCAATAAGAAATGTAAGGGTGAAATCAGAGTGGCAAAGATAGAGCATGAAAGGTACAGAGCGGAGGAGAGTAAAAAAAAAAAAAAAAAATTCTTTAAGTATCTAAACTGTAAGAAAGCGAGGCCTGAACATATTGGCCCCATAAAGGATGCTGAAGAGAATTTGGCTACAAAGGACAGAGAGAAGGCAAAGGTTTTTAATAAATTCTTCTCCTCAGTCTTCATAAAGGAAACTGGGAGATACAGTAACCAAGACTGTAATGTTCATTTACACCAGAGGGTCCTTAAGGAACTCAGCTGGGTGATAGCCAGGCCATTGTTCCTAATTTTATGGACAGTTTACTGACTGCAATGGTGCCATCTGGAGACAGGCCAGTCAGCCTAGCATCAATGGTCTGCAAGCTATTGGAGGGTGATAAGGGACTATATACAAGATTTTAGTAATGAAAACCGTATCATTAGCAATAATCAGCATGGGTTCATAAAGAATCGTTCTTTCCAGACCAATCTGTTAACCCTCTATGAAGAAGCTGCCATCTAGATACAAAAAAGGCCTGTAGATGTGGTGTATCTGGATTTTGTAAAGGCATTTGATACAGTTCCCCACGAATATTTACTATACAAACTAAGGTATGTAGGCACGGACCATAGGGTGAGTACCTAGATTGAAAACTGGCTACAGGGGCGAGATACCAAGTTGAGCAGGGCAATAACTTCTACGCAGGTTGTGGAAACCTTGCAAGAAGAACTAACAAAATAATGGGGTGGGCAACTACATGGCAAATGAGTTTTAATGTTGAAAAATGTAGGGTAATGCATTTGGGTGCCAAAAATACAAACGCAAGTTACTGGCTAGGGGGAGAACCTCTGGTGGAATCTAGGATGGAAAAGGACCTGGGGGTCCTAGTAGATGACAGGCTCAGCAATGGCATGCAATGCTGCAAGCAAAGCCAACCAAATAGCATGCATCAAAAAGGGGATTCACTCCAGAGATTAAACAATAATTCTCTCACTCTACAAGACTCTCATCTGGCATCTTGAATATGCTGTCCAGATGTGGGCACCAGTCCTCAGGAAGGATGTACTGGAGCTGGAGAGAGTCCAAAGAAGGGCAACAAAGTTAATTGAGGGAATAGAGGACCTCAGCTACGGGGAAAGAGTACAAGCATGGAATGTATTCTCTCTGGAGAGGAGATGCTTGAGAGGGGATATGATATCAATGTACAAATACTGTACTGACAACCTTAGCATAGGGAAAAAAATATTTAGTGAAAGGGAATTTAATTAGACACGCAGCTATTCACTAAAGTTGGAAGAGAAGCGGCTTAACCTTAAACTGCTTAGAGGGTTCTACTGTCAGAGCTTTAAAGATGTGGAATTCTCTTCTTCAAACAGTGGTATCAGCAGGGAGCGTCGACAGTTTAAAAAAAAACTATTATATGGGCACCTCAATGACCACAACATACAGGGGTATACGATGTACTATTGACAAACACATACACAGATGCACACATCATAGGTTGAACTGGATGGACTGGTGTCTTTTTTCAACCTCACCAACTTTGTAAAAATACAACTGGCAGTTGAGATTTGTCATCCACGGGGATTTTTCTGTCCTGTTTAGTGTGGATGAGGGAATTGAAAGATCTTCTTTCTTTCAGTCTATGTCTGGATAATTAAAATCCCCATTATAATTACACTTCCCATCCTTGCCGCCATTCCAAACTGAGATAGGAGATCCACCTCCCCCTCCTCCCCCAGCTTAGGGGGCCTATAGCATACTCCCAGTATTACTTTCCCCCTGGTTTCCTCCCATTGTAGCTCTAGCCATAAGGATTCCACCTCCTTCCTTGCTCCATTAGTGATGTTGTCCCTCACATTCACTTGTACATCATTTTTGATATACAGGCATACCCCTCCCCCTTTTTTTACCCTCCCTTCTCCGCAATATAGGGAATACCCTTGAATGGTTGCCAGCAAATCATGAGAGCTGTTAAATCAAGTCTCTGAAATTCCCACAAAGTTCTCCCATCTTGTCCGCTAGACTCCTGGCATTAGTGAACAAGCCGCGTAGTTTTGTCCAGACGTATGCCACCTCCTTCATGGGTGTTCTGAGGTTACAAATATGACTTATTACTGTACTTACCTCAGGTTTAGGTGCTTTATTCAACCTACCACTAAACTAATGCCCCCAATACTACCCTCTGAAATGTGTTCCACGCTGGCTATCTCTACATCTGGACCCCCCCCCCCCCAATCGCCTTTGTTGACAGAATGATAAACAAATACATCAAGAGAAATGTCAGCAGTTCTCCCTATCTTCCATGGTGTTTAAAATATCACAACAAGAGCTATTACACTAAACCGCATGTGTCCATACAAATTCCATGAAGAATCTTCGATTACAAGATAATTCTGCACTGCCAGTACATAATCTTCATTAGATGGGCCCCTTATGGATTCTCCCCAATATTTTAATCTGTCTAAACCAGCCTTTCTCAAAATGTGTAACATGAAGGAACCTTCGAAAAACTTTCCAGGCTCAGGGAACTCCTATTGACAATTATAAAGCCAAATTATAATTATAAAATCTATTGATACTATATCTACAGCTCACAGTACATTAGTGTGAGGATCACTGGGAAGGATGCTCCTTACGTTTATTGGCATTGGGAATAATTCCGCCTTATATCTAGATAAAACGACCATTGGTGTCAGTGGTTACTTATCTGAGAGGCAGGAATTGCCCATGGCTCACAGAACCCCTGGGAACCTCTGGAGGAACCCTGGTGGAGAAAGGTTGGTATAACACCACATTATACGAACATGAGAAATGTTCAATATAGAAGGGGCTGTACTCATGTGAATGCTTTGTGTTTGTTCAGAAATACTGCAAATAGACAACAGGTCTATTTTTCTTTTCACATACAGTATCTCTTAAGACAGGTTCCCTTTAATGTGATTCTATAAAAGGTGATCATCATTAAAGTGACAAAGTGGTTCAGTAATATGTGAGACAATGCTATTTATAATTATTATAACAATGATTTGTATTACCGTTAGAAACATCTCGTCTCTGCCTTGACAAGCTTCTGTGCTGCATTGTGTCAGACTCCAGTCCATGGTCCCGGTGCCCCTAAAGGAAAACATATAATATATTATATAAAGGCAGGATGTGTGTTTGGTTTCACTGGTACCTCTATATCCATCAATTAGTGAGGACAGGACACAGTAGTGATGTAGCTGGTAGGAGGTGCCACAGCCCTCAGCAAGTATCCAGGCTTCTGACACACAGGAAGTACTGGATACCAGTGGTGCCCATAGATTCACTGCTTACTGGCAGGGCAAGTAATAAGCATGCTTTTATAAGGTGCATTGGTATACTCTAGTGATGGGTCACTTTTACTGTAACAAAGCCCTAACCTGTATACTCAGTGTAATCCTATACATAAAAATCATACTTCTCTCAAAATTGTAAAGCTCTCAAATTCATAGTTTCAAGATCAAAACTATTATCAAAATGGAAATTATTATTTAAATCCAACAGTAACACCAGTTATACTAGATCATTGACAGTTCCATGTCCCAAGCAAACTTATTCCATAATATAACATTTAAAGCAGAACTCTAGGTTGAATAATGTACTACCCTCTCATGAACACGCCCCCTGCATCATCACAGAGACTTGACCCACAGTAGTCCAGGACTGAGAAGTGTTCATGCAATGTTACTTGGCCACCTCAGTTACTTCAGTCCAGAAGAATGGAATGTCTACCACTGCTGGAAAAGAAGAGGAAGACCGTGACATCACCACACTGGCCTGAAGACTGCAGGAAAAAAGTTACAATGCAACAGGGAAGGTGCTCGGCACTGGATTTGGAAGCTAGTGGAGATTACTGGACTAGAAGTGCCTACCACAGTGATTTTCTAGACTCTAGAGGGATCCCACGGGTATGGTATATGCATAGTTACATTGGTCTACGCTGGACCAATGTGACTATGCAAAAAATGTCATACCTGCGATTGACCACTATGTACCCACTTGGCGAGGAAATAACATCAGGAGGGAAATATCCAGAATGGAAACGTTCTGGATTTATTCCTTACGTTCATATGCCCCTCACGGATTGAATATTGAGTGGGATGTGAATGCCTTCATTAATAATGCATAGAGCCTTTGATTAAAATGAATTTTACTTAATTAATATAATTTTTGTACCTAAAGATGCATAATTGTTTTTAGTCACTAGATGGCGTGTGCGTTCAGTTCTCTCCGGTCAGTGCAGGGTGAATATAGGAAAACATTCCTTTACTTTTATTTTAATTGCTTCTTGAATGAAGAACGTAATTTAAATATTTTCATTTTATCTATACTGACTTACTATTGGCAGGTGAATAATCTTCTCCTTTTTAAAGTTGTTCTCTGCTATGGTTTTTGACCAGTCAGCTTCTCCATACACTAATTATGTACTGCGCTTCCTGTCAGCCGGTTTCTGTGGCAGCGGCTTTGGAACGCAGACTATTTCCGCTCGTTCCGGTCATAAGGTGCCGGCGTCTCCTGGTGGCCACACCCCAGACGACGTCAGTGGATGACGAAACGCGTAGGGTGGACACCAGGAGACGCAAGCTTAGCACGTGACCGGACAGGCTGAATCGCGGACGCCATCTCTCTCCCTGGACGCCGGACTGTTCGTGCAGTGTACCCGGGAGAGGCATTTGTATTTTCTGTATCCATGTGCGGTTTTTATCACACCAAATGTGAGTAACCATTTGTTTTTAGTACAATTAAAACATATGTTTGTACCATCTGCACTATTGTACGTTTATATTTCTTCTATGAACGAGCCTGAATCTTTTGAGGAAAGTGCTGATGTGAGACCTTTCTACTTGAAATCCTGAGTCCTTTGCGGAGCTTAATATACCAAGGCGCTTTTTGACCCTCCGTAACAGGGGGTCATTGACATCTGGTAAGGAGTTTGGTGTGGTGGTGCCTCTGGTGGTGGGCTCTTTGCTGAAAACACAGGACCCTGTTCAAGATTGTTTTCAAGATTTTCCGTATAGGACTTTTTTACTTTATGTGTGAACTTTTTGCGCTGCAGTTTTAAAATTCATGCTAATATACAATGTGCAGGAAAAAAAATTGCACTAAACCGTCTAAGCCAAATGCAACCAGAGATTAAAGAAAGCCAGAATGTGATTCACCTTGTCATTGCCCACACAATGAAATACTGGTTTTGGGCAGAGTTGATATTGAAAAGAAAATCATAAAACTGTCTTGTTAGCACGTAATGAACAATCATTTCTCCTTAGCTATGGATATCTATAAAGAGTAACACATTTGTGGTTTTTAAGAACAGATTTTATTCTTCCATCCTCACTCTTTAGATACCAATTAATCCATTGCCAAGATTTTTAAACCAAAAGTCTGGCCAGTATAAATCAAAAATAACTTATTTTATTAACCACGGTTTTATCAGTAGTCTTTTTTTTTTTTTGGATTTCATCGGTGTGTGCAATTAGTACTTTTATCATATATTACTTTTACCATAGGAACCAACTTGTGCTTCATTTTTTTGTTTCATTGTCCTCTCTCTGCTCTTTCGGACTCTCTGTTACACAAAAATTTCTTATAATTGCTTTCCGCTGCCCTCTAAACACCATTACTTACTGTTACATGTTGGGCTGCTCTGGGGCACAAAGAAGAAAAACATTAAATCAATGGGAGGTAACAAAAGTCTTAATGTTAACCTGTTATGTTCTAAAAACGTAGTAAACAAACAGTACTGCATGCATAGGTATTTCATGGTTCCTGTAAACACCTATGATAACACCTGTGGTAATTAAACCACTTCATGACCAGGGTATTAAAGTTCACTTGTTTTCCGGACTGCCTAGCCACCACTCCACTACCCAATAACTAATATTATATAAATAACCAACACGTAACACAAACAAGTTTAATGGCAGTATTTTACAAACAAATTGTATAAATAGCGTAATGTACTCAAATACAAAAAAAATGGAGCCCAAGGTTCTTTTGGGGTGCTTTACTTAACTCAGTGTCTGCATAAACCCGTGAGATAGACCTCCAGCAGCTCAAAATCAACGCAGAGACAAATGCAATGCAGATACAACCATGAATGATCGCCAGTTCACTGGCACTCAACCATACATAAGGGGTGCTGTACTTAAGATGGGTCCCTACCCAATTTACATTTGACAATATAGAAAGCTTTCAAGAACCTTGACAACTGCTATGACTACCAAGGATAGCTCACTACCAGCATGCACTAAAATATGAAGTAACAAAGCAAAAGAAGAAACAAAAAACGTGTGCGATTGAAAAGTTTGCCTGACGTCAGTGATATTCTAGTTGAAGACTGCATGAACTCTATATTGTACCATCCCTTGAAGCTGTCCTGTTCATTAATCTCCCACCAACCAGTTACAAACCACCCCAATTAAATGTCATTTAAATTCTTTAACCACTCTATATGCCAAACTCCTTGGAACCCAGATGTGTAGGCCCTGCATCTACGTTTCCTTTAGCTTTCTTACTCTGGGCCTAACTGTAGAAGAAGTTTACCCTTTATCAGGCTTGCCAGTGAATATAAACTACCCTGGAATGTTGCCACATAACTGCTGTTATCTTGTCTTTCCTGCCATGGATTTTAAAGAGTTATTTTAGCCAAAAACTTTTATTTCTTTATTTTGGATACAATGAAAAGGTGTTAGAATTGTAGTCAGGTTTTTATTGCTATAAAACATAAACTTACCAGCACTCCAGGACATTTGTTTCACTGTTTTATTGTGAAGCATTATGTCTGAGAGTTCATACCAATGTTTTGGGACTTTGAAAGGTTCCTTTCTAAAAGAAAATAGGGATTGATTTATTAACACTGGAGGGTGAAAAATCTGGTGCAGCTGTGCATGGTAGCCAATCAGCTTCTAACTTCAGCCTGTTAAATTAAGCTTTGACCAAAAAAACTGGAAACGGATTGGTTTCTATGCAGGGCTACAGCAGATTTTGCACTCTCCAGTTTTAGTAAATCAACTGAATAGTTCGATAGAAATAAAAAGCAGAAGCAACTTGGGTTTTTGGTTTTTTTGTTTCATTGTTCCTTTTTGCTCTTTCAGGCTTTCTGTCATACAGTCATTTTGTATAATTATATATGCATTGCCCTATAACCATCATAATTTACTTTTAGATGTTAGGATGGCTTTGAGACCTCATAGGATCCTTTTTCAAGGCAATATAATGACGGCAACGACAAGCAGGAACTACTGTAGACATGTGCTCCCTTAAGAGTGGCTGGTAGTAGTGGTTCACCTTATAGCTGACCAGGCCAGCTCTTGTTTTTGTTGTTTTATTTAGGGGAATTAACTTGGATGGGGATAAAGGATGACTGTGGGATGCCCAAAGAATTATAGTACATGAAGTCCATATACACTCCTGTATATGCACACTTCACTGCAGACCGTCCCTCTGCAGACTGTTATTCCTCACAATTCTCCAGCACTCAACTTGCTGACCCTTTCTCCTACAGTTCTCTCTCCAGCACTGAACTTAGTAAATTATCCCCCCATTACTTCTCTCCAGCACTGAACTTAGTTTCCAGCTTGAAAGGAAATGTATCAAGCTTCTCTGCACCTTTCTCTTCGCCGTGGCTAGCACATAGTGAGGCCTACTCTCAGTATAACTTCAGAAAACACTGATTTAAGGCCAGGGATCACGGGCCCCTGAATGTATAGCAAAAAGTACTTGAGTGCTAGCCGGGCCTTTGATTGACTAAAACTCCCAGCCCATCCTTCTTCCAGGTCCCACCGACCTGCTTTTCCTCAGAGACTCTCCTTTCCCTGAACTGGCTCCCAAGGCTCCCACAGACTGTCCACTATTCCTCTCCCAGCCTACTCCAGCACTTTCTCTTGCAGTTCCCCAGGACCGTCACTCACCAGATCGTTGGATCACTTTAAAGTCTCTCACTATGTAACACCTCCGCTGTTCTCCTATTCCCTTGTGTGACTCCAGGAATTCACCACCGCTTCTGGCTGCACCCGAACCTCCAGGCCCCAAGGTCACCCTCCCCAGACTGGGGCGACCTCCCAGCTAGGAGCCTCCACAGCGCCTCTGCTACATCTCCAGACTTCCACCTGACACTTCTCCCCAGATTGGGCTGACTCACAGTATTTAAGGAGGCCTGCCCCCTGCCAATCTTGCTTGGGGATTGGTCAGGGCTCCCTAGAATACTCCAGATGGCTCCACCTATCTCCCAGCTTTCTGACTAGGAACCCTCCCCAGGTTTCTAGAAAGAAGTGGGAGGTTCTGGTGACCTCATCTCAAAAGTCCACTCAATCCTCCCTGAGCCTCTCCTCCCGGCCCAGATCAAAATATTCAGGCCTGCTCTTACACTCAGGCCTGACTAAATTTTACCTCACCTAGCAAACCCTGCTAAAAAACACACCTACACTATGGGGGCGCTACACAACCATTATATAAACAGTGTAAACTATTAGCTAACAAGGGCAACCCACATAATGATGTTACAATGTTGCCAAAATAGTGCAAAACATAAATAACACATATATAGATACAGAATGTAAAAAGAAGAAAGAGCACAATCCATATTTAAAGAAAAAAATTGCATGATATAGATAACGGAGTTTGCACTTTTTCAAATTCTGGACTCTACATTTACTGTTGTTTGAGGCTTGGTTAAGATTTCCCCTTACTTTCTGTTTAGATTACATCATTGCCAACAGGACAGAAAGTAATGGGAAATCTCAAATGTGGACACAGACAACGATAAAAAGCAGTTGGGGGGGGGGATTTCCTGTCCTAGTGAAACGTGATTCACATTGACAGGAGTAAGTGCTAAGCTCTGCCCATTTCCAGTACTAAGGCTTTTCATTCACCACTCAAAACTTCAAATGCAGGGCTTTAACTGCGCACTGAGTTTTTAGTAATAAAGTGATGAATGGCAAAGATAGCATGGATGATAGCGGTAGGGCTTAGTGCTGACTTTGCCAAACGTCAAGACCCTGAACAAAGCCAGGGCCTGGAATCCAGAAATCTGTCAAAGGATTAATTGGAGATTATCGCAGGCACTAAAGCATTCCTGCATTTCAGAAATACTGTTAACTTAGCCAGTTTAAAGGACCTGATAGGTTAATTTTATTGGAGAATATAGAGTCACAGATGCTTTATGCAATAAAGCCACTAATACTCCTGCTGCAATTTCAGTTACTAGGAAAAAGGCATTGCCTAACACCTGGCACCATGATCACTGGTTCCCAAAAGACATAGTGATGTAGGAGTAATGGTAGGGCAACTTCATTCCTTAATAGGTGTTTCAATGCCAGGAAGGAAGTGCCAAGGCAGAGCCATTTGTGGTGGTACTACATACAGTGCTATGTTTATCAGGAGCATATGCCAAAACATGTGTATGTGTACTGCAATGTTACAGCAAACCTGTAGCAATCTTATAGCTTACTCAGCCACCTGTACCCCAAGATGCCTCAATGTAACTTTGACTTTGGCTTTTCTTTTCAAGAGTAAGCCAGGGTCAGTGAAATATGGAGCTGTCATTTATGCAAAGACCAACTTCAGAAAGGAAGTTAGGACTTTGGCTAAACCCCTCCTCCACCTTTCATGCCTCTCTATTGTTCATTGAGGACATCCTTCACAGCAAACGCCAGCAGAGCAGTGTGGGAAGTCAGCCAAAGTAGTCTTGAAGTTGAAGTTGGTATTTGCATAGAGCATCCTACAGTATTCAAAAACAAAGTTAAAGTGATACTTAACACCCACTGTTTAATTTACATTGTCCCTTCTATTTCTGTATGTGGATGATGGAACTGTAATTATTTTAATTAAATAAAAAATCTAAGTGCCTTTTTCCTAATTGGTATACAGCTGTCACATGACCCAGCTCTTTCCCAGCCTGTCTGCAGGGAAACATAAGCAGGAGAAGCTTCTAGTCCTCTGCTACTGGTCACATGTTCAAAACAAAACAAAAATAAAATGAGTAAAAATAAATAATTAATATCAATAAACTGTTTTAAATGGTCATACAAATATATATTTGAAATCAAATCTTTTATTTTTGCCAATACCATGGTGTAGGTGGATTTCTGCCAGTCACAGGCTGTGTCACATACCTCCAGGCTGTGTCTTAGAATAACAGGGAAGTAATGCCTCCATCAATCTACATGTAATATCCTGCCCCATTGTGTTTAGCTGCTTCATAGGCATGGAGGAGGAGGACGGAGTGGGCTGTCATTTACCACTGTGTATACGACACATGTGTGGCTCTATAGTCCCATGGGCTGCTCAGATGTGATAAGGAGGAAATGCTCAGCATAGAAACTCACTGAAAACCAAGCATGTGGCAGGGCGGGGCTGAGCTCACAGATGCCGCTGTCACTACTTCTGCCAGTGGGTGGTGCCCCCCTCAGTGCAGCGCCCGGGGCAGGTGCCCCCCCCCCCCCCCCCCCCC
>BLSH010256624.1:7791-18742 GCA_018402905.1 Glandirana rugosa
AGATCCCCTGCGAGCGAGGCGAAAACGTTGGACGAAGGAGAAAACGACACGACCACGGAGACACGCTGGTGGTGGAGAAGGAGGTTTGAGGTGTACAGTGAACGTACTGGGAGTAAGGTACACCCCAGATCCTGGAGTAGTAGGAGGTGTAATAGAAGGTGGGTGGGAAGTGGTGACGGGAGGAACAGTCAGACGTGTGACTCCGTTCGACGTCGTCAACCGTGGACACAAAGTAGTAGTAGTCTTTACACGACGCGACCACAAAGGATGTGGAGGATGATGAGGTCCTAGACCCCACATGGAATGAGGGTCATGCAAGTGACATGTGGAGTTTGGAGGAAGAGGTGGTGGTCGCACAGAGGCACCAGCACAGCAAAAGAGGAAGCAGGTTGCAAAAGCGGAGCGAGCGTCCCCTAGACAGTAGGCCTGCTTCTAGCCACCGCACCCAGGGACCTAGCACACCAAAGACAGCTCAAAGGCGTTCCCCCGTGTGGCAGTTCTTCAGACAATGTGCTGACGACAAGACACGAGTGGTTTGCAAGCTGTGCAATGATAGCTTGAGCCGGGGCATAAATGTTCTCAACCTGAGCACAACCCCCATGACCAGGCACCTAAATTCAAGGCACAAGCTGCATTGGAATAATTACCTCAAAATCCAAGAAAGGTCTCGGCCTCCTCCTGCTTCCTCTTCTGCTGCTGCCTCAGCCTCTTCCTCCTTCCTCCACCTCCACCTATGCTCTGTATAATCCAGAGCATATGAAATAGGTACACAACAAGCCCATGTATTGAACTCGACTAGATAGATTTCAAGTGTGAGGGGGCCAAGCAAACCCCTTGGTTGAGATCCGCTCGGTGCTCCCATCGTGTGTAAAATGCCATGTCTTTATTTCTGTACATGGTGCAGAAATACACAGTATAAACAAAACCTACCCTCCCTCCCCTGGCGACCTGCCCCAGATCTAACTTGAACCAATAGTTGAGGGGATAAGGGAAACTATAAGTTTGTTAGCTCACTGACAAATTAGTGTTGTACCAAGCACCCCAGACTTTGTCAAACTTCCTAACACAGCCCTTAGCCATATATGTTGCCTTGTGGTATGGCATCATAGAGTTCACCAACTTTTTCCAAAATGATAACACAGGAGCCCTTGGTTTTTCCCAATTTTGTAGGATCGCCTTCCTTCCATAAAAGAGCAGAATGTTGAATAGTGTTCTGTGTGCCCTGGATGGAACTACATCATCTACCAGGCCTAAAAGACATACCTTTATTGTTATCGTGACTGGCACAGAGATGGTCCCAGTTATACAGGAAGTGACTTCCGACCAAAATAATTGAATATGTCCACAATCCCAAAAATATGGTATGCTGCTGCAGGAGCAAAGGAGCAGCACCAAAATGTCACTGAAGCTGAGGGGTAGATGGCGGCCAGCCTGGCGGGGGCATAGTATATGCAGTATATGCGGTGTAGGAGTTTAAATTGAATCAGTCTATCTCTCCCCTTGGATGTCGGGAACCTCAGCTTCCAATTGCTCCCTACATTTTATGACCACCATTGGGCGAGCTTTAAAGAATTCTTTATAGGTCACTGATTTTTGAGAGGTCTGCCTCCATCCAAGTGTCCTCCAGAGACAAGGGTAGGAGTACCACCCTCAGTTCCCTGAATTGGCTTCTCAATGCATGCCTGAACTGGAGAAACCTAAAGAAGTGCGAGCTGGGAAGGTCATACCTGGCTTTGAGTTAGTCAAATGTCAGTAGGTCGCAATCCACAGTCACATCTTTGAGGGTTTTGATCCCTTTAACCGCCCATACCATAGGATCTGGGAAAAAAAGAAAATGCGGCAATTTGGGGTTCATCCATAAGGGGGCTAAGGGAGACACACCGAGAAAATTTGGGCACACTATTTTAACCGCCTCATCCCATGCCCTAATCGTGGCCTTCATGGTTCAGGTGAGGGGAAGTGTGGAACGTGGTCCCCTGTATAACGCCAATCGTAAGGATTCATACGAGCTCTAAAACGGTAGCAGAATCTCAGTCTTCACCCGTCAACCATCTGTGTGAATACCATCTTTTCTGCTAAATAATATTTCCTCCAGTCTGGCAATGCCAACCCCCCTTGACCAACCAGTTCCTGCAATACTTTAATACCTATTCTGGGGGACTTGGGCGCCCACAGGAAGGAACTTGTGATCCCATCTAATTTCTTGAAAAAGGATTTAGGGATCCACAGAGGAGCATGTCGTAAAAAATATAGTATAATCGGCAGAACTTTCATTTTGATTAGAATGATATGACCTGTCAATGACAAAGGTAATTTTTGCCAGGCCTGAGCTTTCTGTTTGAAAAATGTCAAAAGAGGCAGTAGGTTTTGCTGAAAATAGTCGCCCACATCCGCTGTGATTTTTACCCCTAAATACGTAAGAGAGGTGACCCATCTTAACTGTAGATCTGGGTCTGCCTGCTCCTTCGCATCCTCATCTATCGGGAGTATGGATGACTTGCTCCAGTTGATCTTCAACCCAGAGTACTTGAGTGTAATTATTCAAGATGTTGAGTGCTGCCTGCAGGGATACTGCCAGGTTCCCGAGGAACAGCAACAAGTCATCCACGTATAGAGCTAGGGTCTCCCTAAGATTAATTACTTGTATAGTGTGCACCTCCGGAGCCGACCGTAGAGCAATCGCTAGGGGCTCCATAATAGATGCAAAGAGGAAGGGAGACAGCGCACAGCCCTGCCTAGTGCCCCTTCCAATGTTAAAGAAGGGAGAGACAGAGTTCCCCAGTCTAACTGCTACCGGGGGTGGCTATATAACATTGTGATCCATTTCCTGTATGTTGGACTGAAGCCCATACACTCCAGGACCTTGATCTTGTATTGCCAGTCAACCGAATCAAAGGCCTTCTCAATGTCTATGGAGACCAATATTCTCGTGGGTGGATCTGGAGGGGGCAACCAAAGCATCTCAGCACCTCCCATGGTATGGCCACTCTATACTGTCAAAGGCTTTCATAGCATCAAGAGAAAGCAGGGCTCTGTGACCGATATTATCAGCTTGTGACTGCATATTAAGAAAAAAATGTTTAAACTTGTGGAAGCGCTGCTGTAACTAATGATGAATGCAACAATAAAGTGTATATAAAAATAAGGATTAAAAGGGGCACAATAGGTGTGGAAATTGTTGAGAAGTAAATAATATGTGCAGTACCCCACAACTAGATATGTAAGACACCAGTAATCAAACAATCATAAAAACAGTTACAATAATCAAATGAGTAAACAAAGGTGCTTTGCTAGAATGCATAACAAAGTGATTCCCTAATGTGTCCAGAGACGTGCAAAAAATGCTGGAAAATAAAGTGTCAATATGCAGTCATTAATAAGTCCCAGTGCACAATAGCAAATAAAAAGGTTGATAAAGTTTATAAGGCAAATAGCTGAAGAGGTGCTTCTCGTGTTGTGGTTATAGCAGTCCATAGGTTCATGCGCAGGTTGAAACAACACGCATGCTCCCTTCACCAATTGAAGTGGGCTCTCACCTCCGGGGTAGACCCCACCGGGTCAAGTCACGTATAAAAAAAACTTTACTCCTCCAGATGAAGCCACGTGGGGTGGTGAAACATGTGGGAGGTCCAGCCTGGCGGTGGTACTTGCTGAGGACCCTTGAGACTCTTGTGTGGATACTGTTACCATTATTCATTTTAATGCAGATTTTTTACTTAATAAATGTGAGTGCATTTTAAGGAGGGGCTCTATCAGTTGTTATCTTCTACCTCTGGTTCTACTTATTGCACTAGTGGAGGTGTCTGTTTTTACGTTTACATATTCACGTATTAACGGTGGAACATTGGGAGTCCAACCAGCAAACTTAAAGGGGAAGGAACCTATCTGCTGTGCTATGTTTGAATTGGCCCGTTGGGGCCTTAATCTGAGGTGAGCCTCCAGTCTACCTAGTGGAGGATATGGTTCTATTAAGTTGCTAACTATTGCACGAACCACTATATACCTTTTTTATACGTGACTTGACCCGGTGGGGTCTACTCTGGAGGTGAGAGACCACTTCACCTGGTGAAGGGAGCACGTGTGTTGTTCCCTTGCTGCATTGAACACCCTTAACAGTCAGGGTAGTAATATTTCTGAATATTGCTTATAAATTTCTATGAGGAGACCATCCTCCCCTGTTTGGGGAGATTGGGGGATGCGTTACCTGCAATTCCTGTAGTGGAAGTAGTGAGGCATAGAAATGCTATCCCTGATAGGTATTTTGCCAATTCCTTAGGTCCATACTCCGAGGCAGGGAGATATAATTTTTCATAGAATCCTGCCAGTGCCTGCAGTATCTAATCCAGGGAATGGACACTGCACCCTCTATCATTTTTTATTGCTCCAATGGACGAGGAACACTGTTGTGAGTTAGCAATTTTAGCCAGAAGGCAACCCGTTGTCTCCCCTTCCTCAAATAACGCTAGTTTTTAGAAAAAACACTTTTTATCCGCTGACGAGGCCAGCAAATGCTCATAAGCAGATTGAGCCAACTGCCAGGCCTCCCTGGTGGAATCAGTGAGGTCCTGATATATTTCAGCTCTAGTGAGTGTACCTGTGATTCCAATTCTCCTCTCAGTCCCTCTGAGTGTTTTTTGACTTTAGTAACCTCTGCAGTCTGAAGACCTCTTAGGTATACCTTAAATGCCTCCCATTCTATAAGGGTAGAGCCCGGACTGTGCTCTTCAGTAAAGAACGATCGGATGCTCCGTTCCAGTTCCTCATGAGAGGTAAATAATTTTAGCTAGAAGGCATTGAATTTCTAAGGGGCTTTGGGCAGTATGGATATTGGCGCTACAGTGAGGCATACCACCATATAACAGTGGTCCGAGATACATCTAGGTTTATAGATAATTTCCGAAACCGAAGGGAGCATTGCCGAGTTACCCACCACCAAATCAATCTTGGAAAGGGATCCATGGGATTTTGAAAAACAGGAGAACTATTTCACTGAGGGCTTTCGGTGTCTCTACAGATCTAGTCATCCCACCTCCTGTAGCAATCGTGCCAGAGGGGTCTCCCTTTGCATAGCGAGAGCCCTCAGGCATGGGTGTTTGTCAATTCTAGGGTTCAACCAGAAATTAAAATCCCCAACAATTAGTAGTGGGAGGTCCGGCTTTCCCTTCAAGAATTCTATGAAAAGTTGGAGTACCTGGGCATCAAACTGTGGAGGTATATGTACACAAGCCAGTATACATTTCAAAAGTCTGATGAGACAGTATAGAAACACACATCTACCTTCAGGGTCGACATTGACGGCATATTCCTGGTAATCCAGGGATCTATGTATCACAATACCCTGAGAAAATAAGGTATGGGTAGAGTGATATGCCCAGCATATCCATGGGCATTTCAGGCAGCTCTTGGTGTCTGCAGTCAGATGTGTTTCCTGAAAACATAAAATAGCAGGATAGAATTTTTTCAAGCATGTAAAAATAATCGTACGTTTGAGGGGGGAGTTCATGCCCCTGATAATCCAGGAGATCAATGGAATGGCCGCCATTGTGAGTACACAGTTTATATCCAAATGGAGCATACGGCATCCATAGTGAAACAGTGGTCAAAAGCGATGCATTGGAAAGTGTGGTGGCTACATAGTGGTGCAACATCCTGGCCAAAGGAGTGAACAATGTCAGTCAGTCTACTATATGTCATTGGTCTGCAGGCTAATCTCCAGCTTAGAAAACAGCATGGCACAACGGTGCCAACAGTCGTAACTGCATTGGTGGTGAGGTAACGGCCCTCCAGGTACATATCAATTAGGTCAAAAAACATAATCAACGAAAAACCAAAAGGTCCAGAGCCACCAACCGGGCAGGTCTGAAAGCATTAACATAGCCTAGTAGTAGGTAAACAAGTTGTCGTCTCATTTTAATGAGTAGCAGACAGTGAAATCACAGTTGAGTTCCTGGCACTTGTAGAAATATAACGTCCCCTAGCAAAAAGTAAATAGACATCTATTGGAAAGGTGGTCTATCGGCCATAAGAGCTCAATAGATATTCTTGCCCTACACACCCTGTCACTAAAATAAACTGTTGATTCAGTCTCCATCTGCTCCAGCTCGGTGGTGACGCAGAGCCTGCTCATTATGGTCCAGCCATGCGGACGCTTCTCTAGCTGAATCGAAAAACTGGGCATGTCCTTCAGCAGTGACACGCAATTTAGCCTGATAGAGCATGGCATAGGGTAATTGCAAGGAACGCAGATGTCTTCACTTCCCTGAATTTAGCTTGGCTTCTCTGCACCTCCACAGAGAAGTCTGGATAGTATGACACTCTTACTCCATTGTATTGAATATTAGCCTCTCTAGCTCGGTAGTGAAGAAGGCAAGCTAGCATTGGTCTAGGGGGAGCTCCCTGAGAAAGTGGTTGGCCTGAGGTTCGGTGGGCCCTTTCCACTGTGAAAAATGGTGAGAAAGTCTGCCTGCCAAAGACCTCTATGAGCCAGTTTTCCACAAAGGTAGTAGGATCTTTGCCCTCTGTTTTCTCCGGGAGCCCAATAATACAGATATTGTTTCTATGTAAATGGTTTTCTGTGTCTTCTGCCCTGTCATTAGTTTCTTGGGCCAGCTGATGGGCTGACCGGGCCTCCTGCTCTATAGGTGGTAACTTGTCCTCAATTTTGCTGACTCTGTTCTCCACTGCTGTAGCTCTTTCCCAGACCTTCTGAAGATCCTGTCTGAGCAGTGACACATCCTCACGAAGGCCCCCAAACTGGTATTTCAGGGTGTTTACTGAGGCCATGCACATATGGACAGCACGCAGGATTTCTGCTAATGTGGGCTGCTCTTGTTCATCTTGTGGGCCATCTAGGGGGGAGAGGGAGGGTGTGCTGCATCCGCGTTGCTGGTAATAGTGTCTGTGCCCTGTCCCATTCAGCCTGTGCATTGCAGCCAACACTCCCATCACTGCGTGGAGCCTCCCCACTATCTGCTGCTGTAGTCCCCAGTATATTTTGGGCATAGTGCAGTATGTCCCGCAATTGCTCCTTACCCTGGGCCTTCCATGCTTTCTTGCTGCTCCCTTCCTTGAGCTTGTCATTAACTCTTGGTGTGCTCTGGCGCCATCTTGGGAGTCCGGGCCCGCCATCTCAATCTGGCCTTTGCTGGTCTTCCCTGTGTGCAGAGGGCCGGCGGAGGGTCCAGGAGGTGCAGTGAATCGGTAGCCAGATGGGAAGCCGAAAAAATCAGCGTTCGGGATGCCGGAGGAGGATCGGTGAATGGATCAGGCACAGAGCTGTGAGAAGTGCGTCTTGGCCACGTCCCCCACCCCAGAGGAGATTTATTCTTTTTTTTATTGTCTTGTCTTGCTTGGGATTGTAAAAATAAATGAGTATATGCAGTTATCCAATCATCAATATTCAATTATTGCCTAATACCAGTCTTTATTCTTATTTGTCTCTTATTAGTCTCTTTATAGACTACAGTATCTCACAGAAGTGAGTACACCCCTCACATCTTTGTAAATATTTTATTATATCTTTTCATGTGACAACACTGAAGAAATGACACTTTGGTACAATGTAGAATAGTGAGTGTACAGCTGGCATAACAGTGTACATTTGCTGTCCCCTCAAAATAACTCAACACACAGCCATTAATGTCGAAACCGCTGGCCACAAATGTGAATACACCCTTAAAGAGGAAGTAAACTCTGATGGGGTTTATTTCCTCAATATTCCCCTGCAAAATAGAAGCATAATGGGCTACTATGCATCGCATAGTAGCCCATTATGTGTCACTTAACTGCAAACGAAGCCTGTGACGTCCAGCGATGTCCCCTGTGCCCATCTTCTGCCACTCTTCCTTCCAGGGCCGCGACTCCAGTTCTGTGACTGGCCGGAGTTGCGTGACGTCACTCCCGTGCGAGTTGACAACACCTTTAAGTGAAAATGTCCAAATTGGGCCCAAAGTGTAAATATTTTGTGTGGCCATCATTATTTTCCAGCACTGCCTTACGCCTCTTGGGCATGGCGTTCACCAGAGCTTCACAATTTGACACTGGAGTCCTCTTCCACTCCTCCATGATGACATCACGGAGCAGGTGGAGGTTAGAGATCTTCCGCTCCTCCACCTTCCGTTTGAGGATGCCCCACAGATGCTCAATAGGGTTTAGGTCTGGAGACATGCTTGGCCAGTCCATTACCTTTACCCTCAGCTTCTTTAGCAATGTAGTGGTCATCTTGGAGGTGTGTTTGGGGTCGTTATCATGTTGGAATACTGCCCTGCGGCCCAGTCTCTGAAAGGAGGGGTTCATGCTCTGCTTCAGTATGTCATGTTGGCATTCATGGTTCCTTCAATGAACTGTAGCTCCCCAGTGCCATGCTTGACCGTAGGCAAGACACACTTGTCTTTGCACTCCTCACCTGGTTGCCGCCACACACGTTTGACACCATCTGAACCAAATAAGTTTATCTTGTTCTCATCAGACCACAGGACATAGTTCCAGTAATCCATGTCCTTAGTCTGCTTGTCTTCAGCAAACTGTTTGCGGGCTTTCTTGTGCATCATCTTTAGAAGAGGCTTCCTTCTGCGATGAGAGCCATGCATACCAATTTGATGCAGTGTTCGGCATATGGTCTGAGCATTGACAGCCTGACCCCCCACCCCTTCAACCTCTGCAGCAAAGCTGGCAGCACTCATACGTCTATTTCCCAAAGACAACCTCTGGATATGACGCTGAGCACATGCACTCAACGTCTTTGGTCGATCATGGTGAGGTCTGTTTTGAGTGGAACCTGCCCTGTTAAACCGTTGTATGGTCTTGGCCACTGTGCTGCAGCTCAGTTTCAGGGTCAGAGTCTTGGCAATCTTCTTATAGCCTAGGCCATCTTTATGTAGAGCAACAATTATTTTTTTGGACCCTCAGAGAGTTCTTTGTCATGAGGTGCCATGCTGAACTTCCAGTGAGCAGTATGAAAGAGTGATAGCGATAATACCAAATTTAACACACCTGCTCCCCATTCACACCTGAGACCTTGTAACACTAACGAGTCACATGACACCAGGGAGAGAAAATGGCTAATTGGGCCCAATTTGGACATTTTCACTTAGGGGTGTACTCACTTTTGTTGCCAGCAGTTTAGGCATTAATGGCTGTGTGTTATCTTGAGGGGACAGCAAACTTACACTGTTATACAAGCTGTACACTCACTACTTTACATTGTAGCAACGTGTAATTTCTTTATTCATCGGTTTTGGTCGATTTAGATTCTTCCTCATATTTTTGGTAAAAGAAAAAATCGCAATCAGCGTTTATTGATTGGTTTGCGCAAAAGTTGCCGCATTTACAAACCATGAGACTTAATTTCTGGAGTTTTTTGTAATTGCGGTGATCTGCGATTTTTATCGGGACTTTGACATTGGTACCAATGACATGTATACAGCAATCAGAAATTTAAATGTCCACTGGTTACTGTATAAATGTCATTGGCAGTGAAGGGGTTAACCTGGGGGGGGAGGCGATCTAATGGTTAACTTTGTTCCCTGGGCGTGTTCTAACGTCCGCAGGCTGCAAGGAGACCTTGCCGATCGGGTCTCCTTCGGCAAATTCCGGTAGCGACGTCACAACGTCACTTCCAGTTTACTCGGCAGCTAACGGCGCCAATTAAAAAAAAATGACAGTATTCAGAATTGCCGTTTTTGGCAATCTGAATACTGTGAAGTGCAAAGGGGGATGGGGGGTTTTTTAGACCCCCCGGCCCTCCAAAAAGAGTACCTGTCACCATATATTACTATCACAAGGGATGTTTAGCAAAAGACCTCCTCTGCACCTCTAACCTGGTAACCGTTAAAAATTTTTAAAGCATCGCCTATGGAACTAAGTGGTCAGGAGTATGTCTTATGTAGCTCAGCATACAAAATGCAGTGGTCAGGAGTATGTTATATACTGTATATTACAGAGTGCAGTCGCACTGTAATAATGACTGATATAGCCAGAAAAAAAAGAAGGAAATATACTTTCAATGTAGAGGGACTTTTAAGGCACTGTACTAACAACACAAGTCAAAATACATAACACAATGAATTTATTTAATCACATTTAGGTGGGTAACAACATCACCACCAAATAAAATTCATACATATGATTTTATAGCAAATACCATAAAAACAAGCAAATACAGAGCAATATTGTGTCCCGCTAACAGTAGCCAATGTACTTTGCAGTACACAGCTGCTTTATCAGCGCTAGTGTGGGATTGCTCTAGAAAGTTAAAGAAAATTGGGGGGCGTGGCTTGGCACTGCTCGATGATGGCCACTTGATCTCTCTTCTCCCGCAGCACGGAGCCTTTACCACCTTTGTAAGGAGTCAGTTCAACTTGCTTTTGCCCTTCACTAGTGGGGAAACACGACGGCAACCCCCAGGCCACCCAGGGCACCAAGGATCAGCTCTCCCAATCGTCGGGGAAAATCCCCGCATCGGGGATCAGCACACAGCCTCCGACATGGAGCAGGCCTCCTATGCTGCCACTCTCAAATCCTCACAACGGGACCCCGGGGATCAGCATCCAAGCCAGGCCCAAGCATTATGCCTGAGTGATCTACAGGCTATGACCGCGGATATCAAGGCCACTCTCTCTGCAGCCGTCTCGGAGCTAAAGGCCGACATCCACACCATAGCCGATCGGATGGGAACGGTCGAACAAATGATCACATGCCATGCTGACGCCATAAAGCAAGTACAAAAAACAGCAGACATGAATCTCCCTCACATAATAGCTATACAGCGGCACCTCGAGGACCTCGAGAACCAGGGGAGACGACATAATATCAAAATAAGGGGGGTCCCAGAGTCTGTGGAACAACATCACTTAATGCAAACTGTAACGTCATTTTCAATGAGCTACTCCAGCAGACTCCCGCATTGAGGTTGAAAGAATGCACAGAGCCTTAAGACATAGGGGACGTGAGA
>BLSH010256645.1:60721-89144 GCA_018402905.1 Glandirana rugosa
CCATTACTAGTAAAAAAAAAAAAATAATAAAAACGCCATAAATCAATTCCCAGTTTGTAGATGCGATAACTTTTGCGCAAACCAATCAATATACGCCGATTGCGATTTTTTATTTTTTACCAAAAATATGTAGAAGAATATATATCGGCCAAAACTGAAGAATAATTTTTTTAATGGATTTGTACTTTAGCAAAAAGTAAAAAATATTGTTCTTTTTTGCAAAATTGTCGCTCATTTTTTGTTTATAGCGGCGATCAGAAATGACGCAGAGGGGATCAAATACCACCAAAAGAAAGCTCTATTTGTGGGAAAAAAAGGACGCAAATTTTATTTGGGTACAATGCCGCACGACCGCGCAATTGTCATTCAAAATGCGACAGCGCTGAAAGCCAAAAATTGGTCTGGGCAGGAGGGGGGTTTAAGTGCCCGGTAAGGAAGGGGTTAAAGAAGAATTGGTTCTCCCCACCCAACCCTAAACTCGCTCATCCATGTCTTTATGGACCTTGCTTTGTGCCCTGGTGCTCAGTCATGTTGGAACAGGAAGGGGCCATCCCCAAACTCTTCCCACAAAGTTGGGAGCATGAAATTGTCCAAAATGTCTTGTTATGCTGACGCCTTCACTGGAACTATGGGGCCAAGCCCAACCCCTGAAAAACAACCCCCCCACCATAATCCCCCCTCCACCAAATGATTTGGACCAGTGCACAAAACAAGGTCCATAAAGACATGGATGAGCGAGTTTGGGGTGGAGGAACTTGACTGTCCTCAACACAACAGAACACCTTTGGGGTGAATTAGAGTGGAGACTGCGAGTCAGGCCTTCATCCAACATCAGTGCCTGACCTCACAAATGCTCTTCTGGAAGAACGGTCAAACATTCCCATAGACACTCCTAAACCTTGTGGACGGCCGTCCCAGAAGAGCTGAAGCTGTTATAGCTGCAAAGGGTGGGCCAAATCAATATTGAACCCTACGGGCTAAGACTGGGATGCCATTAAAGTCCATGTGCGTGTAAAGGCAGGCGTCCCAATACTTTTGGTAATATATCGTGTGTGACAATAATTAGACATAAAATGTCAGTAGGAGAAGTGATAATGGGGAAGAATTGTATTCATCTGATGTCCGAGTCCCGGTGATTTCACGTGCCGTATTTTATAGTGTGCAATATCCAGCGTTTGGTTGTAATAAAATCCTACAGAGGAGCTTTCTCCCGGCAGCCCATAAATCACCGGCCCGATGTGTGGAGTGCTCTGCAGATCCTCCGCTGGGAACACGAGATGCGATTTCAGCTCCTGCACATTTCTCTGAGAGGAGGAAATTCTGCCCTACAGCGCCAGACGCTAAGAAATTACTTAACTTTCAGGACATCTGCTTGTCGGAGGATTGTGCATCATGGAGAGAGAGAATCAACGACACAAAACTGCTCCGCAGGGTCGCAGCATCACCCTGGCCTGATGTGGAGATGTGGATCCTTGGCTCACGATGCAGCGAGGCATTGCTAATTAGACGGGTGCGATTCCTTCTGTATGTATCGAAATATGGATCCCAGAGTGCCCCCTTACATCAGAGTTCCCCTTTACATCCCAGTCCTGCTTATATCAGATTTTCTCTTACATCAGGGTCCCTATCAGCAGAGATCATCAGGATCCCCCTTTACATCAGGGTCCCCATCAAAACCCCCCCTTACATCAGAGTCCCCATCAGAGTACCTCCTTATATTAAAACCCCTCTTACATCAGGGTCCCTATCAGAATTTCCCATACATCAGGTCCCCATAAAAATCCCCCCCTTACATCAGGGTCCCTATCAGAATTTCCCATACACAGGTCTCTGCTAGAGTCCCTTCCTCACATCAGAGCCCCCCCTTACATCAGGGTCCCCATCAGAGTACCCCTTTACATCAAAATCCCCCCTTGCATCAGAGTCCCCATCAAAATCCCCCCTTATATCAGGGTCTCCATCAGAGTACCTCCTCACATCAAAATCCCCCCTTACATCAGAGTCCCCATCAAAATCCCCCCTTACATCAGGGTCCCTATCAGAATTTCCCATACATCAGGTCCCCACCAGAGTCCCTTCCTTACATCAGAGTCCCCATTAGAGTGTCCCTTACATCAGAGCCCCCTTTACATCAGGGTCCCCATCAGAGTACCCCCTTACATCAGGGGGCCCTATCAAAGCCCCCATTTACATCATGGTTCCTATCAGAATTTCCCATGCATCAGGTTCCCCATTGGAGTGCCCCTTACATCAGGGTCCCTATCAAGATCTCCCCTTACATCAGGGTCCCCATCAAAGCCCCCCTTTACATTAGTTACTCCATCAGAGTGCCCTCTTCACATCAGGTTCCCCTTTAGAGTCCCCCCTTACATCAAGGCCCCCATCAGAGTACCTCCTAACATCAGAATCCCCTCTTACATCAGAGTACCCCCTTACATCAGAGTCCCCCCTTACATCAGGATCCCTAACAGAGCCCCCCTTGCATCAGGGTCCCTATAAGATTTTCCCATACATCAGGTCCTCCCATTTCTCCTAAATACATTTTTCTCCTTGAGGTGGAATTGCACTTTGGGAATGGAAGACATTCTTGGTCTGCAAAGCATTGAGAAGGAAAACGATGTGCAGAGTGCAGAGCCCCATGGCCACCCATCAGAAATATTCTTGACTACAGGAAACGAATGTCACGGCTTAGCACACTTTGTACATCACGATCGCTCTTCTCTCTGCCATGCTGACTAAGAACGCTCGCCGCATGAGGCTGGACTTATTTTAAAGGCAAACTCCACTTTCATGGGAAAAAAAAATAGCAACTTATAAAAAAAAAAAATATATATAGCGGGTACAAATGTCATATTGTAACTGAATGTGATTAAAAAATGACCTTTCCCTTCAATCTGCAGCCGCTGTCTTTCTCTGCAAAATGCAATACGGCCACCTGGAGGCGCTCTGTACACAGATGGTACACAGAACGCCCCCCAGATATGTCACTTCCTGCTTGTCTGATTGGCTAAAGGGATGCAGACCCTGCCACTTTCCTCATTTGAGTTACACTGCAGGTGTGAAGAAGCAGGTGTGTTCCCCATTCCTTCAATTAACATGGCCCCCTTTACATCAGGGTCCCCATCAGAGTACCCCTCACATCAAAATCCCCCCTTACATCAGGGTCCCCATCAGAGTACCCCTTACATCAACATCCCCGCTTACATCGGGGTCTCTTATCAGGATTTTCCATACATCATGGTCCCCATCACAGTCTCCCTTACATCAGGGTCCCCATCTGTGGCCCCTCTTACATCAGGTTCCCTATTAGAGCCTCATGACCTCAGGTTCCCCATCAGTGTCCCCCCTTACATCAGGGTCACAATCAGAGTACCCTCTTACATCAGGGTCCCCCATACATAAGGGTCCCCATCAGACTCCCCCATACATCAGGGTCCCCATCAGACTCCTCCCTTACATCAGGGTCCCCATCAGACTCCTCCCTTACATCAGGGTCCCCATCAGACTCCTCCCTTACATCAGGGTCCCCATCAGACTCCCCCCTTACATCAGGGTCCCCATCAGACTCCTCCCTTACATCAGGGTCCCCATCAGACTCCCCCCTTACATCAGGGTCCCCATCAGACTCCTCCCTTACATCAGGGTCCCCATCAGACTCCCCCCTTACATCAGGGTCCCCATCAGACTCCTCCCTTACATCAGGGCCCCCATCAGCACCTCTGTTACATCATGGTCCCCATCAGGGTACCCTCTTACATCAAAGTCCCCCCTTACATCAGGTTCCCCATCAGAGTCTCATTTACATCAGGGTCCCTATCAGTTGCCCCCCTTTCATCAGGGTCACTATCAGAGCCCCTCTTGCATTGAGTTCCCCCTTACATCTGATTCCCCTATCCGGATCTCCCTTACACCTGGGTACCCATCAGAGTGCCCCTCTTTATCAGAGACTCCCCATCAGAGATTTCAGTTATATCAGAGTCCCCCCTTACATCAGAGTCCCCCCTACATCAGAGTCCCCCTACATCAGAGTCCCCTCTACATCAGAGCCCTCCCTTACATCAGAGCCCCCCTCACATCAGAGTCCCCCCTACATCAGAGTCCCCCCTTACATCAGGGTCCCTATCAGAATTTCCCATACATCAGGTCCCCATCAGAGTCCCCCCTTACATCAGCGCCCCCCTTTTCAGTAGGTGTAAAGAATATGATATGTTAACCATTTCTTGAGTGGAAATGATTATTCCTGTATTATATATGCAATTAGTAAGGGAGGCTCGTTATGCCGGAGCATCCTCTGCAATCCCAATCCTAGAAGGAAGCTCCCGGGAAGCAGACAAACCCTTCATATTATTATTATGGGAGATATAAATATTCCATTAGCACACAGGATCGCTTCCAGCCTAAGGAGGGGCGGTTGGATGTGAGAATTGCGACCTTGCAGGGAGTCACCCCGTCAGACATGAATTAATGATCGCAGAATACGGAAGCCGCGTTCTCTGCATGCTGCCGGTCCCATGGGAAACATAGATTTGCTTATGGTTATGGGCAACATCCGCCCTGAAAACGCCTCTCCTACGGGGAGGGATGATGTAAAAATACTCCTAACCTTCACTATGGATGCAAAGGATAATGGGACTGCAACAAAAAAAATATAATGAATCTTTTATGTAATCTTTAAATAAACGAACAATAAATTCTGAATTTCTAGGGTCCAAGCAGCACCGATACAAAATGCAATGCCCGGGGGGTAAAAAAAACAAAAACACATATACAGCAATTGTAAAGGGGGGGTATTTCCCATAAATCCCCACAATTTATGGGAGACAGGGATTTTAATGTGCCAAAAAAAAATAAAATAAATAATAATAGAATTGCTCAAAAATACAACATATAAAATCAATACATTTTATACAAAAACCTTAAAAGCAGAAAGGTATATATTTTCTAAAAACCATATTATGTTTCATACATCGATATACGGTAAATTTATCCACATGGGGGTTAATCTCCAGAAGGTTTATTAATGAACGTGTTTCGCCCAAGATAAAGGCTTTTTCAGGTCCACTTTTCAATTGTAAAGGGGGATATTTCCCATAGATCCCCACATGGGCAATTTATGGGAGATGGGGATTTTAATGTGCCAAAAAAAAAAAATAAATAGAATTGCTCAAAAATACACCATATAAAATCAATACACTTTATACAAAAACCTTAAAAACAGAAAAGGTATATATTTTCTAAAAACCATATTATGTTTCATACATCGATGTACGGTAAATTTATCCATATGGGGGATAATCTCCAGAAGGTTTATGAATCAACATGTTTCGCCCAAAATAAAGGCTTTTTCAGGTCCACTTTTCAATTGCAAAGGGGGATATTTCCCATAAATCCCTACATGGGCAATTTATGGGAGAAGGGGATTTTAATGTGCCAAAAATAAATAAATAATAGAACTTCTCAAAAATACACCATATAAAATCAATACATTTTATTTATACAAAAACCTTAAAAACAGAAAAGATATATATTTTCTAAAAAACATATTATGTTTCATACATCGATATACAGTACATTCATCCACATGGGGGATGATCTCCAGAAGGTTTATGAATTAACACGTTTCACCCAAGATAAAGGCTTTTTCAGGTCCACTTTTCAGTTGTAAAGGGGGATATTTCCCATAAATCCCCACATGGGCAATTTAGGGGAGAAGGGGATTTTAATGTGCCCAAAATAAATAAATAATAGAATTTCTCAACAAAACACCATATAAAATCAATACACTATTTATACAAAAACTTTAACAACAGAAAAGGTATATATTTTCTAAAAACCATATTATGTTTCATACATCGATATACAGTACATTCATGCACATGGGGGATGAGCTCCAGAAGGTTTATGAATCAACGCGTTTCACCCAAGATAAGGGCTTTTTCAGAGCCACTTTTCAATTGTAAAGGGGGACACTTCCCATAAGTCCCCACATGGGCAATTTATGGGAGATGGGGATTTTAATGTGCCCAAAAAATAGAATTGCTCAAAAATGCACCATATAAATTCAATGCACTTTATTTATACAAAAGCCTTAAAAGCAGAAAAGGTTTATATTTTCTAAAAACCGTATTATGTTTCATACATCGATATACAGTACATTCATGAACATGGGGGATGAGCTCCAGAAGGTTTATGTATCGACGCGTTTCATCCAAGATTATGGGCTTTTTCAGGATCCCCCTTACAATTGTAAAGGGGGATATTTCCCATAAATCCCCACATGGGAAATTTATGGGAGATGGGGATTTTAATGTGCCCAAAAAAAATAAAAATAAAATAATAATAATAATAGAATTGCTCAAAAATACAGCATTTAAAATCAATACACTTTATTTATACAAAAACATTAAAAACAGAAAAGGTATATATTTTCTAAAAAACATACTATGTCTCATACATTGATATACAGTACATTCATCCACATGGGGGATAATCTCCAGAAGGTTTATGAATTAACGTGTTTCACCCAAGATAAGGGCTTTTTCAGGATCCACTTTTCAATTGTAAAGGGGGATATTTCCCATAAATTCCCACATGGGCAATTTATGGAAGATGGAGATTTTAATGTGCCCAAAAAAAATAAATAAATAAATAATAGAATTGCTCAAAAATACAGCATATAAAATCAATGTACTTTATACAAAAACCTTAAAAACAGAAAAGGTATCTATTTTCTAAAAACCACATAATGTATCATACATCGATATACAGTACATTCATCCACATGGGGCATAAGTCCCAGAAGGTTTATAGATCGAAAATACCGGGGTTATGGCCATAACACTATACTACCAAAAGTATTGGTACACCTGCCTTTACCCGCACATGAACTTTAATGGCATCCCAGTCTTAGTCCATAGGGTTCAATATGGAGTTGGCCCACCCTTTGCAGCTATAACAGCTTTACCTCTTCTGGGAAGGCTGTCCACAAGGTTTAGGAGTGTCTATGGGAATGTTTGACCATTCTTCCAGAAGCGCATTTGTGAGGCCCGACGCTGATGTTTGATGAAAAGGCCTGGCTCACAGTCTCTGCTCTAAATCATCCCAAAAGGTGCCCTATTGGGTTGAGGTCGGGACTCTATGCAGGCCAGTCAAGTTCCTCCACCCCAAGCTCACTCATCCATGTCTTTATGGACCTTGCTTTGTGCACTGGTCCAAATCATTTGGTGGAGGGGGGAATTACGATGTGGGGTTGTTTTTCAGGAGTTGGGTTTGGCTCCTCAGGGGTTGGGTTTGGCCCCTTAGTTCCAGTGAAAGGAACTCTTAAGGTGTCAGCATGCCAAGACATTTTGGACAATTTCATGCTCCCAACTTTGTGGGAACAGTTTGGGGATGGCCCCTTCCTGTTCCAACATGACTGTTTACCAGTGCACAAAGCAAGGTGGGTATAGAAAGATGATCTGCACACCAAGAGTTTCTCTTAAAAAAAATCTTCATCTTTATTCAGAAACCACAGTCCACAACCACAGATAAAATCAGTTGACGGGTTTCAGCTTATAAGGCCTTAGTCATAACCACCATAACAACCATAGCCATGGTTATGGCTAAGGCCTTATAAGCTGAAACCCGTCAACTGATTTTATCTATGGTTGTGGACTGTGGTTTCTGAATAAAGATGACGATTTTTTTTAAGATCGACTCTTGGTATGCGGTTCATCTTTCTATATATGCTGTGGATCGGGCACCCATCGGTATGTTGCACGGGTAGCAACACTGTTGTTTTTGTTAGAATTCGACTGGAGTTTGAGGTAAAATTAGATTCAAATTTTAGTCCGAATTTCCAAAATTCGGAAGAATTTTGTTCCGTTATTCGGAGCATTCAGTAAAATTAGTTTATGCTGTAATTCGGGCTTTCGGATATATCCGAATAATGATTATGAATTAATTCAGAAGGAAACGGGCCGCACATGCCTAACTGGTGTGACTGTATAATAAATGTGTAAAGCGCTGCAAAAATTGACAATGCTATATAGAAGTAAACGTGAGAAATAAGTTCCTGTCTCAAAAAAAATGATATAAAACAAATTTAGGTGCAGTATTGAGTAGTAGTCAGTCAAACTATCACAGCACTGAAACAAGGGCCTGGTAATAAAGGGAAATATTACAGGAGAGTACTGAAGTGGTTAAGTGACAGAAGACAATGATATGATTATCAGCAGTAATAATGAGAAGGTGACCCCGGCATGGACTCATTATCTCCAAATCTGTCACCTACAATTCTGACTTGGCCCCGGAAGGTCCCCCCCTTAATGACAATGAATGAACGGGGCTTTCAATAAATTCAATCTGATCTTCAGCAGCCTCTTCCATTTATTAGCACAAATATACGCAATTTAAATAAATAATGAATAAGAGATGATATAATCAATAGCATGCACATCAATTATCAGTCATATTTAATGAAGACCCTTATTGCCCCCTGACATATAAACAATGTTAATGTATTTGTGACCTCCGTGTATTCATTTATATGAGAAAGCCTGAGATCCCGGCTTCTAAGCCGCACGGGTTGGTCTGACGAAAACCTAATACACAATAATATAATATAATAAATAATAATATAAAAAGACCAAATAAAACACACCGTGCTAATCTAAACTTGAAACAATGGTTCGTAGAACAGGACATAATATTTAAACTGACCACAGCCTCTCTTATTGTCATAAATAAGCTGTACACTTTATTTTATATATTTATTTCATGTATCTTTTTACATTTATTTTATTTTTATTTTATTTGTTTATTTCATGTATCTTTTTACATTTATTTTATTTTTATTTTATTTGTTTATTTCATGTATCTTTTTACCTTTATTTTATTTTTATTTTATTTGTTTATTTCATGTATCTTTTTACCTTTATTTTATTTTTATTTTATTTGTTTATTTCATGTATCTTTTTACATTTATTTTTATTTTATTTGTTTATTTCATGTATCTTTTTACATTTATTTTATTTTTATTTTATTTGTTTATTTCATGTATCTTTTTACATTTATTTTATTTATTTATTTCATGTATCTTTTTACATTTATTTTATTTATTTATTTCATGTATCTTTTTACATTTATTTTATTTTATTTATTTATTTCATGTATCTTTTGTATCTTTTTATATTTATTTTATTTTTATTTTATTTGTTTTTTTTGTTTTTTTACTTTATTGTTTTATTTTATTGTATGTATTTTTTTTTTTTTTTACATTTATCTGATTTTTTTTAAATTATTTTATTTGAGGTGTGGAGGGCCCAGAATGCACTGCGACAAATGTGCTCTACCAAATGTAGGGCCTCAAATGAAAGGGTTCACTTCTCCACTAGACACCAGTGTAACATGTTTCTTCTACACTGACCACCAATGTAAAGGGACACTGATACTAATGCAAAAAATGGCACTTCTCTACTGACCACCAATGTAAGAGGTCAATTCCACATTGTCCACATTGTCCACCAATGTTAGGTGGGGACTTCTTCACAGATCATCAATGTATAGGGGCCCCTCTCTACTGGCCACCGATGTAAAGGGTCTTTTCCATGATGGCCACCAATTTAAGGGGGACTTCTTCACAGATCACCAATGTATAGGGGCCCTTCTCTACTGGCCACCAATGTAAAGGGTCTTTTCCATGATGGCCACCAATGTAAGGGGGACTTCTTCACAAATCACCAGTGTATAGGGCCCTTCTCTACTGGCCACCAATGTAAAGGGTCTTTTCCACAATGGCCACCAATGTAAGGGGGACTTCTTCACAGATCACCAGTGTATAGGGCCCTTCTCTACTGGCCACCAATGTAAAGGGCCTTTTCCACAATGGCCACCGATGTAAGGGGGCTTCTTCATAGATCACCAATGTAGGGGGGACTTCTCCACTGACCACCAATCTAAGGGGTCATTTCTACATAGACCCCCAGTGCAAGAGATCTCTTCACCAGAGATCACCAATGTAACCAATGGGACCAATCATAAAAGACTGGAAGAGGGTCATGGGACATGTAGTCCCCTTGGGGCGCTGCCCACTAAAAGTAATGGAGCCTGAACTACAGCCCCCACCAGACCCTGCAGAAGGAGGGGGAGAGAGCTGCATTTACCAGGCTATAGCGTACCCAGCTCTCTTGCCATGAAGTAGCCCGGGTAGTGCACATGGCTGTCCAGTGTACACCACCACTGCTGCATAACGGCTGCCTGAGCAGGATTCAGAGTGCTGGATTCAAATTGTCCGCTGCTGTTCACAGGCCCCTGAATGAACGGGAAGGCTCTGTACAGAGCTATTCCTGTCCATTCATTCTGTGCAACTGAGGCTGCAGAGATGGAGAATGTGGGTTGTGTCCCCAATCTCCTTTCTCTGTCTCAGAGGTGAAACATCAGAGGTCTGTTTTGAACCCCTAAAATGTCATCCCAAAAGGGGTTCCAAAAAAAATTTAAAAACATAAGATTGTAAAAAATAAATAAATCAAATGGTAAAAAAAATAATAATAAAAGAACAAAAAAAATTACTGACATCGTCCACTGCCCTACTGACCCCATCCACTGCATTACTGACAAATTCCACTACCATACTGACACCATCTACTGCTCTACTGATTGACACTAGTCACAGTCCTACTGACACCAGTACTGGGGTCACAAAGGCTGCACTTGCGTTCGGGCCGTGGCATTCCACCACCATGGGGGGGCCTCAAGACTGCAGGAAGGACCATAATAAAGGGCCCCACAACGGGAGTAAAAGGGCACTGGGATCAGTGGTAAGGGCCGTGGCTGGGTCAAGGGGTCCCTAACCCAGGGCAAACATTTTCTTGGGCCCTCCCAAATCCACTTATCAACTAATTTTCGGGCAGTGTGGGCTCTAGGGGCTTTGGGCCCTACAACAATGGCTGAGCCCGGGGGCAGCTGCCCCTTTTGCCCTGTGTTAAAGACAGCACCTGGTCAGGGCCATCTTTAATATTGATCGGACCCTGGGCAAAACTTTTCTTGGGCCCTCCCGAATCCACTTATCAACTAATTTTCGAGCACTGCTGGCTCAAGGGGCTGCGGCTTTGGGCCCCACAACAATGACTGGGCCTGGAGGCAGCTGCCCCTTTTGCCCTGCGTTAAAGATGGCACTCGGTCAGGGCCATCTTTAACATTGATTAAACCCTGGGCAAACATTTTCTTGGGCCCTCCCGAATCCACTTATCAACTAATTTTGGAGCACTGCTGGCTCAAGGGGCTGCGGCTTTGGGCCCCACAACAATGACTGGGCCTGGAGGCAGCTGCCCCTTTTGCCCTGCGTTAAAGATGGCACTCGGTCAGGGCCATCTTTAACATTGATTAAACCCTGGGCAAACATTTTCTTGGGCCCTCCCGAATCCACTGATCAACTCATTTTCGGGCACTGTGGGCTCAAGGGGCTGCGGCTTGGGCCCCACAACAATGACTGGGCCTGGAGGTAGCTGCCCCTTTTGCCCTGCGTTAAAGATGGCACTTGGTCAGGGCCATCTTTAACATTGATTAAACCCTGGGCAAACATTTTCTTGGGCCCTCCCGAATCCACTGATCAACTCATTTTCGGGCACTGCGAGCTCAAGGGGCTGCGGCTTTGGGCCCCACAACAATGACTGGGCCTGGAGGCAGCTGCCCCTTTTGCCCTGCATTAAAGATGGCACCTGGTCAGGGCCGTCTTTAATATTGATTGGACCCTGGGCAAACATTTTCTTGGGCCCTCCCGAATCGACTGATCAACTTGTTAAAGATGGCACCTGGTCAGGGCCGTCTTTAATATTGATTGGACCCTGGGCAAACATTTTCATGGGCCCTCCCGAATCCACTGATCAACTCATTTTCGGGCACTGCAGGCTCAATGGGCTGCGACTTTGGGCCCCACAACAATGACTGGGCCTGGAGGCAGCTGCCCCTTTTGCCCTGCTTTAAAGATGGCACCTGGTCAGGGCCGTCTTTAATATTGATTATACCCTGGGCAAACATTTTCTTGGGCCCTCCCGAATCCACTGATCAACTCGTTAAAGATGGCACCTGGTCAAGGCCATCTTTAATATTGATTGGACCCTGGGCAAACATTTTCTTGGGGCCTCCCGAATCCACTGATCAACTAATTTTCGGGCACTGCGGGCTCAATGGTCTGCGGCTTTGGGCCCCACAACAATGACTGGGCCTGGAGGCAGCTGCCCCTTTTGCCCTGCGTTAAAGATGGCACCTGGTCAGGGCCGTCTTTAATATTGATTGGACCCTGGGCAAACATTTTCTTGGGCCCTCCCGAATCCACTGATCAACTCATTTTCAGGCACTGCGGGCTCAAAGGGCTGCGGCTTTGGGCCCCACAACAATGACTGGGCCTGGAGGCAGCTGCCCCTTTTGCCCTGCATTAAAGATGGCACCTGGTCAGGGCCGTCTTTAATACTGATTATACCCTGGGCAAACATTTTCTTGGGCCCTCCCGAATCCACCGATCAACTCGTTAAAGATGGCACCTGGTCAGGGCCGTCTTTAATAATGATTGGACCCTGGGCAAACATTTTCTTGGGCCCTCCCGAATCCACTAATCAACTAATTTTCTGGCACTGCGGGCTCAATGGGCTGCGGCTTTGGGCCCCACAACAATGACTGGGCCTGGAGGCAGCTGCCCCTTTTGCCCTGCGTTAAAGACGGCACCTGGTCAGGGCTGTCTTTAATATTGTTTGGACCCTGGGCAAACATTTTCTTGGGCCCTCCCGAATCCACTGATCAACTCATTTTCGGGCACTGCAGGCTCAATGGGCTGCGACTTTGGGCCCCACAACAATGACTGGGCCTGGAGGCAGCTGCCCCTTTTGCCCTGCTTTAAAGATGGCACCTGGTCAGGGCCGTCTTTAATATTGATTATACCCTGGGCAAACATTTTCTTGGGCCCTCCCGAATCCACTGATCAACTCGTTAAAGATGGCACCTGGTCAAGGCCATCTTTAATATTGATTGGACCCTGGGCAAACATTTTCTTGGGGCCTCCCGAATCCACTGATCAACTAATTTTCGGGCACTGCGGGCTCAATGGTCTGCGGCTTTGGGCCCCACAACAATGACTGGGCCTGGAGGCAGCTGCCCCTTTTGCCCTGCGTTAAAGATGGCACCTGGTCAGGGCCGTCTTTAATATTGATTGGACCCTGGGCAAACATTTTCTTGGGCCCTCCCGAATCCACTGATCAACTCATTTTCAGGCACTGCGGGCTCAAAGGGCTGCGGCTTTGGGCCCCACAACAATGACTGGGCCTGGAGGCAGCTGCCCCTTTTGCCCTGCATTAAAGATGGCACCTGGTCAGGGCCGTCTTTAATACTGATTATACCCTGGGCAAACATTTTCTTGGGCCCTCCCGAATCCACCGATCAACTCGTTAAAGATGGCACCTGGTCAGGGCCGTCTTTAATAATGATTGGACCCTGGGCAAACATTTTCTTGGGCCCTCCCGAATCCACTAATCAACTAATTTTCTGGCACTGCGGGCTCAATGGGCTGCGGCTTTGGGCCCCACAACAATGACTGGGCCTGGAGGCAGCTGCCCCTTTTGCCCTGCGTTAAAGACGGCACCTGGTCAGGGCTGTCTTTAATATTGTTTGGACCCTGGGCAAACATTTTCTTGGGCCCTCCCGAATCCACTGATCAACTCATTTTCGGGCACTGCAGGCTCAATGGGCTGCGACTTTGGGCCCCACAACAATGACTGGGCCTGGAGGCAGCTGCCCCTTTTGCCCTGCGTTAAAGATGGCACCTGGTCAGGGCCGTCTTTAATATTGATTATACCCTGGGCAAACATTTATTTGGGCCCTCCCGAATCCACCGATCAACTCGTTAAAGATGGCACCTGGTCAGGGCCGTCTTTAATATTGATTATACCCTGGGCAAACATTTTCTTGGGCCCTCCCGAATCCACTGATCAACTCGTTAAAGATGGCACCTGGTCAAGGCCATCTTTAATATTGATTGGACCCTGGGCAAACATTTTCTTGGGCCCTCCCAAATCCACTGATCAACTAATTTTCAGGCACTGCGGGCTCAATGGTCTGCAGCTTTGGGCCCCACAACAATGACTGGGCCTGGAGGCAGCTGCCCCTTTTGCCCCGCGTTAAAGATGGCACCTGCTCAGGGCTGTCTTTAATATTGATTGGACCCTGGGCAAACATTTTCTTGGGCCCTCCCGAATCCACTGATCAACTCATTTTCGGGCACTGCGGGCTCAATGGGCTGCGGCTTTTGGGCCCCACAACAATGACTGGGCCTGGAGGCAGCTGCCCCTTTTGCCCTGCGTTAAAGATGGCACTTGGTCAGGGCTGTCTTTAATATTGATTGGACCCTGGGCAAACATTTTCTTGGGCCCTCCCGAATCCACTGATCAACTCATTTTCGGGCACTGCGAGCTCAAGGGGCTGCGGCTTTTGGGCCCCACAACAATGACTGGGCCTGGAGGCAGCTGCCCCTTTTGCCCTGCCTTAAAGACTGTGCTGGGTCCCTTTGTGGTTTCTTGCATCGGGGGCCCAGAAGGTTCTAGCTCCACCTCTGGTGAGAGGGTCTGAGGGTGTTCTTGGAGTCAACCCAAATTACGAAAACTGCCCCTTTTGCCCTGCATTACAGATGGCACCTGGTCAGGACCGTCTTTAATATTGATTGGACCCTGGGCAAACATTTTCTTGGGCCCTCCTGAATCCACTGATCAACTCATTTTCGGGCACTGCGGGCTCAATGGGCTGCGGCTTTGGGCCCCACAACAATGACTGGACATGAAGGCAGCTGCCCCTTTTGCCCTGCCTCAAAGACTGCCCTGGGTCCCTTTGTGGTTTCTTGCATCGGGGGCCCCGAAGGTTCCAGCTCCGCCTCTGGTCAGAGGGTCTGAGGGTGTTCTTGGAGTCAACCCAAATTACCAAACGACTCCTGCTTGGGGGGGGGGGGGGGAGCGCTTCTTCCATAGTAAAAAATGGTGGAAAAATCTGCTTTAAGGACAATTGTTGTATATTTTTCCATAAAGCGGCTGGTTGGACCTTGTAATGATTTTTTTCCTAGTCATTAATGGTGGTGCATTTAATTCACGTATTTAATATGAGAAGGATCAAGCACTATATTTGTAGCGGGATGGAGGGTATAATGGGATTACAGATGTCCTGAGATGTCATCAACTGATATAAATGTACAATCGGGAGACAGAAATGTGAACTGATTGATCGTTCTCTTATATAATCAGATTGCCGAGAAAGCCTTTAGAAATCACCGGGGTTTGACATTTGGTGGGTGACACACCATTATTATTAATATAAACCGAGGCTAAGTGAACCCTGTCATAATGCCGTTATTGTTATTCAATGAGCTGATGGAGCGCCGCGTGGTAGGCATTGTCCCGGCGTCACCACCAAATACGGCGTGTAACGGATGTGATTCGACGGAAAATAGGAGGAAACGTCAAGGGCAACCAAGGGACAGCTCAGGACATCATGGGATAAAATTCGAGACGTTTGCTTAACCACTAACTTACTAAAGGGCCTACTCCATACGGAGTAGTATAGATTACGGCTCCCTCCCGACGCGTTTCATGGAGCTTAACTTCCTTCCCGCCCAGGAGCAAAACTTCTGGATGACTCTGAACACATGCACTCTGTTAGAGGAAATGCTGCTCAAATGGACTTTCTGGCCGCTAATGCGCGTTCACGTGCGTCCGCGCGTGCCGGAATCTGCGCCAAACGGCTCTATTTCAGCCCTGCAGCAAGTGCTGTCTGATCTACAGCGTATAGTGTGTGTTTCTAAGCACAGCCTGTCCTTGCTGATCTCTGCCCGCACCGACCCCCGGATTGCCTACGACCCCTCTCCTTCCTGACCCTCCTGTACTTCTGCCTGCCTGCCAGTTAACGACCCAGCCTGAACCGACCATCCTTCTGCTTGCTCCCTTGTACCAGCCTGTTAACAAACTTTGCTCGGGCCTGACTCCTCTTCGGCCTGACCCCGTTGTACCGCACAGCCCGCCAGTTACTGACCCAGCCTGTATGACTATTCTCTTCGTGCACAAGGGCACCAACGGGCTCCTATCAACACCAGTGACCCAGTCCAACCCTCGTGCCATCCTGCACTCCCGAGCCTCCTGTCTACTCTACCAGGGGCTCCCGAGTCAGGGTCGTAAGGGAGGTTGCCCGCTGCATAAGTCAGACTCATCCACCAGGCACATGACATACTCCCAGACCAGATTGGCGCTCTATCCAATATAGATTCAGCTTTACCTTTAGCTTTTACGGTGACTTTTTCATCTATCCTTTTTTATGGATTCTAGCCATATAGCTTCATCTGCTGCACAGGCCCCAGGTTAGGTTGATTTCTCTCGTTTGCAACACCACCTGAGTGACCCAGACCCTTAATTGAAACACAGGGAGGAATAGACCAATCCAAATTTTTTGGCTGCTTTTCTTGGGGCGGGATCCCCTTGGGCAGGTTTTGGTGCCCTCTGTGACCAGGTTAGGTGGTGTGCCATTCATCTCCTCACCCTATGGACTCCGGATGGACAAAATATATTTTTGTACAAGTTTAGAACAAAGCGGTTTTTGGCTACAATGATTTATATGAATGACAATGCTGCTATTATTACAGCCACTTACCCCTGATGAAGACCATTCATCGCACAGCTTGAAACGCGTTGGGTACACTCTGCACCCAACAACAGATTATTGTAGTTATACCAACCTCGTCAATCTTTTTTATGCTTTGTAACCTCGCACTTGTTGCGATACGGCACTGCGCCGCTTTAACTGACGATTGCGCGGTCGTGCGACGTTGCACCCTAATGAAATTGGCGTCCTTTTTTCCCCACAAATAGAGCTTTCTTTTGGTGGTATTTGATCCCCAATACATCACTTCTGATCACCGCTATAAACAAACAAATGCAACAATTTTGCAAAAAAAACTCAATATTTCTTGCTTTTTGCTAAAAATACATATCCAAAAAAATATATATAAAAGAACAAATTCATTCATCAGTTTTGGCCGATTTATATTCTTCCTCATACTTTCGGTAAAAAAACAAGAATCGCAATCGGCGTATATTGATTGGTTTGCGCAAAAGTTGCCGCGTTTACGAAAGATGAGAATTAATTTATGGGGTTTTTATTTTTTATTTTTACATTTTTTACTAGTAATGGTGGCGATCTGCGATTTTTAGTGGTATTGCGGCGGACATGTCGGACACTTTTGACACTTTTTTGGGATCATTTATACAGCGATCAGTGCTATTAAAATGCACTGATTGCTGTGTAAATGTCACTGGCAGGGAAGAGGGTTAAGGGGGTTAATGCTAGGGGGTGGCGATCAAAGGGTTAACTGTGTTCCCTGGGAGGTCTTACTAACTGTGTGGGGGCTGGGCTGAGTGGAGGAGGAGAGAGATTGCGACGCCCATATACAGAAAGCATGCGATCACAGCCCTTCTCCCCTGTCAGAATGGAGATCCGTCGTTTACAATAATGGATCCCCGTTCTGTCACTGCGGGGGAGCTGGCGGACATCGAGCCCATCCTACCCGCTCTCTGGCTCCCCCGTAACACAGCGAGCGCACGCGCGCACCCACGAGCCGCGAGCTCGCAGCCGCCGCCAGGTGACGGCGATTCGCGATATCGAGCCATGTTGCCGTCGGGGGGGTCGGCAACTGGTTAAACCGCACTCCTATGACAGCATAGGTTCATTTTAAAACTTTGATTTTCCTGTTCTAATATGTTTAAATAAAATTGATATATTTTATGATATGAGTTTAAAAAAATGTTAATGCCAAAGCACAATTTTGCAACTTTGACTTTTTTTTCTTTTGTCCTACCTAAAACACACGGACAGTGACGCTAATTTAAAAAAAAAAAACATCCTACCTAAAATATACTGACCCTGACCTTTGACCCTGATCTTGACTTTTGACCCTGAACTTGACCACAACTCTAACCCTTGCACTAACCTAGATCAAACCTTAATCTAGTTTGTTTTTTTTTCTTTATTATTTATTATTTATTTTTATTTTATTTTTATTTTTTTCAAACACTTTTTTTCCCTCTCTGCAAGGAAAGAGAAAGATACATTGCATCTTTCCTCTCCATTCACAGACAGAGAGAAACAGGGGCGGGCTTCACAGTGACTGATCATTGTGGTAGCCAATCAGAGGCTACCACAGCAATCAGGTGACCAGGAATTGGGAGTTCCTGGTCCCGATCGATAGTACGGGGCTCGGAGCTCTCGGTGAGACCTTGGTCTCTGTGCTGGGAGCGCGCTATGTGGCGCACTCCCAGCACAAAGGGAGATATGTATATATGTGGCCCCAGTGAAGTGGGGGCCACATATGGGTTACGTCGGTGGCAGGAGGTTATTCATAAAAAGTGATCTCCAGAGCCGGCAAATCACTTTTTACGGGGCTCTCATTGTGAGAACCTGAGAGGCAGAAATTGCTCAAGGAACCCAAGGTAAGGGTCATCTCCACTCTGACCACCAATGTACAGGGTCACTTTTGACCACTAATGCAAGGGGACCACTTATGTGTGGGACCAGATGGTGAGCTGCAATATCGCTGGGACTGGTAAGCTGCTGCTGTGGGGATTTATTATCTGCTGCTAGAGAAACTGGGCCCTTTAGGAACTGGCAATACAGTCATTTAGTAGCCTTATCTCTGCCTGCAGACTTGACTGGGACTATTCCCATGTGCACCAACGGTACAACTGGGCCCCAATGCTAGCTGGGTGAAAAGTTAGGACTAAAGATTGTCCCTTTACAGATGCTACACATAGACCTTCACCTATTGCTTATGCTAAGACGTACCTCTCAGGGGCCATTGCACCATATCCAAGCCATCCTCCTACAGTACTAGTTATAGTATTAATATTCACATTGCAGTTAATGTTTAAATGCACCGTTTATTGACGACTTTGCTGATTTATGTATTGATTCCAGTCTACTGGGACAGAACTCCCACAGATGCTACACATAGACCTTTATCTATTGCTTATGCTTTTATGCTTATGCTGACCACTTACCTGTATGTGTGACCAGATGGTGAGCTGCATTAACGCCGGGACTGGTGAGCTTCTTTTGTGGGGATTTACTGTATGCTGCTAGAGAAACTGAGCTGTAGAGAAACGGAGCCCTTTAGGACCTGACCATACAGTCATTTAGTAGCCTTATTGCTGCCTGCAGACTTGATTGGGACTAGTCTCATGTGCACCAACAGTACAACTGGGATCCAACGCTAGCCGGCTGAAGTGTTAGCACAAATGACTGTCCCTTTACAGATGCTACACATAGACCTTCACCTATTGCTTATGCTAAGACGTACCTATCGGGGGCTATTGCACCATATCCAAGCCATCCTCCTACAGTACTAGTTATAGTATTAATATTCGCATTGCAGTTAATGTTTAAATGCACGGTTTATTGCCAACTTTGTTGATTTATGTATTGATTCCAGTCTACTGGGACAGAACTCCCACAAAAATAATGATTGGTTAAACCCACATTCCTTTTGGAATTTACAATTGCAGCAATTTAGAAATTGTAGAAAAGGTTTAGCACCATAAAGTACTTCTTGATAGATAAGTAGTGCATTTTATATAAAACTATATAGATCAGACCAAAATGAGGGACAAATGAAAAGGAAAGAGGGACATGGGGACTTTGTTCCAAATGTGGGACAGCCCCTCAAAATCAGGGACAGTTGGGATCTATGCTATTCCCCTGGGCACCAACAGTAAAACTGGGCCCCAACGCTAGTCAGCTGAAGAAGTAGGACTAAAGACTGTCCCTTTACAGATGTTACACATAGACCTTTACCTATTGCTTATGCTTAGAGGTACCATTGCACCATTTCCTAGCCATCCTCCTAGAGTGCACTCTAGACTAGTTATGGTACTTTTATTCACATTGCAGTAAATGCTTATATGCATTGTTGCTCAAGGAACCCCTAGCAACCTCTGGTTAAGAAACTCTGGTCTATGGATCTAAAGGTTTACATGCTGCATAAAGAGTCCAATACAAGCTGAAAATTCTTAAAAAATGACAAACAATTTTCCCCCGACCTTCCAAGCTGCGCAGTCAGGATACTAATCAATATCTGCTTGCTAACACTGCAAAGAGAATCCCAAGGGCAAAAACTCTCTGCCGAAACATCTGCGCCGTGGCATCACACGCTGCTTTGTTGTTTAGTTAAACTTAAAGCTTCCCTTAATGAGATTCATCACAATCCCTTCATACTGCAAGACCCCTAAAGCTATTCATGAGCATACAGTAAAATTGGATATAAACAATGATATTCCTGCTAGATTTCATACATATTTCTTTATATCTTCCTATTTCCAGTTCTCAAATTAACCGTATGCCCAGACTATGGACACCCATACATAAGTTCCTCCACCCCAAACGCACTCATCTTTATGGACCTTGCTTTGTGCAGTGGTGCGCAGTCATGTTGGAACAGGAAGGGACCATCCCCAAACTCTTCCCACAAAGCTGGGAACATAAAATTGTCCAAAATGTCTTGGTATGCTGACGCCTTAAGAGTTCCCTTCACTGGAGCTAAGGGGTCAAGCCCAACCCCTGAAAAACAAACACAACTATAATCCCCCCTCCACCAAATGATTTGGACCAGTGCACAAAGCAAGGTCCATAAAGACATGGATGAGCGAGTTTGGGGTGGAGGAACTTGACTGGCCTGCACAGAGTCCTGACCTCAACCCGTTAGAACACCTTTGGGATGAATTAGAGCGGAGATTGTGAGCCAGGCCTTTTTGTCCAACATCAGTGCCTGACCTTGCAAATACGCTTCTGGAAGAATGGTCAAACATTCCCATAGACACTCCTAAACCTTATGGACAGTCTTCCCAGAAGAGTTGAAGCTGTTATAGCTGCAAAGGGTGGGCCAACTCAATATTGAACCCTAAGGACTAAGACTGGGATGCCATTACAGTTCATGTGCGTGTAAAGGCAGGTGTCCCAATACTTTTGACAATATAGTGTATGTATGGGTGTCCATAGTCTGGGCATAGGGTTAATTTGAGAACTGGAAATAGGAAGATATAAAGAAATATGTATGAAATCTAGCAGGAATATCATTGTCTATATCCAATTTTACTGCATGCTCATGAATAGCTTTGGGGGTCTTGCAGTGTGGAGGGATTGTGGTTAAGCCAGGCTTCCCAATACTTTTGGCAATATAGTATATATACTGTACATGTAAAAATATATATTTTAAAAAAATATACAAGATTCGCTCACAGTTGTCTTTTTAGCCCATTAAATCTGGTCATTCCAACAACCCCAAACGCACCTGCGAGACGACCACTGCCTTGCTAAAGAAGCTGAGGGTAAAGGTGATGGACTGGCCAAGCATCTCCAGACCTAAACCCTATTGGGCATCTGTGGGGCTCCTCAAATGGAAGGTGGAGGAGCGCAAGGCCTCTAACATCCACCAGCTCTGTGATGTCATCATGGAGGAGGGGAAGAGGACTCCAGTGCCAACCTGTGAAGCTCTGGTGACCTCCATGCCCAAGAGGGTTAAGGCAGTGCTGGAAAATAATGGTGGCCAAACAAAATATTGACACTTTGGGCCCAATTTGGACATTTTCACTTAGGGGTGTACTCACTTTTGTTGCCAGCGGTTTAGACATTAATGGCTGTGTGTTGAGTTATTTTGAGGGGACAGCAAATTTACACTGTTATACAAGCTGTACACTCACTACTTTACATTGTAGCAAAGTGTCTTCCTATGAGCCTCTTCCCATGAGTGTGTGGATTCACTGTTTGACCTTCCGTGGTGATCCTGGGTAAGCCTTTGAGATATTTGAATGGAACGAACAGTTAATATAAAAATGTTGTTCTCAAATATCACTGTAATGTTATTATTGTCTAATGGTGGTCGTTTTGCCTTTATTAGATCTTTGAGTAAATATGGTGGTCTAAGATATACCCTGAGGAAGCCACAACCGGCGAAACATGTTGGGATCTAAGCAATAATGCTCTGACCGTCAAAGCTTGAATACACTATACTCTTTGATATGTATATGTGCTCTGCGTATTTTTATTGAACCATATTATTTCCTCGTTCTATGCTTTTAAAGAGGAAGTCAACCCTGATGGGTTTCACTTCCTCTATGTTACCCTGGAATGCAGGTCCGGCTCTACCACTAGGCGGAGTAGGTGGCCGCCTAGGGCGCACTGACGCCCAGGGCGCCAAGCCCCTGTCCATATACTACCCCAGCCTGTCTATATACTACCCCAGCCTGTCCATATACTACCCCAGCCTGTCTATATACTACCCCAGCCTGTCTATATACTACCCCAGCCTGTCCATATACCTGCGGACCATGGCTGGCATAAGAAAGGCTGCGTCCAGAGACATAGGTGCAGGCCTGTGGACCACAGCTAACGAAATAGGTAGAGAGGCGCTGCAAAAATCTCCCCCTCCGCCACCTCCATCTTATACATGGACAGGGCAAAGGGGGTGGAGTCAGGGGCGGAGTCAAAGGGGCGGCAAAATGAGATTTTCGCCTAGGGTGTCAAAAATCCTTGCACCAGCCCTGCTGGAATGTAAAAGAATAATGGGCTACTGTGCATCGCATATTAGCCCATTGTGTGGCACTTACCTGCATTGGAAGCCAGCGATGTCCCTGCTCCAGGCCGCGGCCATCTTCTGCTCCTATTCCTTCCGGGGCCGCGATCTCTGTGAGCGCCCGGAGTCACGTGACGCATGCGCGTGGGGGCCGCCAGTCACGGCACAATCTCCGTGAAGGGTCGGCACGGAGGCCGTTTCTTCACTGCGCGTGTGCCCGGTTACGTGGGCACATCCAGTACACTGTATATCTCCTAAACCGTGCAGGTTTAGGAGATATGCAGGGCACCTACAGGTAAGCCTTATTCTAGGCCTTATTATAGGCTTACCTGTAGGTTAAAGTGGTTGTCACGGGTTGAGAACCACTTTAACCATTGTTAATCAACTTTATTGATTTTACATATATTGTTTTCCTTGATCTAATGGCACCCTAAAAATCCCCTCCCAAAAAATGGTCCTCTTATCTTTCATAAATTTTAGTGATCACAACCCTTAATACAAAATATTGAAACAAAAAAAAAATAGAAAAAAAATAAAAAGAATAAAATAAAATAAAAAAAATATTGAAAGAGAAATTAGTGAATACAAACACAATATAATACCCAACTACAATACAGAAAAAAAATAATAATGACCAGATTTATTTATATATATATAATTATTGGGGGGGTTCTAATCTTCTAGTAAAATAAATGCTGGTTTTTACATGTATGAGAGAAATGTCAGGATTGGCCCGGGGGGGTCAAGTGGTTAAATAATAAAAATGCAGAGCGTAACCAATGCTGAAAATGCCTTGACTGTTTTCCTTTAACCCCTTCCCTACCGCCGTATGCAGAATGACGGCCGGGAGGTGGTTGAGTTATCCTGACTTGGCATCACATGACGTCCTCAGGTTAACCGGGGGGGAGGGGGGGCTGTCAGTCTGACCCCCCACATTACCGATCTCGGTAAAACGCTTCCATTGGTAACAGTGTAAACAGTTAAGTCGTTTATTGGCTTTTCCTGTACTCGGGTCTGCAGACCTGAGCAGTGGAGAGCCGACCTGCTACTCTCCTGACAGTGGGGGTCTGTGCTGATGGTTTATCAGCGCAGACCCCCCCCCCCCTCGGATCGCCACCATAGACCACCAGGAAGCCTACCCAGGGACTACCAGAAATGTGCCCACCCAGGACCACCAGGGCACCGATCAGGACCACCAGGGAGACCACCCTAGACCACCAGGGAGCCTGCCCAGGGACTACCAGGCATGTGCCCACACAGGACTACCAGAGAGCCGATCAGGACTACCAGGGAGACCACCCTAGACCACCAGGAATGTGCCCACCCAGGATTACCAGGGAGCCAAGCAGGGATCACCAGGGAGCTGATCAGGACCACCAGGGAGACCACCCTAGACCACCAGGGAGCCTGCCCAGGGACCACCAGGAATGTGCCCACCCAGGACCACCAGGGAGCCGACCAGGGACCACCAGGGAGTCGATCAGGACCATCAGGGGGACCACCCTAGACCACAAAGGGAGTCTGCCCAGGAACTACCAGGAATGTGCCCACCCAGGACCACCAGGGAGCCAACCAGGGGCCACCAGGGAGCCGATTGGGACCACCAGGGAGACCACCCTAGACCACCAGGTAAGGGGCACAGTACCCAATATGGATGGCACTTAGTGCCACCTTCAGATGCCACCATAGACCACCAGGGAAATGGTCCCTATCAGTGCATCTGCCCACCAATGCCCACCAGTGCCCCTATCAGTGCGTACCAGTGCCATCTATCAGTGCCCACCAGTGCTACCTACCAGTGCCACCTACTAGTGCCACCTATCAGTGCCACCTATGAGTGCCCATCAGTGCCGCTTATCAGTGTCCGGCAGTGCTGCATATCAGTGCCCGTCAGTGCTGCATATCAGTGCCACCTACCAGTGCCTGTCATTGCTGTTTATCAGTGCCCAACATTGCTGCATATATGGGCCTCATCATCAATGCCCGTCAGTGCCACCTCATCAGTGCCGCCTCATCCATGCCAATCAGTACTGCCTCATCAGTGCCCATCAGTGATGGAGAAAATATACTTATTTACAAAGTTTTTTTTTATTTGTAGCCCAAAAAATAAAAACCGCAGAGGTGATCAAATACCGCCAAAAGAAAGCTCTCATTGTGGGAACAAAATGCTGAAAAATTTGTCTGGGTACAGCGTCGCACGACCGCGCAATTCTCATTCAAAGCGCCACGGCGCTGAAAGCTGAAAACTGATCTGGTAGGAAAGTGTTCTTGAAGTGGTTAATCTCTCTCTCGGCCTCCTATAGTAGAGCGCAGATTTATTTTACAAGATCCGCTCACAGTTGTCTCGTTAGCCCGTTAAATCTGGTCATCATTTATATTTTTCTGTACCACGTGACGAGACAACCCAAACGGCTCCGGGGAATTGACTAAAGCGTACACAAAATCTGTGCCAGCGTGAAATCTGTTATTTTGTTTGACTGGTTTGACTAAAATTAGTTTTTCCCGGCCTAATGCTGGCGGAGTGAAGGAGATACTCTAGATGGAGCAAAGAAGCTTCTGCCGCTTTGTAGACAGATGGTAGATCACCTGGTTTTCACGGGAAAATGATTAATGATGATGTCAAAGAGAGAGAAAAAAAAAAAAAACGTAAATCTCTAGATACAGTTTATCCTCTCCTGGATTTGGTGTTCATTTTAAGTGAGACAAAGGCCTACAAGTTAAAAGTCCATCCTTGCTGCTCCAAGCTGTTCCCTTTCATTTTGATGGTTTATGTTGGGTGGGTTGGCGGTAGACTGAGCCGAATTAGAGCTTCACAGGCGCAACTTTTAATTATCCGTCACATAGTAACCATTTCACTGCTTAATACAATGTGATCAATATGTGAGTTAACCACTTCCCGACCGTGAGACGTCCATGGGCATCCTTAGGTTGAAGTGGTTGTACCGGGATGATGGTTGCAGCTACAGGCATCATCCCAGTATCGTTTTTTTTTTTACAGCCGATGATTCCCTTTTACAGACAGCAGGAGAGGACATCCCACCCCCTCCCACCGCCCGCCGGTGCCTCTCCAGGCTCTCCCGGGTGATCGGGGAGCCCGGGATCAGATCTGGCACTTCCATGGTCACCAGATGGTCCCAGGCCACCTCTATGCTCCTGGGACATCATGAGGTCACTTCCGGTTTTGTCAGATATAAACACTGTTGTTTTTTTCTGGAAAGCAGAGATCAATATATTTTTTTTCTCATGCTTTCCAATATAAAGGAGAGATTTGGGGGTCAGTAGGGAGAAGCAGTAGGGTCCCCATGATCCCCTTGTGCCTCCCCCTGAAACCTATAGGGAGGGAGAGGAGGAGAAGCAGGCAGCGCTGCGGGGGGGGGGGGCACGCAGGGAAATCCGAGCTTTAAGAAGGGAAGGGGGCTGTTTGGATTAGCAGGGCGGAATTGTTGGAACTGATCCCCCTGCAGCAGCTGAAACCTGGAGGGAAGGAAAGGAGTAAAAGCAGGCAGTCCTGCGGAAGGGAGGGGGGAGGTATGCACACAGGGAGTTCAGAACTTTGGGAAAGGAATGGGGGTATCTGATCACAGAGAGCTGGTTGATTGGACCAGCAGGGTTAATTGTTTGAACCGATTCCCTTGAGGCTCCCCCTGTTGCAGCTGAAATCTGGTGGGAGGGAGAGGAGAAGAAGGAGGCAGTGCTGCGGGTGGGCACACAGGGAGATCGGAGGTTCAGGTATGGAATAGGGGCATCTGATCATAGAGATGGGTTTATTGGATCAGCAGGGCAGAATTATTGGAACCATTCCCCTTGTGACTCCCCCTGCAGCAACTAAAACCTGGTGGGTGGGAGAGGAGAAGAAGCAGGCAGCCCTTTGGGGGGGGGGCACGCAGGGAGATTGGAGCTTCAGGAAGGGAATAGGGGCACCTGATCATAGAGGGGGGTCGATTGGATCAGCAGGGCAGAATTATTGCAACCATTCCTCTTGTGGCTCCCCCTGCAGCAGATAAAACCTGTCGGGAGGGAGATGAGAAAAGCAGGCAGCACTTCGGGGGAGGAGGGGGGCACACAGGGACATCTGATCATAGAGGGAAGTTGATTGGATCAGCAGGTCGAAATTATTGGAACCGAGCCTCCTGTGGCTCCCCCTGCAGCAGCTGAAACCTGGAGGGAAGGAGGGATAGGAGAAGAAGCAGGCATTGCTGCGGGGGGAGGAGCACACAGGGGGATCGGAGCTTAGGAAAGGGAAGTGAATGGTGGCATCTGATCATAGAGGGGGGTTGATTGGATCAGCAGGGTGACATTATTGGAACCGATCCCCCTGTGGCTCCCCCTGCAGCAGCTGAAACCTGAAGGTAGAAGAAGAGGAGAAACAAGCTGCACTACAGGGGACAGTTGATAACATTATGTTTTTTTATTTTAATTGCTTCTACAACTATAACTTATATCCATGGCACTGCCCCCTTGTAGTGTACTGACTATGTTGGCTATGCTGATACAGAAGCTCCATAGTGTTAGCACAGTTGAGATTGCCAGCTCTACAGAAAGAGATAGCCGGGAGGGTCCCATCAAAATTTTACCATGGGGCCCCATAATCTGTAATTACACCCCAGCAAATATATAGGTGGGAAGGGGGGTACTGCCACCCACGTTCATTGCCAACTTATCTCAGAAGGTCCGCTGAGATGATCTGACATGGCGAATCTTATTTCCCTGATTTGTTGGCCAGGGGTGCCGTGTGGCGTCTTGAAGGTGACCGTGGGCAGGTTACAAATAATAATGCATGCAGAAAACTGCAGTGTTTAGTAGAAGAAATGAAAACATTGATAATTAGCATTTGGTGACACTTTTTTTTTTTGAAACATCTGAGCAAGCAAGTGCGCCATACGGCGGCGAGGAAGGTTAGGGGACGAGACAGGTGGATCTGTTTCTGATTTGGCTTCAAAAATGATAACAAAAAAAAAAAAGTCCCTTGCTGAGAACAAGGCTGTTTTCAGACGGCGAGCAGAAATGGTTTGATCTTTAGCACTTCAAAGAATCGGAAAGTAGAAAATTTTCAAAGACAGGATAAAAAGTTTATGAGGATGTTGCGCCGCGCTCTTCAAGCTGTCCACCTATTATCAGAAAAAAGGTCTGCATTGCTGCGTTATATTTTGCTGTTATGGCAAATCACTTTACAACATCTAATTAGCCATTTCGTTCACGGAGTTTGAGGCATATTGTAAAAGTTAAAAAAAAGTATATATATATATATATATTTCCTGGCTCAGCCCCATGGCAGCACAACCTCGGGTCAACCCCGCCCCCTTGACCCCGTATAGGACATCCCTTTAACAGAGCATAAAAGGACAGCAGTACCTGGAGACGGTGTTCTTATTCTGTCCTTGCTCCGGACGTCCCGATTTCCTGCCGTTTGTCCCTGCGGTGGAAGGTCCCAGTTGAAGGGGGCAAAGCCCTCGGATGGTGACGCTCCTGGTGCCGGAGCTGGCGCTGGCATAAACTGCCATCAGTCGCACAGGAACAGCCATCCTGGGCTTCTTGCTAGAGTGCCTGTCTGTGCTGTGGGGGATAGGTCCGCTGCTCTGTCCTCCTCCGCTTCCGGGTTCTGCGTTCCAGCCGGCTGGCACGCCGCGGCGCCTTCCCTGATTGGCCATGCGGGCGCAGCTGTGATGGTGCGCCGTCGGGCTGCGCCTGATTGGCCGGCGGGGGGGCGGCAGTTTTATATCCAGGGGAGAGCGTTTCCTTCCCTGTGGCTGCCAGCTGCTAATGGGAGCGTTTTTCCCGGTGAGTGGGGGAGAGGATGGGGTGGCG
>BLSH010256645.1:147117-158114 GCA_018402905.1 Glandirana rugosa
TCTCCAGGGGGGTAGTGTAGTCTCCAGGTGGTAGTGTAATCTCCAGGTGGTAGTGTAGTCTAATGTGATGGTGGACCTCTAATGTGATGGTGGACCTCTGATGTGATGGGGGGACCTCTGATGTGATGAGGGATCTCTGATGTGATGGGTGGACCTCTGATGTGATGGTGGACCTCTAATGTGATGGTGGACCTCTGATGTGATGGGGGGACCTCTGATGTGATGAGGGATCTCTGATGTGATGGGTGGACATCTGATGTGATGGGGGGACCTCTAATGTGATGCAGGAAACTCTGATGTGATGGGGAGATATCTGATGTAATGAGGAGATTTCTGATGTGATGAGGGGGACCTCTGATATAATGGGGGCACTTCTGATGTGATGGGGAACCTCTGATGTGATGGGGGACCTCTAATGTGATGAGAAAAGCTCTCATATGATGGGGGAACCTCTGATGTGATGGGGGGACCTCTGATGTAATGAGGCGACCTCTGATGTGATGGGGAACCTCTGATGTGATGGGAGGATCTCTGATGTGTTGGGAGGACCTCTGAAGTGATGGGGGAACCTCTGATGAGTTGGGGGAACCTCGGATGTGATGCAGGACCTCTAATGTGAAGAGGACAATTCTGATATGATCGGGGGACCTCTGATGTGATGGGGGGACATCTGATGTAATAAGGCAACCTCTGATGTGATGGGAAACCTTTGATGAGATAGGGAACATCTGATGTGATGGGAGGACCTCTGATGTGTTGGGAGGACCTCTGATGTGATGGAGAAACCTCTGATTTGATGGGGGGACCTCTAATGTGATGAGGAAAACTCTGATATGATGGGGTAAACTCTGATATGATGGGGAACCACTGATGTGATGGGGGGGGGCTCTGATGCAATGAAGGGACCTCTGATGTAATGGGGGGGACCTCTGATGTGATGGGAAACCTCTGATGTGATGGGAGTACCACTGATGTAATGGGAGGACCTCTGATGTAATTGGGGATCTCTGATGTGATGGGAGACCTCTGATGTGATGGGAGGACCTCTGATTTGATGGGGGAACCTCTGATGTAATGGGGGCTCTAATGTGATGAGGAAAACTCTGATATGATGGGGTAAACTCTGATATGATGGGGAACGTCTGATGTAATGGGGGGACCTCTGATGTGGTGGGAAACCTCAGATGCGATAGGAGGTCCACTGATGTGATGGGAGGACCTCTAATGTGATGGGGAACCTCTAATGTGATGGGGAACCTCTGATGTGATGGGGAACTTCTGATGTGATGGGGAACTTCTGAGGTGATGAGGGAACCTCTGATGTGATGGGGACCTCTGATGTGATGAGGGAACCTCTGATGTGATGGGGGAACTTCTGATGTGATGGGGAACTTCTGATGTGAGGTGGGAACCTCTGATGTAAGGGGAGCTCTGATGTAATGAGGGAACCTCTGATGTTATGGGGAGCCCTGATGTGTTGGGGGCCTCTGATATAATGGGGTACCTCTGATGTAATGGGGGGTCTTTGATGTGATGGGGGGGCCTCTGATGTGAAGCTAAGTTCCTCAAGGTGGATGTTTGCATCGTCCAAGGCTCAGGTTTCCCATTCATAAGTAAAATTTAAGTTTTCTACACTTTAGACCGGGGTGCCTCCAGATTTTGCATACATTACATACATTTAAAGGGAGCTGCAACTGAAACAAAGTAGAAAGAGAAACTGCGTTTTAATAATTGGGTTTATATATACTTTAAAAAAGGAACAGAGAGTGCCCATTGCCATACGCAAGCTTTCCAGGGAAGAATCTTTAAAACCCCAAGACTGTCTGAGCACCGGTGACAGTTGGCAGCTCAGCGTACGCAGAAATGTGATGGCTCAGTACTGTGACATGGAAGCGGCACTTCAAATGCTGCTTAAATCGAAGTGCTTTGAAAGCATTTTCATGACAGCCATTAGAAGTCCCATATGTAGTAAGAAAGCATTGATTGTCAGCCTTTGTCTGCAAGCTTTATAGGCTATTTAGAAGGGGCCTGAGGACTACGGCTGACCTCCATGCTGTATACTGCAGTGTCTGGCTTATTTAGGATGCTTTTCACGTTCGAGAATAAAGGTATAAAACCGCTTCCTATCGCTGACTTAAAATGACAGTCTTAATTGCTGGGGAATTGAAATGCAAAGTCACACAGAGACGCTGCATTCCTTTCAACTAATATATAGAATGCAATTACAGTCCGTAAAATGATATCTACTAAAAACAAAGAGCGATCGCTTATCCGCCTTATGTTGTCAAACGGCTTGAAATAATATTAGCAACACCAATTATTATATCATTGCTTATTCTTTGGGGTTTATTTATTGAAAACAAAAAAAAAAAAATTGCATAGCCATTCGTCCAGCAGATCTGCAAGCACGTTCCTTCTGTGCGAATTGGGCAAAAACGAATGTTCTTTAACCATTTCAGCCCCGGAAGGATTTCACACTTTAGGACCAGAGCACTTTTTGCGATTCGGCGCTGCGTCGCTTTAACTGAAAATTGCATGGTGGTGCGACGTTGCACACAAACAAAATTTGCGTCCTTTTTTTCCCACAAAAAGAGCTTTCTTTTGGTGGTATTTGATCTCCTCTGCGTCATTTCTGATCACCGCTATAAACAAAAGAAGAGCGACAATTTTGCAAAAAAAACTCAAATTTCTTACTTTTTGCTAAAATACAAATCCAAAAAAAAAATATAAAAAAACATTTTTTTTTCAACGGTTTTGGCCGATTTATATTCTTCCTCATATTTTTGGTAAAAAAAATCACAATCAACGTTTATAGATTGGTTTTCGCAAAAGTGGCCACATTTACAGACGATGAGAATTAATTTCTGGGGTTTTTATTATTTTTTTATTTTTTACTAGTAATGGCGGTGATCTGCGATTTTTAGCGGTACTGCGATATTGCGGCGGACATGTCGGACCATTTTGACACTTTTTTGGGACCATTGGCATTTATACAGCGATCAGTGCTATAAAAATGCACTGATTACTGTGCAAATGCCATTGGCAGTGAAGGGGTTAACCTGCAGGGGGCGCTCTAAGGGTTAACTGTGTTCCCTGGGCGTGTTCTAACTGTGGGGGGACTGCCCTGGCTGGGGAAAGGGGATGATCACGGCTTCCATATACAGGAAGCCTGTGATCACCACCCTTCCCCCTTCAACAGAACAGAGATCCGTGTTTACATACACGGACCTCCGTTCTTTCAATGCAGGGGGGCCATCGCGGGTAGCCGGCGGCGATCGAGTCTGTCCTACCCGCTCCCTGGCTCCCCCCGGACACAGTGAGCGTGCGAGCGCACCTCCGGCGGCGCATGCGCGCTCACAGCACTAGTTATTGCAGCCGCGTCATACGACGGCGGTTTGCGATTACGAGCCACTCTGTCGCGTCAGACTGCGGACGGCGGTCGGCAAGTGGTTAAGCGACTTTCTCCTCTGAGCAAATTTTCTTTTGTCATGGGCAGTAGTAAAATACCAATATATTGCCACTAGATGGAGCCGAGTAGCATAGGAAACATATACAGCTTTGTAACATGAGATACAATGTAACAATTCTAGAAAACGCTAGAGGGAATTAGCAAATGAATGTAAATAAATGTGCACTGATTCCCTCTAGTGTTCTCTAGAATTGTAACATTGTATCTCTCATGTTACAGAGATGTGTATATTTCCTATATTCCTCAGCTGTGCAGCCAGCACTACACGTGGCAAATTAGTGCCCAAAAAAGATCTACCCTTTGTCTTGAATAAAATATTTCAGCTAGCAGGCTGGTGGACTGTAGTTTGCAGACCCCTCATCCAAGGCACTTCTGCCTCTGACTGCTAGTCTCACCAGATTTGGAGTGAGATTTGGTGATGTCCCTACTGTTCTCCTTGCTGGAGAGGAAGATGTACCTGAGGACCAGCAGTGCAAGGATCTCCCTGCTTCCAAACCCAGTAGTCTCTGGAGATTTGGTGATGTCACTACAGTGCTGCTCACTGTTCTCCTTGCTGGAGAGGAAGATGTACCAGAGGACCAGCAGTGCAAGGATCTCCTTGCTTCCAAACCTGGTAGTCTCCGGAGATTTAGTGATGTCACTACTGTGCTGCTCACTGTTTTCCTTGCTGTAGAGGAAACCGTACCTGAGGACCAGCAGTGCAAGGATCTCCCTGCTTTCAAACCTGGTAGTCTCTGGATATTTGGTGAGGTCACTACTGTGCTGCTCCCTGTTCTTCTTGCTGGAGAGGAAGCTGTGCCTGAGGACCAGCAGAGCAAGGATATCCCTGCTTCCAAACCCAGTAGTCTCTGGGAAATTGGTGATGTCACCACTGTGCTGCTTGCTGTTCTCCTTGCTGGAGAGTAAGCCATATTTGAGGACCAGCAGTGCAAGGATCTCCCTGCTTCCAAACCTGGTAGTCTCTGGGGATTTGTTGATGTCACTACTGTGCTGCTCACTGTTTTCCTTGCTGTAGAGGAAACCGTACCTGAGGACCAGCAGTGCAAGGATCTCCCTGCTTTCAAACCTGGTAGTCTCTGGAGATTTGGTGAGGTCACTACTGTGCTGCTCCCTGTTCTTCTTGCTGGAGAGGAAGCTGTGCCTGAGAACCAGCAGTGCAAGGATCTCCTTGCTTCCAAACCTGGTAGTCTCTGGAGATTTGGTGATGTCACTACTGTGCTGCTCACTGTTTTCCTTGCTGGAGAGAAAACCGTACCTGAGGACCAGCAGCACATGGATCTCCTTGCTTCCAAACCTGATAGTCTCCGGATATTTGGTGAGGTCACTACTGTGCTGCTCCCTGTTCTTCTTGCTGGAGAGGAAGCTGTGCCTGAGGACCAGCAGAGCAAGGATATCCTTGCTTCCAAACCCAGTAGTCTCTGGGAAATTGGTGATGTCACCACTGTGCTGCTCACTGTTCTCCTTGCTGGAGAGTAAGCCATATTTGAGGACCAGCAGTGCAAGGATCTCCCTGCTTCCAAACCTGGTAGTCTCTGGGGATTTGTTGATGTCACTACTGTGCTGATCACTGTTCTCTTTGCTGGAGAAGAAGCTGTACCTGAGGACCAGTGCAAGGATCTCCCTGCCTCCAAACCTGGTAGTGTCTGGAGATTTGGTCATGTCTCTACTGTGCTGCTCACTGTTCTCCTTGCTGTAGAGAGGAAACCGTACCTGAGGACCAGCAGTGCAAGGATCTCCCTGCTTTTGCTTCCTCCAGTCTGTGGATGTGTGCAGTCATTAGATCAGCAGTCATCAAGGAAGGGGGCAAACCCTCCACCAAGATGGCACACCTCAAGTCTGCTGTCTCCACCTTGTCAACAGGAGGCTTGATTGGTAAAAAGGTATCTTGATTGGCTCCTTCTTTTGCTTGCCCTTCTCCCACCACAGAATAACTTAATGTTAGCAGACAGCACAGTAGCCTAATGTCTAGCATTCTAGCCTTGTAGCACTGGGGTCCCTGGTTCAAATCCCAGACAAGCAAATATGTGCATGGAGCTCTCTTTGTGCCTGCATGGGATTTCTTCCCACATGCCAAGACTTAATGGTTGATTAATTGCTCCAGTCTAAATTTGTCCCACCCCAGCCGCGGTATACTGTTGGTGTCTTAGGGTCTGATGAGGAAGATGCAACCATTCACAGTGAACAGCTGTGGCTTCCTCATCAGACCCTGAGACTTGATTCATCCAAGTGCCACATATGTGGTCAATGGAGCAAAGGATGGGGTCAGCGGGACATACGACAGGGTAAGCAGGGCAGAGGATGAGGTGGCACTGATGGGCACTGATGAGGATACACTGTTGAAGTTGCACTGATGTGCAGCACTGATGGGCACTGATAGGCAGCACTGATGGGCACTGATAGGAGGCACTGATAGGCACTGATGGGCACTGATAGGCAGCACTGATGGGCACTGATAGGAGGCACTGATAGGCAGCACTGATGGGCACTGATTGGAGGCACTGATGGGCATTGATAGGTAGCACCGATGGGCACTGATAGGAGGCACTGATTGGAGGCACTGATGGGCATTGATAGGTAGCACCGATGGGCACTGATAGGAGGCACTGATAGGCAGCACTGATGGGCACTGATTGGAGGCACTGATGGGCATTGATAGGTAGCACCGATGGGCACTGATAGGAGGCACCAATGGGCACTGATAGACAGCACTGATGGGCACTGATAGAAAGCACTGATAGGTAGCACTGATGGGCACTGATAGGAAGCACTGATGGGCACTGATAGGAGGCACTGATGGGCACTGATAGGCAGCACCGATTGGCACTGATAGGAGGCACTGATGAGCACTGATAGGTAGCACTGATGGGCACTGAAAGGAGGCACTGATGAGCACTGATAGGAGGCACTGATGGGCACTGATAGGCAGCACTGATGGGCACTGATAGAAAGCACTGATAGGTAGCACTGATGGGCACTGATAGGAAGCACTGATGGGCACTGATAGGAGGCACTGATAGGCAGCACCGATGGGCACTGATAGGCAGCACCAATGGGCACTGATAGGAGGCACTGATATGAGGCACTGATGGGCACTGATAGGCAGCACTGAAGGGCACTGATAGGAGGCACTGATGGGCACTGATAGGCAGCACCTATGGGCACTGATAGGAGTCACTGATGGGCACTGATAGGAGTCACTGATTGGTACTGATAGGTAGCACTGATGGGCACTGATAGGAGGCACTGATGGGCTCTGATAGGAGGCAATGATGGGCAATGATAGGCAGCACTGAAGGCTGTGATAGGCAATACATTTTTGCATTAAGGACTTTGGAATTAATGGCTCCTCTCTCCTATATATTGCATTTAGTGTGGGAAGGCACACTGAGCCGTGGCACCTGTGCTGCAGACTGCACACTAGGATTGGATTGCTGCTGTTGAGAGTGTTGCATCTTTCACCCCCCCCCAACTGAAAAAAAAGCCCTGGCCCCAGCCACATGTAAACAAGGCCTTTTTTTTTTGCTTTTAAGGGTAGAGGAGAGATTTCGGGTCTTTTAGACCCCAGATCTCTCCATAAAGAGGACCTGTCATGCTGTATTGAGATGTTTACATTCCTTAAAATAGCAATACTAGTCATAAAAAAGAACAAACATTTTTAAAGGGATGGTGTAAACATTAAAAAAAATAAACAAATAATATAAAATAAAAAATTAAAGCGCCGGCCGTGCTTGCGTGCAGTGGTGAACGCATACATAGGTCACGCCCACTCATGCGAGGTATCGCCGCGATCGTCAGAGCGAGAAGAATAATTCTAGCACCAGACCTCCTCTGTAACCTGTAGATAAAGAGGACCTGACCTGCTGTATTGGGATGTTTACACTCCTTGCAATAGCAAAAAAAAAAAAAAAAACATTAAAAAAAAAATAAATAAATAATTAAAAAAACTGTAAAGTGCTGCATACATAGGTCACGGCCACTTAAGTAAATAATGTGCACACCACACATGTGAGGTATCGCTGCGATCGTCAGAGCGAGAGCAATAATTCTACCTCCTCCGTAACTCTAAACTGGTAACCTGTAGAATTTTTTAAATCGCCGATTATGGAGATTTTTACGTACCATAGTTTGGCGCCATTCCACGAGTGCGTGCAATTTTAAAGCATGACATGTCGGGTATCTATTTACTTGGTGTAACATCATCTTTTATATTAAAAAAAAAAAATAAGGTATATCATTTTTTTTTTAAATTCATTAAAGAGTATTTTCACAAAAAATAATTGCGTTTGAAAGACCGCAACGCAAAATCTGCCTGACATAAAAAATTGCGATTACCGCCATTTTATTCTCTAGGGTCCCTGCTAAAAATATATATATATATTTTTTTTTTTTTTTGGGTCCTTGCTAAAAAATATATATATATAAAAAATGTTGGGGGTTCTAAGTAATTTTCTAGCAAAAAATACAGATTTAAACTTGTAAACAAGAAGTGTCAGAGAAAAAGCCGGCTCTTCAAGTGGTTTTTAAATTAATATTCAACAAAATTACAGAAGACATGAAACGCGGCGCTGAGTATATTATGATGCCGCCAGGTGAGCTCGGAATTATATACATGTCATTTTCTACAAGGTGACCCTGGTGACCTCGACATCATTTCCTCCAGGAAATGTTCCGGGTCACGATAATGCCGCAATTTTATTATCAATTTTAATCAACACTTTACATAAAATTAAACATAAAAGTCAGCAAATGGGGTTGTGCACGATGGCGTTTTGCAATATTTATAAGCACCCTTTGCCCCGTTTTTTTTTTTCCCTTGCATTCCTACCCCGTGTGATATGTCTATAATATTAATGTATTTCCCAATGTTTCTCCATTTTATTTTTATTATTATTACTTTTATTTTAAAGTGTTATTTGTCACCAGTACATTAATTTCAACAGCAATCTTCCTATAAGAAGGTAAGTAAAGTTTGTGTTTTTTTACAGTAATAAGTATTATTGGGAGGAGGGAGGCCACAGCCCAGCAGTGGGCCATGGGCGGCCCAGTGGAGCTGCATGTCACTGTGGGGGTATGAAGATTCTGAAAGGGTTAGAGGACTCTGAAGCAGAATTGGTGGCCCTATGGGGGATGAGGTTTTTGGAGGGAGCTGGGGGCAGTTGTGGAGGATCGAGGTCTCTGGAGGGAGTTGGGTGGTCACTCAAGGAGGCTGTTTTTTTATAGGGACCATGTGGAAGATTGGAGGGCACTGTGGAGGGCTAGGGGCACTGTGGGAGGCTGTTGGGGGCCCTATGGGATGCTGGAGGATCCGCAGCAAGCTATGGGGCATTTCAGGGGGCTGAGGGGCATTTTGGAAGGTTGGGAGGCACTGTGGGAACTGGGGGCTGTTAGGGTGCCTGGGAGCAGTGTGAGCAGTTGACGGGCACTGTGAACCACTGTGAATGGCTCTGTGGGAGGTTAGGGGATCGGCAGCTAGCTGAAGGTCTGGGAGGAGGGAGGCCAGAGCCCAGCAGTGGGCCATGACCCAGTGGAGCTGCATGTCACTGTGGAGGGATGAAGGTTCTGAAGGGGTTAGAAGACTCTGCAGAAGACTCGGTGGCCCTGTGAGGAATGAGATTTCTGGAGGGAGCTGGTGGCAATTGTGGATGATGGAGGTCTCTGGTGGGGGTTGGCAGATCTCTCAAGGAGGCTGGGTTTTTTTTATAGGGGCCATGTGGAAGATTGGAGGGCTGTGACGGGCTGGGGGCACTGTGGGACACTGTTGGGGGCCATATGGGGTGCTGGAGGATCTACAGCAAGCTATGGGCACTTTAGTGGGCTGAGGGGCATTTTGAAAGGTTGGTCTGGGAGCAGTATGAGAGGTTGATGGCCACTGTGGACTACTATGAGTGGCACTATGGGGGGTGGGAAGCTCTGTGGGAGGTTAGGAGAACGGCAGTTAGCTGGAGGTCTGGAAAGAGCGAGACCACGGCCCAATGGTGGAGAACCACTGGCATATTCTGCACTTAATCAATCAAGACATATAAAGAGAAGTTTTTGAAATAAAAAGGCTAAGCTAAAGCAAAAGTTCAAATTTAGATTTGTTTTTTCGAGACCTTTTCTAGAGCGATATAGCAACTGTTAATGTTGTTTAGCATCCTGTGTTCCATCGCTATGTCTCCTAATTGGAACTGAGAGTCCATATTGATTAAGGACGTAATTGAAACAAAGTGTTCAAAATACACCACTTATATTTTATTCAGGAAGCATCTAAAAAGCCACTGAGAACTGCCAGTCATAAATCTCAAGGTCCATTCCAAGCTTTTGCTTGTATTAATAATAAGTGGATAGATGACTGTGGTTGAAAAGTCCCGAGCCCTGTTAGGGCCCTACAAATAAACAAACAATGCGGTCTCAGACCTTTATTAAAAACACTGCAAGGTTATCACGCCGCCGACACAAAAGCGCTGATCTCAAGAAGACTGAAAGTCAATCTGAACGCACGGAAGGAGTCTGGTGCCAGAAGCTTAACCTTCTGATATAAAGACATCGGGGGAGAAATAAAGGCATTGAAAAACAAAGTATTAAAAGTGGGCCCATGGGTGGCTCTAATGGCACAAATGTGTTTACTCCTCAACTTACACCTCTTTGATTAATTTTGAGGCCACTAGCTAGGAGAGCAAGGATGCCAGACAGTAGGAGACCTGGAGGCTTGGGATCTGGGGACCCTTCCCTTCTTCCTAACCCCAATCCCCCCCCCCCAATTCCAACCTTCTTCCCCTCTAAGGCTCCCTCTTTTTTGTTTGTTACCCTCTGGTGTCAGGTGCCACGGTGTAAAAGGCGCTCGTTTTCCACGTTATAGTCCACTACATTACTCATGAGCATTTGGGTTTCCGGCTCAATGTCTACATTTTCCTCTGAGAACCAAAGAAACCTTGTGTGTGAGCTGCTCAGGCTTAGGAAGGGGTTCTAGTCCTCAGTCCACTGCTTTGAGTGCTGGCTGGGGAAGGATCTCGTCCCGGCTCCAGACGTCGATATGTGTTGAAGTGGACATCAAAGCAGACCCACTAGTGATGGTATATAGCAACCTCAGCCTGGGCTCCAGCCAGGCCACTCCCCAACGCGTTTCGTCACAACCCTCGGCGCTTAATCGCGAGGATGGAAGTTATCTTCTGAACTACGTAAATGCCTTACCTGGGCCGATGTTAGGTCGTTTCTTGTTGATCTGTGTACCTTCTAGAAGCTTATTACAGAGGAAAATCTCCCTTTAGCTGCAAATCAGAACAATCCCATCAATCTATGGTGTGTAGCAGCCTCAGCCTGGGCTCCAACTAGGCTGGGCTCCAACTAGGCCACACCCCAATGCGCTTCGCTCCGCCCCTTGGAGCTTAATCATGGGGATGGGAATTTTCCTCTGAACTACGTAAATACCTTACCTGGCCCAATGTTCGGTCTATTTTTGTTGATCTGTGTACCTTCTAGAAGCTTATGCCTGTGGTCAATGTGAATTGTGATCTCTGTATTGTTCAATAAAGAATTGAAGAAAAAAAAA
>BLSH010256645.1:164218-179275 GCA_018402905.1 Glandirana rugosa
CGTGATAAGGAGGGTGACTATGGTTACTACCCCGTGATAAGGAGAGTGACTGTGGTTATTACCCCGTGATAAGGAGGGTGACTATGGTTACTACTCTGTGATAAGGAGGGTGACTATGGTTACTACCCCGTGATAAGGAGAGTGACTGTGGTTACTACAATAGTGCCCCATTATTGGTGTCAGTGAGAGGAATAGTGCCCCATCATTGGTATCAGTGGGAGGAATAGTGCCTCATCATTGGTATCAGTGGGAGGAATAATGCCCCATCATTGGTGTCAGTGGGAGGAACAGCGTCCCATCATTGGTGTCAGTGGGAGGATTAGTGCCCCATCATTGGGGTCAGTGGTGGGAATAGTACCCCATTGTTGGGATCAGTGGGTGGAATAGTGCCCCATTGTTGGGGTCAGTGGGTGGAATAGTGCCCCATCATTGGTATCAGTGCTAGGAATAGTGCCCCATTGTTGGGGTCAGTGGTAGGAATAGTGCCCCATTGTTGGGGTAAGTGGTAGGAATAGTACCCCATTGTTGGTGTCTGTGGTAGGAATAGTGCCCCATTGTTGGTGTCTGTGGTAGGAATAGTGCCCCATTGTTGGTGTAGAAGGAATTGTGCCCCATTATTGATGTCAGTGGTAGGAATAGAGCCCTGTTGTTGGTATCAGTGACAGGAATTATGCCTCATTGTTGGTGTAGAAGGAATAGTGCCTTGTATCAGTGGAAGGTGCCCGAAGGGCCTGATAAAGACAAGTAAAGGGCCACATCTGGCCCCCGGGCCACAGTTTTGAGACCACTGCTCTAGACAGAGGAGAGGTAACTAAAAAGGAAGAGAGATGGCTTGTTAATACCAATATATAATCTATGGTTATTTCATTTTTTAAAGAGAAATTGTTGGCTGTGAAAAATGATGAGTTTATTTTTATAGATAGAAGGAAAGAAGAAGAGAAAAGAAAAAAAGGGGAGATAGAAGAAGAGGGGGGAAGGAGGGAGGGAAAAGGGGGGTTCCAGAATCCCCTCTCTCTCCGCTTGAGCTACAACAGGCTAAGTAAAAGCTTATTGGGTTTGAGCGCTAATTACGAGGTGAAATGGGCGGTCTCTTTATTCAGCCGTTTCACTTTAGGGATCCGGAGGAAAAGCACCAGGAGTAAAGTTTGTTAGTAACTATTTCATATCAAGGAAAAATAATCAGCAATCCATCTCAAAATATGCAGGTGTTGTTTTGAAGTGTTGCCAACCGTACGAACCTTTTTCACCCAACTCACTTCCAAGAAGAGCAAGCAGAAGGTTAATGGCATCAAGCTGCCCGTTCATTTTGTGCTCCACCGGCAGCCTGAGGAGGCCGTCCACATTCCACTCAGTGCTCATTGCAACAAAGGAAGGGGCGGCACTCCAATGGCATCCTCAAAGCTTGAAAACTTTATTGATGGACGGCACACACCGTACATTCCACCCTAGGTCTGCCCTCTAACGAGTTTCGCTCTTGGGGGCTTCGTCAATAGAGAGGAGGACCTAGGGCAGAAGGTGCAGTGTGTGCCATCCATCAATAAAGCTGTCAAGCTTTGATGACATTATTGGAGCGCGCGCGGCCCCTTCCTATGCTGCCGTGTACACTTCCTGGAGTGTTGGATTCTTAGTCTTCTGAAGAGGCAACAGTAAGTGAAAGCTGTCACCAGAACCATTGTCCCCACTTGGATGGTCTACCTCAGTGATGACGAACCTTCTGCACCCCAGATGTTTTGGAACTACATTTCCCATGATGTTCAACTACATTGAAGAGTGCATGAGAGTCATGGGAGTTCCAAAACATCTGTGGTGCCAAGGTTCGCCATCACTGGTCTACCCTCTGCTCTTGCTTTGGTGACTCCTCACATATGTTGGATTTCCCCTTGTTTTCTGTGTTGGTGACAATGGCCATCAGGGGGTGAATCTTTGCATCGGGGACACAGACAGCAATACAAACTTAAAAGACGGTCTCATCCCCCTTTGCCCAACCTACACAAAACAAAAAGAAAATAAGGTTGGTCTTCACGCTCAGGCAAGGTTGGCTTATTCAATGTGCCCCCCCCCCCTTACACATTAAACAAAAGTGCAAAAAAAAAAAAAACCTACTGAGGGAAGGGTAGATAATTTACTCACCTGTCTACGACTTCCGTAGTGCAGGGGTGACCTCATCCAAGACCCCTTGGGGATGGTAAATTGTCCTAATCCAGAGGAAGATGGGGCAGCCCAGGGCATGAATGTCTTCTAGCCAAATCTGGGCTACTCAACGTTCTCTGAGATCTGGCTAGAAGGAAGAGGACATCACCTTCACCCACTGAAGTCATTGTGGGATGAATCCAGTGACATATTAAACAAAAGTGCAAAAAAAAACCTACTGAGGGAAGGGTAGATAATTTACTCACCTGTCCACGACTTCCGTAGTGCAGGGGTGACCTCATCCAAGACCCCTTGGGGTTGGGGATGGTAAATTGCCCTAATCCACAGGAAGATGGGGCAGCCCAGGGCCGGAATGTCTTCTAGCCAGATCTGGGCTACTCAACATTCTCTGAGATCTGGCTAGAAGGAAGAGGACGTCACCTTCACCTACTGAAGTCATTGCGGGAGGAATCCAGGGAAAGGTAAATATATTATGTATCTTTTCCCGACAAGTTTTTATTTTTCTACACCTTCATCCAGTGCTTTAGGGAGGTGTGGGGGGGGGGCACCTCGAATAAGTGGACCTGGTCCCTGAGGTCCAAGATCAACTGAAGGGGATCATCATGGGGTTGATTTATTAAAATTAGAAAATGCTAAATCTGGTGCAGCTCTGTATAGCAACCAATCAGCTTCCAGGTTTTATTGTCAAAGCTTCATTGAACAAGCTGAAGTCAGAAGCTGATTGGCTGCCATGCACAGCTGCACCAGATTTTCACTCTCCACTGCTTTTTTTCTTTTTATTCTTGTTGTTGTCAAGATGTGGGGATCACTCCTAGGGCCACATCCGTAGTGTTTGAAGATACAAAAAAAAGGGACAAAGATACCCATGAAGGCTGGACTTTGGAGGCACTTTAGGCTACACCCATTGTATATAAAAACAAACTTTATTGATACAATACAAATACAAATACAATACAAATACAAAAACACATACTGTGCAAAGAGAGCAAAAAGCGTTGACTTTAACCATTTCAGCCCCGGAAGGATTTCCCATGTTAGGACCAGGGCACTTTTTGCGATTCGCCACTGCGTCGCTTTAACTGACAATTGTGCGGTCGTGCGACGTTGTACGAAATTTGCGTCCCTTTTTACCCACAAATAGAGCTTTCTTTTGGTGGTATTTGATCGCCTCTGCATCATTTCTGATCACCGCTATAAATAAAAGAAGAGCAACAATTTTGCAAAAAAAAAAACATATTTCTTACTTTTTGCTAAAATACAAATCCAAAAAAAAAAATGTTATGGCTTGACGGCGGCAACATGGTTGGTTATCGCGAATCGCCGTCACCTGAGGGCGGCCGCGAGAACGAGTATTGTGAGCGCACACGCGCCGCTGGAGGCGTGCTCACGCGCTCACTGTGTTCCGGGGGGGGCCTGGGAGCGGGTATGGCGAACTCAAAGCCCGCCGGTTACCTGTGATCACCCCCCCCAGAGCGACAGAACGGATCTCCGTTCTGACAGAGGGGGAAGGGCGGTGATCACAGGCTTCCTGTATATGGGAGCCGTGATCACTCCCCTCCCCCTGCCAGCCCAGCCCCCATACAGTTAGAACACACTGAGGGAACACAGTTAACCCTTAGAGCGCCCCCTCCAGGTTAACCCCTTCCCTGCCAGTGACATTTACACAATAATCAGTGCATTTTCATAGCACTGATAGCTGTATAAATGCCAATGGTCCCAAAAAAGTATCAAAACTGTCCAACATGTCCGCCGCAATATCACAGTACTGCTAAAAATCGCAGATCGCCGCCATTACCAGTAAAAAATTAACCCCATAAATGAATTCTCATCATTCATAAATTTGTAAACTTTTGCGCAAACCAATCAATATAAGCCAATTGCGATTTTTTTTAACAAAAATATGAGGAAGAATATAAATCGGCCAAAACCAAAGAAAACATTTTATTTTTTATTTTTTTTTGGATTTGTATTATAGCAAAAAGTAAGAAATATTGGTTCTTTTTGCAAAATTGTCACTCTTTGTTTGTTCATAGCGATGATCAGAAATGAAGCAGAGGGGATCAAATACCACCAAAAGAAAGCTCTATTTGTGGGAAAAAAAAGACCCAAATTCCATTTGGGCGCAACGCTGCACAACCGTGCCATTGGCAGTTAAAGCGACACAGCGCCGAATCGCAAAAAGTGATCTGGTCCTAAAGGGGGAAAATCCTGGTGGTTAAATAATAAATAATAATCGTCATCCTAATAATACATACTTAACTGGTAATTAAATACTAAAATAATATTTAATAATTAATTGAATGTTAAAAAGTTTACTATTTAATATTTCATTGTTAACATTCTTTAAAAATAGTAGACTTCCATCAATGAAATATACGGTGGCTGATCAATGGGGTAACACTTGGTTGACGTGTGAGCATTCATTTTTGGGTAACGACAGTCAGATTATCTGTATTATAATTTGTGTCAAAATTCCGAAAGGCAATTATACATTCAGAGATTTGAAGAATAAGAATCAATTTAATTAAACTACTGGAAAAATACAGATTTTTTTTTTTTATTTGATTTTTATTTTAACGTTATTTAATTATTTTTCTCAACATGTACAAGGAAAAACCGCTATGGCCATAAAAGCGATGCTTTAGTTTGAAAGCAGTCGGTGGTCGATAAAAGGTCAATGAGGTGCGCAGTGATGTCATAAGACATCATCACAACAGGAGCTTTTCCAATCATTTCAGGTCGGCGGGTGTAGGGTAAATGGTGTGTGAGGAAGCTCCGAGTCTCCTGGTTATTGTCCGGATAATTGACCATATTCTGTACATCTCTAACGTAGACCCTCTTCTGAGCTCTGCTAGAGAAATCCCATTACTGGATGGCATATAATGGACACTTCAACTACAAGGAAGGAAATCATATCCACATCAAAGTGTGATTACAATATATGTCTGATTAAATCGATAAGAAGGCCCCCCAAAGGGTTGTCCCTGGGGGCCCTTAAAGAGACCCTGGCACAGGAAAAAATCAAATGCTTACTTCCTGAATTTCTTCCTTTCCATAAATTATTTTTTATTTACTTTCCATGTGCTTTTACGCTAAATTTGACTTCTTCAGAAAGAGTCCATCCACTAGTACAGATCTCTCAGCCCTGCCATGCCATAACCCCTATTTAATTACTGTCGGTGCCGGCTCACCTTCTCTAACACCTCTTTCAGTCTCCGGGTTTTTAGAAGTCTACTCACAAAGTACAAGCACCATGAGCAGTACCCTTCCCAGGGTTTGTTGAGTAGGCCTCTTCTATGGAGTATGGCACCATTAGGAGTACTCTTCCCAGGAATTGTTGAGTTGGCCTCTTCTATGGAGTATGGCACCATTAGGAGTAGTCTTCCCAGGGTTTGTTGAGTTGGCCTCTTTTATGGAGTATGGCGCCATTAGGAGTACTCTTCCCAGGGTTTGTTGAGTTGGCCTCTTCTATGGAGTATGGCACCATTAGGAGTACTTTTCCCAGGGTTTGTTGAGTAGGCCTCTTCTATGGAGTATGGCACCATTAGGAGTACTCTTCCCAGGAATTGTTGAGTTGGCCTCTTCTATGGAGTATGGCACCATTAGGAGTACTCTTCCCAGGGATTGCTGAGTAGGCCTCTTCTATGGAGTATGGCACCATTAGGAGTACTCTTCCCAAGGATTGTTGAGTTGGCCTCTTCTATGGAGTATGGCACCATTAGGAATACTCTTCCCAGGGTTTGTTGAGTTGGCCTCTTCTATGGAGTATGGCACCATTAGGAGTACTTTTCCCAGGGTTTGTTGAGTAGGCCTCTTCTATAGAGTTCGGCACCATTAGGAGTACCCTTCCCAGGGATTGTTGAGTAGGCCTCTTCTATGGAGTATGGCACCATTAGGAGTTGTTACGTACCTGACGGTGGAGTCTGTCTTGTGCAGGGAACAACCGCTCTTGCGCACCCGATTCAAGGACCCCTGGTAGTGTAGACAGAGGCCCGAGAGTGCGGGATGGCACGAGGGCTGGATGGTCACAGATGTTGTAGTGAGATTCCAGCAGGTCGTGCAAACAGGAGAATGGTCGTACAAGCAGGGTTGGCAACGTGCAGGCAGAAAGGTACAAAAAGGGTTAGGCAAGCGGATCGTCAAGTTCAGGCAAAGGTTCGTTAACGGGCGGGCAGCGGAGGTACAGAGGAGTAGACAAACGGATGGTCGTGGATAGCCGGGGTCGATGCAGGTAGCGGACAACAGGTCAAAGCAAGCCGGGTAGACAGGAAACAGGTGAAATCACAGGAACAGGTAGGGAGCTGAGGCTCACAGGTCTGGAACGCTGTAGAACAAGCAGCAACTTGGTGCAAGATGTCCAGGGTTTAAATAGGCACCATTTGGCGCCGTTTCCGGCACGTGCGCGCGCACAGGCGCGCGCACGCGCACGGGAGCGCGCGAACGCGCACGGGAGCGCGCTCGCGCGCACGGAGGCGCGCGCACCACCCGGAAACGGCCAGGAACACTGGCAAAGTCCTTTTTACTGACAGGAGTACTCTTCCCAGGGTTTGTTGAGTTGGCCTCTTCTATGGAGTATGGCACCATTAGGAGTACTCTTCCCAGGGTTTGTTGAGTAGGCCTCTTCTATAGAGTTCGGCACCATTAGGAGTGCTCTTCCCAGGGATTGTTGAGTAGGCCTCTTCTATGGAGTATGGCACCATTAGGAGTACTCTTCCCAGGAATTGTTGAGTTGGCCTCTTCTATGGAGTATGGCACCATTAGGAGTACTCTCCACAGGGATTGTTGAGTAGGCCTCTTCTATGGAGTACGGCACCATTAGGAGTACTCTTCCCAGGGATTGTTGAATTGTCCTCTTCTATGGAGTATGGCACCATTAGGAGTACTCTTCCCAGGGTTTGTTGAGTTGGCCTCTTCTATGGAGTATGGCACCATTAGAAGTACTCTTCCCAGGGATTGTTGAGTTGGCCTCTTCTATGGAGTATGGCACCATTAGGAGTACTCTCCACAGGGGTTGTTGAATAGGCCTCTTCTATGGAGTATGTCACCATTAGCAGTGGTCTTCCCAGGGTTTGTTGAGTAGGCCTCCTCTTTCAGTCTTGGGGTTTTTAGATGTCTACTCAGAAAGTACAACAAGGTCACATATAACATACAAAAGGCTGCGGTCGTTGGGACTTTATACGAGGCAAGTCACAAGAATGTTGCATACAAGTGCCAAAATAATTAATTTATTGTGCATGAGAAGAACACACAAGGTTATTAATTTGCATCTCATGAATAACTAATAGCTACATCACCAGCCTAGTCTCAAAATACCAACCTAACATCTTTGCTCCTCCCAAGACCTCCTGCTCTCCAGCTCCCTCATCACCTCCTCTCATACTCGCCTCTAAGACTTCTCCCGAGCCTCTCCCATCCTCTGGAACTCCCTACCCCAATCTGTCAGACTGTCCCCAAATCTATCCCTGAAAACTTTTCTCTTCAGGGAAGCCTATCCTGCCACCACCTAACAACTACACTCCTTATTTTCTCAATCAGTTCATCCCCCGCAGTTATTGCCCTTTCGTATCATTTAACCCTCCCTCCTAGATTGTAAGCTCTAACAAGCAGGGCCCTCTGATTCCTCCTGTATTGAATTGTATTGTAACTGTACTGTCTGCCCTAATGTTGTAAAGCGCTGCGCAAACTGTCGCAAACTATATAAATCCTGTATAATAATAACAAAAATAACCTAATGTGGTCTTCTCATGCACAATAAATGAATTATTTTTTTCCATCCAAGTTGGCACTTGTATGCAACATTCTTGTGTCTTGCCTCATATAAAGTCCCAATGACCGCAGCCTTTTGTATATACATATTTTAGGGATGGAGGCCTGTCACAGTGGTAGTGCCCGATCATAATCTTTTTTTCAAGGTCACATATAACTTTATAGGAAGATTGTTGCCAAACTGAATTGGTGATTGGAGGATTTCCCCAGTCAAAAGAGGGCATGTCAACGTATGGATGGTGTGGCATGGTTAAGAGGAGACAAAAGGGGATTGAGTCTCAAATCTTTTTAGCTTGTAAATAAGTTATCATATGGTCTGTATCTAGGTTTTTCTAACTCGGTAGAGTATGTTACCGTTACTTGTATTCTCCCCAGGGGTTGTTGAGTAGGCCTCTTCTATGGAGTATGGCACCATTAGCAGTACTCTCCCCAGGGTTTGTTGAGTAGGCCTCTTCTATGGAATATGGCATCATTGGCAATACTGTCTCAGGGTTTGGTGAGTAGGTACGGAGCATGGCGCCATTAGCAGTACCCTTTCCAGGGATTGTTGAGTAGGCCTCTTCTATGGAGTATGGCGCCATTAGCAGTACCCTTTCCAGAGATTGTTGAGTAGGCCTCTTCTATGGAGTATGGCACCATTAGGAGTACTCTTCCCAGGGTTTGTTGAGTAGGCCTCTTCTATAGAGTTCGGCACCATTAGCAGTACTCTCCGCAGGGTTTGTTCAATAGGCCTCTTCTATGGAGTATGTCACCATTAGCAGCAGTCTTCCCAGGGTTTGTTGAGTAGGCCTCCTCTATGGAGTATGGCACCATAAGCAGTACTCTTTCCAGGATCTGTTGAGAAGGCTTCCTCTATAGAGCACAGCATCATTAGCAGTACTCTTCCCAGGGTTTGTTGAGTAGGCATCGTCTATGGAGAATGGCACCATTAACAGTTCTCTCCCCATGGATTGTTGAGTAGTACTCTTCTGTGGAGTATGGCACTATTAGCAGTACTCTTCCCAGGGTTTGTTGAGTAGGCCTTCTCTATAAATTATGGCACCGTTAGCAGTACTCTCCCCAGGGTTTGTTGAGTAGGCCTCTTCTATGGAGTATGGCACCATTAGGATACTCTTCCCAGGGGTTGTTGAGTAGGCCTCTTCTATGGAGTATGGCACCATTAGCAGTTCTCTCCCCAGAGTTTGTTGAGTAGGCCTCTTCTATGGAATATGGCATCGTTGGCTATACTGTCTCAGGGTTTGGTGAGTAGGTATGGAGCATGGCACCATTAGCAGTACCCTTCCCAGGGATTGTTGAGTAGGCCTCTTCTATGGAGTATGGCACCATTAGGAGTACTCTTCCAATGGTTTGTTGAGTAGGCCTCTTCTATAGAGTTCTGCACCATTAGCAGTACTCCCCACAGGGGTTGTTGAGTAGGCCTTTTCTATGGAGTATGTCACCATTAGCAGTAGTCTTCCCAGGGTTTGTTGAGTAGGCCTCCTCTATGAAGTATGGCACCATAAGCAGTACTCTTGCCAGGGTCTGTTGAGAAGGCTTCCTCTATAGAGCACATCATTTAGCAGTACTCTTCCCAGGGTTTGTTGAGTAGGCATCGTCTATGGAGTATGGCACAATTAGCAGTTCTCTCCCCATGGTTTGTTGAGTAGACCTCTTCTGTGGAGTATGGCACTATTAGCAGTACTCTTCCCAGGGTTTGTTGAGTAGGCCTTCTCTATAAAGTACGGCACCATTAGCAGTACTCTCACCAGGATTTGTTGATTAGGCTTATTCTATGGAGTATGGCACCATTAGGAGTGCTCTTCCCAGGGTTTGTTGAGTAGGCTTCTTCTATAGAGTATGGCATCATTAGCAGTACTCTCCCCAGGGGTTGTTGAGAAGGCCTCCTCTATAGAGTATTGGCTGTACTGTCCCAGGGTTTGCTGAGTAGGCCTCTTCTATGGAGCATGGGACCATTACCGGTACCCTCCCCTGTGGTTATTGAGTAGGCCTCTTCCACGCCGTATGACAACATTGGCTGTACTGTCCCAGGGTTTTTTGAGTAGGCCTCATCATTGACAGCACCTGATAATTAGTGATGAGCTGAACATACCTGGCTTCAGCTCGATGGGGGTTCAGCAAACTTTACTAAAGTTTGGGTGCTGAATCTGAATTCCATTGAAGTCAATGGCATTCTCACCTTAAAAATCAATAACAGCCTTTTATTTAGCCTAATAGGCAAGGGATTGTCATACAAATGGCATGGGGGGTCGGGCACTGCTCTGCTGGGCATGTACGAGAGGGGGGGGTGCCCTGACCTGGTATGAATTATGGCGGGAACCCCATGCTATTTTTTTAAACTATCTCTATCTCCTTTGTTTTTGGAGCCAGGGCAAGTGAATGGAGTCAGTGACATCATTGGTGGTTAAGGACTTGATGGTGCCCACACCCACCAGCCTCACTAACAACCATTGACAGTGGGCAGCTGTAATGTATAATCACGGTCATAATATGCATGACATTTGGTTCTCTCCAATGGTAAATATTCTTCCGAAACACCCAAACAGGCAGAGTTCAACTTGTGTTTGGATCAAACCTCAAGCTGATCCCTACTGGGTAAGTTGGAGGAGGTCAAAAGTCCCGTTGGTGGTCCGAATGGCAGGGATGTGACAATCCATCTTCAGCTTGTCTGTGTTGTCGGGTAATTTCTGATTGGTTGCTATGAGTTCCCACAGACAACAATTAACTCTCCTCATTGAATAAGGCTATACGTGTCTTTCTGATCGGCCAATCCATAGGGCATCACGTATGTTCTTGGTGAACTGTTTCTATAAAAAATAGATGATTCATGAAAATTTAATGTCCCTGCTATTGCAGCAAGAAATATTAGAACAGGCTTTTTCTTTAAAACCTGCTTACAAAGATTGACATTAATATTTGATTGTTCCTAAGGAAAATGCCCCCCCATGCTGTTATTAAAAACTCGCATTATAATTCCAAAACTTATTTACTGAGGGGTATTTAAAAAAAACAAGAAATAGAGAAAAGGGGGTATTATGCTTTAGGAAGCACATTATTATAGTAGGCCTGTATTTTTTATGTTCATCCCATGTTTACTTGTTATGCGCAAGCGTAACATTGTATTTACCCCCTCTCATAGAGAGCACAGTATTCTACAGGGTGGGCCATTTATATGGATACACCTTAATAAAATGGGAATGGTTGGTGCTATTAACTTCCTGTTTGTGGCACATTAGTATATGTGAGGGGGGAAACTTTTCAAGATGGGTGGTGACCATGGCGGCCATTTTGAAGATGTGCAGCACCTGAAACTACGGATACTGGAAGCCTGTGCTAGCATTTCTCCTGCGGTGCTGCTATCAGTGTGTGAAGAGTGGGAGAAGAGGGTTGCATTGACAATCCAACACAATGGGCAGCACATTGAACACATTTTATAAGTGGTCAGAAACTTGTAAATAACTCATGAAAGAATAAAGTTACATTAAAACCAAGCACACCATTGTTTTTCTTGTGAAATTCCCAATAAGTGTGATGTGTCACATGACCCTCTTCCTATTGAAAAAAAGTTGGATTCAAAATGGCCGACTTCAAAATGGCCGCCATGGTCACCACCCATCTTGAAAAGTTTCCCCCCTCACATATACTAATGTGCCACAAACAGGAAGTTAATATCACCAACCATTCCCATTTTATTAAGGTGTATCCATATAAATGGCCCACCCTGTACTTTCTGGATGGAGATATGACCACAAAGAAGACACGAATGTAACAAGTATTTGCACAACTGTCACAATTAATCCCCATAATGTGTCTAATTTTTTATTTCCTATAACCGTCAGCTCCATCTAGTGGCCACAATGTGGGAATTTCCTGAAATACTTCAATCAGGAATATGCTGCATTATGGCCACTAGATGGAACTGATGATCATAACAATTAACCAGTTCAGCTCTTTTTGACGTACTACGTACACTATATTGTCAAAAGTATTGTGACACCTGCCTTCACACGCACCTCAACGTTAATGGCATCCCAGCCTTAGTCCTTAGGGTTCAATATTGAGTTGGCCCACCCTTTGCAGCTATAACAGCTTCAACTTTTCTGGGAAGGCCGTCCACAAGGTTTAGGAGTGGCTATGGGAATGTTTGACCATTCTTCCAGAAGAGCATTTGTGAGGTCAGGCACCGATGTTGGACGAGAAGGCCTGGCTCACAGTCTCCACTCTAATTCATCCCAAGGGTATTCTATCTGGTTGAGGTCAGGATTCAGTGCAGGCCAGTCAAGTTCCTCCACCCCAAACTCGCTCATCCATGTCTTTATGGACCTTGCTTTGTGCACTGGTCAAAATCATTTGGTGGAGGGGGGATTATGGCGTGGGGTTGTTTTTCAGGGGGTTGGGCTTGGCCCCTTAGTTCCAGTGTAGGGAACTCTTATGGTGTCAGCATACCAAGACATTTTGGACAATTTAATGCCCCCAACTTGGGGATGGCCCCTTCCTGTTCCAACATGACTGCCCACCACTGCACAAAGCAAGGTCCATAAAGACATGGAGTGTGTGTATGGGAATGTTTGACTATTCTTCCAGAAGCTCATCCATGTCTTCGCAGATCTTGCTTTGTACATAAGTAAAAATCCTTTGATGGAGCGGGGATTATGGTGTGGGGTTGTTTTTCAGGGGTTGGGCTCACCAAGGTTTAGGAGTGTCTGTGGGAATGTTTGACATTCTTCCAGAAGCGCATTTGTGAGGTCAGGCCAGTCAGGTTCCTCCACCCCAAGCTCGCTCATCCATGTCTTTATGGACCTTGCCTTGTGCAGTGGTGTGCAGTCATGTTGGACCAGGAAGGGGCCATCCCCCAGTTAGGGGCATTAAATTGTCCAAAATGTCTTGGTATGCTGACGCCTTAAGAGTAGAGATGAGCGGACACCTGGATGTTCGGGTTCGGGTTGGGGTTTTCGTGGAAAAGTTGGGGTTCGGTCTGAACTTGACCCCGGACCCCGAACCCCATTGAAATCAATGGGGACCCGAACTTTTGGGCACAAAAATGGCTGTAAAAAAGTACCCTACAAAGAAATGGGGATAGGGAAATAGCAATAATCTGCCCCTTACAGCACCAGCAGCATCCTCTCCCTACACTAGCCTGAGAGCATGTGACATGCAGCACTGTGACTCCAGCTCATACAGAGGCTGGGTCACATGATGCACTGGCCAATCACAGCCATGCCATTAGTAGTCATGGCTGTGATGGCTTCTAAGGGCAAACCAGTGAAACGCTTGTTGATTGGCTGCCCTGCAGCTATTCAACAAGCGGGAAAAAAATACCAGAACCCAGAACCCGAACCCAAACTTTTTTTCAAAAGTTCGGGTTTGGGTCCCGAACAACACAAAGTTCGGTACGAACCCGAACTTTACAGTTCGTGTTCGCTCAACTCTACTTAAGAGTTCCCTTCACTGGAACTCAGGGCCCAAGCCCAACCTCCTGAAAAACAACCCCACACCATAATCCCCCCCTCCAACAAATATTTTGGACCAGTGCACAAAGCAAGGTCCATGAAGACATGAATGAGTGAGTTTGGGGTGGAGGAACTTGACTGGCCTGACCTCAACTCAATAGAACACCTTTGGGATGAATTAGAGCGGAGACTGTGAGCCAGGCCTTCTCGTCCAACATCAGTGCCTGACCTCCCAAATAGGCTTCTGGAAGAATGGTCAAACATTCCCATAGACACTCCTAAACCTTGTGGACGGCCTTCCCAGAAGAGGTGAAGCTGTTGTAGCTGCAAAGGGTGGGCCAACTCAATATTGAACCCCACGGACTAAGACTGGGATGCCATTAAAGTTCATGTCCATGTAAAGGCAGGCGTCCCAATACTTTTGACAATATAGTGCACGTCCAAAGTGTGAAAATTTAGTCACAAACTGATGGGTACAGTAGTGGGTTTTGTTTAGGCAGCACCCAGCTTCAAAGAGAAAGTGATCACTTTCACAAAGCCGGCAGCGCAATGCCCCCCACCCCCCTTCTCCTGTGGTTCCCGGGTTCTCTCATTCTTACCGGAGCCCGGGAACACAACCACCACCTAGGGAAGGAAGATCGATGTGAGACAGAGACAAATCCATGCCTCTATCTTACATGCAAACAATGAAACCGGATGTCACTTCCGGGTTCAGATGCACCATTTCCTGGCCAGTACAGCCAGGGGACACATCTAACCAAGCCGATCTGTGATTGGTTAGATGGTGTGAAGGACAGGGGAGACATTGGGGTCTATTAGACCCCTTAGGTCTCCATAAAGAGTACCTGCCACCTACCCAATAGGGGCTTATTAACCCCTTGTGATAGCAATCAAGCAATTTTAAGACATGGAATGTTTGGTATTTATTTACTCGATGCAACCTCATATTTTATATTTTAACCAAAATGGGTATTATATTGTGTGTTTTTGCACTAAAATTTATTTTATTATCATTTTTTCCTGAAAATTTGCATTCAATAAACAGTTGCGCAAATAACACGTGACATAAAAATGTGCAGCTATCACTTTTTTATTCTACAGGACCTCTGCTTTCAGAAAATACAGTGCCTTGCGAAAGTATTCGGCCCCCTTGAACTTTGCGACCTTTTGCCACATTTCAGGCTTCAAACATAAAGATATAAAACTGTAATTTTTGTGAAGAGTCAACAACAAGTGGGACACAATCATGAAGTGGAACGAAATTTATTGGATATTTCAAACTTTTTTAACAAATAAAAAACTGAAAAATTGGGCGTGCAAAATTATTCAGCCCCTTTACTTTCAGTGCAGCAAACTGTCTCCAGAAGTTCAGTGAGGATCTCTGAATGATCCAATGTTGACCTCAATGACTAATGATGATAAATAGAATCCACCTGTGTGTAATCAAGTCTCCGTATAAATGCACCTGTGAGAAGTGTTTTTAATGTCAAAATATAGAAATACAAACTTCGGACTTTACACCGTTTTCCAGCGTTTCAAGTTCCCCCGGCTTATGAAAGCGTTCCGTGACATAAAAGACTTTCGTCTCCAGGACATCTTATTTTTTCACTATCGACGTGTAAAAATACAGTGCACAATAAACGCGTTGACAAATAACTTACGTTTAAAAGTCCTTTTTTACTATTATTTTATT
>BLSH010256645.1:190678-204936 GCA_018402905.1 Glandirana rugosa
CAGGTGCATTGGGGGGGGCAGGGGGGGTCAGTGTCAGTGTGCTTGTACATTACAGATCAGTAACTCACTGATCCCAGCTCTTCTCTCCTCACACTGGACTCTGTGTGAGGAGAGAAGAGCTGGTAACAGTGAGTTACCGCTCTGTTTACACTGTATGTGATCGGCTGTGAAGTAGATCACAGCCGATCACAAGGTATCAGCCGCCGGCCGGCGGCTGATACCTGTGTCGGTGACAGGCAGTGTTCCCCAGGAACACGCCGCCACCGACACGCACGCGCAGCACGCTCCCGATCGCGCGCATGCGCCGTGCGAACGGCGGGCGTGCCATTCGTGATCAGCTGTGACTTCGTCACAGCCGATCACGTGGTGAACAGCCATAACCAATGGCTGTTCACCCCTGTCGGTGAAGCGGCGTGTCCTGGGGACATGCCGACACCGACAGAGCCGGGATGCGCGCGCCCGATCGCGCGCAATCCCGGCTTAAAGGGAGGACGTCATATGACGTCCACCCGCTGTGAGAGCAGGACCGCTCCGCCGTCATTTTATGGTGGGCGGTCCTGAGGCGGTTAAAAAAAAAATCATCCCTCTGATATTTTTCAACCTAAAAACGTTGGCGTCAAAAAACGCCGGTATAATAATAGGTGCCGTTTGTTGGCATTTGTTGGCATATTGTGGCGTCGGCGTCAGAAAAATGCCAAAACGTTACAGCCTCAGAACGCGATGACTGTGGGTTCTACTTTCAGCTCACTAACGCCGACGTCATCTACAGCTCAAAAACGCCTACGTTTTTATGGGGCCATTGACTAACAGGGAGAGCTGCAAAAAACGCCAGAAAACGCCGGCGTCAAAAAACGTCCGTGTGTATGAGGCTTTAAACTAAAAAAATTATTAATACATGACAAACACAAATGTGTCTATTTTGTCATAATTATGCAGCAGTTACCTGTGTTACATAAACAGCACAGTACAGAACGTAAACAGCACAGCACAGCACATAACATAAACAGCACAGCACATAACATAAACAGCACAGCACAGTACATAACATAAACAGCACAGCACAGTACATAACATAAAAAGCAAAGCACATAACACAAACAGCACAGCACATAACATAAACAGCACAATATATTACACAGAAAGCACAGTACATAACATAAACAGCACAGCACAGCACATTACATAAACAGCACAGTACATAACATAAACAGCACAGCACATAACATAAACAGCTTAGTACATTGCATAAACAGCACAGTACATAACATAAACAGCACAGCACAGTACATAACATAAACAGCACAGCACATAACACAAACAGCACAGCACATAACATAAACAGCACAGCACATAACATAAACAGCACAACACAGTACATAACATAAACAGCACAACACAGTACATAACATAAACAGCACAGCACATAACATAAACAGCACAGCACAGTACATTACATAAACAGCACAGCACATAACATAAACAGCACAGCACAGTACATTACATAAACAGCACAGCACAGCACAGTACATAAACAGCACAGCACAGTACATAACAAACAGCACAGCACAGTACATAACATAAACAGCACAGCACAGTACATAACATAAACAGCACAGCACATAACATAAACAGCACAATATATTACACAGAAAGCACAGTACATGACATAAACAGCACAGCACAGTACATGACATAAACAGTACAATACATTGCAAATACAGTACAGTATATTGTATAAACAGCACATGAAATAAACAGCAGAGCACAGTGCGTAACATAACCAGCACAGTACATGACATAAATTGCACAGCACAGTGCATAACATAACCAGCACAGTGCATTGTATAAACAGCACAGCACATCCCTTAATACTCACCTCCTATGTCGGGTTGCAATGTCAGGGGGGTCCACACTTCTGATCGTCAACAGCCACTCCAATTTTCAGGTGTCAGTTGCATTTGATTCAGATAAGGTCATCGCTTTTATATCTGTTTCTCAAGCGGTTCCATCTATTATGTTTGCTGATGTCTGAGTATAGGAAGACTTATTTGCTATAAGCACTATTGATCACAATCAATCAGAGTCTATATTGATCTGATCATGCAATATGCCAGTCGATGTATTGGAATGGCCGGGGTGCGCCTGTATGAAGGTTCTGCACGGTTGGACTTTGTTTTACAGCTGCTGATTGACTTCACTTTATTTGTTATACGAAGAATTGTCACATAATTGGAGGTTAATTAATTGCAAGTGGAGCTGAATATCCGACCCTTTATATCCCCTACAGCAGAGATCACATGACCACACCCCCTCCAGCAAGACCGTTATTGGGCGAGCGTTAATCATAAGATTGGATTAGAGGTTTATTTTAGGATCAATGATAATGAAAGCAAAGCTGTTTCCATCTCCGAACAAATGTATCATTTTATACAATGCTGATTTCATTACTGGGAGCGATGACATCATTGGTATTCAAGTCCACCAATCACCAGTCATTATCTCTACTGATAGAGGTGCACTTACTATTTACATATTTCCAGTGAAGCCGAACAACACATCTGTTAATCCTAGAAGTCTCTGACCGTCCATCCAAGAAGTCTCTGACAGTCCATCCAAGAAGTCTCTGACAGCCATTCAAGAAGTCCCTGACAGTCCATCCAAGAAGTCTCTGACTGTCCATCCAAGAAGTCTCTGACCGTCCATCCAAGAAGTCTCTGACTGTCCATCCAAGAAGTCTCTGACCGTCCATCCAAGAAGTCTCTGACTATCCATCCAAGAAGTCTCTGACCGTCCATCCAAGAAGTCTCTGACTATGCATCCAAGAAGTCTCTGACCGTCCATCCAAGAAGTCTCTGACTGTCCATCCAAGAAGTCTCTGACCGTCCATCCAAGAAGTCTTTGACTATCCATCCAAGAAGTCTCTGACCATCCATCCAAGAAGTCTCTGACTGTCCATCCAATCCATCCAATTATTCCATCCAAGAAGTCTCTGACCGTCCTAGAAGTCTCTGACAGTCCATCCAGGAAGTCTCTGACAGTCCCAAGAAGTCTCTGACAGCCCGTCTGAGTAGACTTTGACAGTCCCCTCAAGTATTCTCTAACAGTCCATCCAAGAGATCTCTGACAATCCATTTAATTAGTATCTGAAAATCCATCTGAGCTGTCTCTGACCATGCAATTGAATAGTCTCTAACAGTCCATCCAAGAAGTCTCTGAAAGTCCATCCAAGAAGTCTCTAACAGTCCATCCAAAAAGTCTCTGAAAGTCCATCCAAGAAGTCTCTGACTATCCATCCAAGAAGTCTCTGAAAGTCCATCCAAGAAGTCTCTGATAGGCCATCCAAGAAGTCTCTGATAGGCCATCCAAGACGTCTCTGACAGTCCATCCAAGAAGTCTCTGACAGCCCATCTGATTAGCCTCTGACAGTCCTCTCAAGAAGTCTCTGACAGTCCATCCAAGAAGTCTCTGACAGTCCATCGAAGTAGTTTCTAACCATGCATCCAAATAGTCTCTAACAGTCCATCCAAGAAGTCTCTGACAGTCCATCTGAGTAGTCTCTGACCATGCAATTCAATAGTCTCCAACAGTCCATCCAAGTAGTCTCTGAAAGTCCATCCAAGAAGTCTCTGACAGTCCATCCAAGAAGTCTCTGATAGGCCATCCAAGAAGTCTCTGACAGTCCATCCAAGAAGTGTCTGACAGTCCATCCAAGAAGTCTCTGACAGTCCATCCAAGTAGTCTCTGACAGCCCATCTGATTAGCCTCTGACAGTCCTCTCAAGAAGTCTCTAACAGTCTATCCAAGAAGTCTCTGACAGTCCATCGAAGTAGTTTCTAACCATGCATCCAAATAGTCTCTAACAGTCCATTCAAGCAGTCTCTGACCATGCAATTGAATAGTCTCCAACAGTCCATCCAAGTAGTCTCTGACAGTCCATCCAAGTAGCCTCTGAAAGTCCATCCAAGAAGTCTCTGACAGTCCATCCAAGAAGTCTCTGATAGGCCATCCAAGAAGTCTCTGACAGTCCATCCAAGACGCCATTGACAGTCCATCCAAGTAGTCTCTGACAGCCCATCTGATTAGCCTCTGACAGTCCTCTCAAGAAGTCTCTGACAGTCCATCGAAGTAGTTTCTAACCGTGCATCCAAATAGGCTCTAACAGTCCATCCAAGCAGTCTCTGACAGTCCATCTGTGTAGTCTCTGAAAGTCCATCCAAGAAGTCTCTGACAGTCCATCCAAGAAGTCTCTGACAGTCCATCCAAGAAGTCTCTGATAGGCCATCCAAGTAGTTTCTGACAGTCCATCCAAGTAGTCTCTGACAGCCCATCTGATTAGCCTCTGACCGTTCTCTCAAGAAGTCTCTGACAGTCCTCTCAAGAAGTCTCTGACAGTCCATCTAAGAAGTCTCTGACAGTCCATCCAAGAAGTCTCTGACAGTCCATCCAAGAAGTCTCTGATAAGCCATCCAAGTCGTTTCTGACAGTCCATCCAAGTAGTCTCTGACAGCCCATCTGATTAGCCTCTGACCGTCCTCTCAAGAAGTCTCTGACAGTCCTCTCAAGAAGTCTCTAACAGTCCATCCAAGCAGTCTCTGACAGTCCATCTGAGTAGTCTCTGACCATGCAATTGAATAGTCTCTGACAGTCCATCCAAGTAGTCTCTGACAGTCCATCCAAGGAGTCTCTGAAAGTCCATCCAAGAAGTCTCTGACAGTCCATCCAATAAGTCTCTGATAGGCCATCCAAGAAGTCTCTGATAGGCCATCCAAGAACTCTCTGACAGTCCATCCAAGAAGTCTCTGACAGTCCATCCAAGAAGTCTCTGATAGGCCATCCAAGAAGTCTCTGACAGTCCATCTAAGACGCCTCTGACAGTCCATCCAAGTAGTCTCTGACAGCCCATCTGATTAGCCTCTGACAGTCCTCTCAAGAAGTCTCTGACAGTCCATCGAAGTAGTTTCTAACCGTGCATCCAAATAGGCTCTAACAGTCCATCCAAGCAGTCTCTGACAGTCCATCTGTGTAGTCTCTGAAAGTCCATCCAAGAAGTCTCTGACAGTCCATCCAAGAAGTCTCTGACAGTCCATCCAAGAAGTCTCTGATAGGCCATCCAAGTAGTTTCTGACAGTCCATCCAAGTAGTCTCTGACAGCCCATCTGATTAGCCTCTGACGGTCCTCTCAAGAAGTCTCTGACAGTCCTCTCAAGAAGTCTCTGACTGTCCATCTAAGAAGTCTCTGACAGTCCATCCAAGAAGTCTCTGACAGTCCATCCAAGAAGTCTCTGATAAGCCATCCAAGTAGTTTCTGACAGTCCATCCAAGTAGTCTCTGACAGCCCATCTGATTAGCCTCCGACCGTCCTCTCAAGAAGTCTCTGACAGTCCTCTCAAGAAGTCTCTAACAGTCCATCCAAGCAGTCTCTGACAGTCCATCTGAGTAGTCTCTGACCATGCAATTGAATAGTCTCTGACAGTCCATCCAAGTAGTCTCTGACAGTCCATCCAAGGAGTCTCTGAAAGTCCATCCAAGAAGTCTCTGACAGTCCATCCAATAAGTCTCTGATAGGCCATCCAAGAAGTCTCTGATAGGCCATCCAAGAACTCTCTGACAGTCCATCCAAGAAGTCTCTGACAGTCCATCCAAGAAGTCTCTGATAGGCCATCCAAGTAGTCTCTGACAGTCCTTCCAAGCAGTCTCTGACAGTCCTTCCAAGAAGTCTCTGACAGTCCATCCAAGAAGTCTCTGACCGTCCATCCAAGTAGTCTCTGACAGTCCTTCCAAGCAGTCTCTGACAGTCCATTCAAGAAGTCTCTGATAGTCCATCCAAGAAGTCTCTGACAGTCCATCCAAGAAGTCTCTGACAGTCCATCCAAGTAGTCTCTGACAGCCCATCTGATTAGCCTCTGACATTCCCCTCAAGAAGTCTTGAACAGTCCATCCAAATAGTCTCTGACAGTCCATCTGAGTAGACTTTGACAGTCCCCTCAAGTATTCTCTAACAGTCCATTCAAGAGATCTCTGACAATCCATTCAATTAGTATCTGAAAATCCATCTGAGTTGTCTCTGACAATGTAACTGAGTAGTGTCTGACAGTCCATCCAAGAAGTCTCTGACAGTCCATCTGATTAGCCACTGACAGTCCCCTCAAGTAGCCTCTGACAGTTCATCCAAGAAGTCTCTAACAGTCCATCGAAGTAGGTTCTGACAGTCCATCTGAGTAGTTTCTAACCATGCATCCAAATAGTCTCTAACAGTCCATTCAAGAAGTCTCTAACAGTCCATCCAAGCAGTCTCTGACAGTCCATCTGAGTAGTCTCTGACCATGCAATTGAGTAGTCTCCGACAGTCTATCCAAGTAGTCTCTGACAGTCCAAGTAGTCTCTGACAGTCCATCCAAGAAGTCTCTGACAGTCCATCCAAGAAGTCTCTGATAGGCCATCCAAGAAGTCTCTGACAGTCCATCCAAGAAGTCTCTGATAGGCCATCCAAGAAGTCTCTGGCAGTCCATCCAAGAAGTCTCTGACCGTCCAAGTAGTCTCTGACAGTCCCAAGTAGTCTCTGACAGTCCATCCAAGAAGTCTCTGACAGTCCATCCAAGAAGTCTCTGACCATCCAAGTAGTCTCTGACCGTCCAAGTAGTCTCTGACAGTCCCAAGAAGTCTCTGACAGTCCATCCAAGTAGTCTCTGACAGCCCATCTGATTAGCCTCTGACAGTCCCCTCAAGAAGTCTTGAACAGTCCATCCAAATAGTCTCTGACAGTCCATCTGAGCAGTCTCTGACAGTCCATCCAAGAAGTCTCTGACAGTCCATCCAAGAAGTCTCTGACAGTCCATCCAAGAAGTCTCTGACAGTCCATCTGAGCAGTCTCTGACCACCCATCCAAAAAGTCTCTAACAGTCCATCCAAGAAGTCTCTGACAGCCCATCTGAGCAGTCTCTGACAGTCCACCCAAGTAGTCTATATGATCCAATCCTGTAGAGCAGCACGCTGATAGGCGGAAAGAGCAGAGTGACAGACAGAGTTAGTGAGCCGCAGCAGAAAAAAAATCAGGTTCTTCTCCCTGCCAAATAGGACTGCACTGCATTGCAGAGCTATATAAACGTCAGGACCGGATGGACAGAAATACAGCTCTTTTACCGAACCAAACAGCTCCCAGCGCATTCAGCGGGCTGCCTGGAGCCCAGAATTTATCAATGTTTTTAATGTTGCAAAAATAATTAATTGTTTCCCTTTTTCAGGGGTAAAACCTCAACACTAATTATTTGGACCGCTCATGTTGCATACGGCCATCCTGGGACCAGGAAAAGCACCTTTTAATTTTGCTGCTTTGCGCATAGTTTATGATGGACTTCTGCTAGAAGCCTTCTTATTAATTTCCTTGAAATGCATTGACCCCAAAGACCGTCCTCTTGTTGTTTTGTGGTTAACCAACCCTTTACCTCCTTCAAGGATTTTTTTTTAAGCTATTGATCCCATTTTCTGTACTCACACTTAATTGTGCGAGAAATGACCCCACTACTTGTTTAAAAAAAAAAAAAAAAAAAAATCTGGTTGAAGCAATCATCCTGACATTGCAGAACGATAAAATGATCCAGAAAATAAATGAGCAAATAATTAAAAATATTTTTTATTTTCTACATAAACATTAGACAAAAAGACATACAAAAAAATAATTTGACCAGTGTTTTTATTTTCTATTTATGTGGCCCTGCAAAAATAACAAACAGAAAAAAAAATTAAAAATAAAAAAAAAATAATGATAAAAAAAGGACAGATGAGAAAAGATTAGCAGAAAAATAATAGCTAAGGGGAGAAGGGGAAGAAGCAGTTATTTGGAGCTGATTAGGGTTAACTTTGAGTTAATAAAGAAATGAATAGAGATATATTTTTTTAAAGAAAAAAAAATTATTGCAAATATTCCATATTCCTCAAAGCGAATAATTTTATTTTCTACATAACCTTTAGACAAAACGACATACAAAAAAAAAAATTTGAGCAGAGCACATAAAAAAAATAAATAAAATAATGATAAAAAAGGACAGATGAGAAAAGATTAGCGGAAAAATAATAGCTAAGGGGAGAAGGGGAAGAAGCAGTTATTTGGAGCTGATTAGGGTTAACTTTGAGTTAATAAAAAAAATGAATAGAGATACATTTTTTTAAAGAAAAAAACATTATTGCAAATATTCCATATTCCTCAAAGCTAATAATTTTATTTTCTACATAACCGTTAGACAAAACGACATACAAAAAAAAATAATTTGAGCAGAGCACATAAAAAAAATAATGATAAAAAAGGACAGATGAGAAAAGATTAGCAGAAAAATAATAGCTAAGGGGAGAAGGGGAAGAAGCAGTTAATCGGAGCTGATTAGGGTTAACTTTGAGTTAATAAAGAAATTAATAGAGAATGAGATATATTTTTTTAAAGGAAAAAAATTATTGCAAATATTCCATATTCCTCAAAGCGAATCATTTTATTTTCTACATAACCTTTAGACAAAACGACATACAAAAAAATTAATTTGAGCAGAGCACATGAAAAAAAAAAAAAAAGATAAAAAAGGACAGATGAGAAAGCATTAGCAGAAAAATAATAGCTAAGGGGAGAAGGGGAAGAAGCAGTTAATCGGAGCTGATTAGGGTTAACTTTGAGTTAATAAAGAAATGAATAGCGATACATTTTTTTAAAGAAAAAAAAATTATTGCAAATATTCCATATTCCTCAAAGCTAATAATTTTATTTTCTACATAACCGTTAGACAAAACGACATACAAAAAAAATAATTTGAGCAGAGCACATGAAAAAAATAAAAAAATATATAAAATAATGATAAAAAAGGACAGATGAGAAAAGATTAGCAGAAAAATAATAGCTAAGGGGAGAAGGGGAAGGAGCAGTTAATTAGGGTTAACAATGGCTTAGTAAATTGAATAGAAACATCTTTTTTAATGGGAAAAAAAATTGACATTACAGAATGGTAAAATTATTACAAAGTTCAGACCAGGAACACAAATGAGACAATAATCAATTACATTGCTAAAATAAGGCATTTAGTTAAAAATAAACAAAGAATGTACATATTTCAAGGGTGGGGGGAGGGGACTGGTGGAAAGGGTTACTTTGATGCCAGGAGTTCGGCTTTAATGAAGCATTTATAATGGGTTATTCAGAGCGGCGGATAAATATTTCATGACGACAACATTTATTTTTTTGCCCGTGTTCCAGATCCAATAGGGGCCTAATAAATTATAAATACACAGCAATTATTTTTTTTTCATCTTGGCACCTAAACTCAGTAAAACAATTATTGTTTTATTCAATAAAAAGATTTTAATCCTTAAAGCATTGCCAAAACGTTGAAATAAATAAACCATGTTACCAAAATAAATAAATAAATAAGGTGAATATTTGCCTCCGAACATCGTCCCTCCCCCCATGTGAATAAATTCTCCACAGCTCTGCACACAAAAAAAAAGCAGAAAAATAATAGCTAAAGGGAAAAGGAGTAGAAGGAGTTAATCGGAGCTGGTTAGGATTAACTAAGGGTTAAAAAAAGGAATTAAATAGGAATACTTTTTTTTACTTAAATTTTTTTTTTAATTACATTTAATGCTTTTGATTAAGATTTTTTTTGACTTTCATTTTTTAATTACATTTAATACTTTTTATTAAGATTTTTTTTTACTTTCATTTTTTAATTACATTTAATACTTTTTATTAAGCTTTTTTTTTACTTTCATTTTTTTAATTACATTTAATACTTTTTATTAAGCTTTTTTTTACTTTCATTTTTAATTACATTTAATACTTTTTATTAAGATTTTTTTTACTTTCATTTTTTAATTACATTTAATACTTTTTATTAAGCATCTTTTTACCTTCATTTTTTAATTACATTTCATACTTTTTATTAAGTTTTTTTTTACTTTCATTTTTTAATTACATTTAATACTTTTTATTAAGCATTTTTTTTACTTTCATTTTTTAATTACATTTAATACTAAGGTTTTTTTTACTTTCATTTTTTAATTACATTTAATACTTTTTATTAAGATTTGTTTTTACTTTCATTTTTGAATTACATTTAATACTTTTTATTAAGATTTTTTTTACTTTCATTTTTTAATTACATTTAATACTTTTTATTAAGCATTTTTTTTTTACTTTCATTTTTTTAATTACATTTAATACTTTTTATTAAGATTTTTTTTTACTTTCATTTTTTTAATTACATTTAATACTTTTTATTAAGGTTTTTTTTACTTTCATTTTTTAATTACATTTAATACTTTTTATTACATTTTTTTTACTTTCATGTAATACTTTTTATTAAGATTTTTTTTACTTTCATTTTTTAATTACATTTAATACTTTTTATTAAGCTTTTTTTTTACTTTCATTTTTTAATTACATTTAATACTTTTTATTAAGATTTTTTTTTACTTTCATTTTTTAATTACATTTAATACTTTTTATGAAGCATTTTTTTTACTTTCATTTTTTAATTACATTTAATACTTTTTATTAAGATTTTTTTTTTCTTTCATTTTTTCATTACATTTAATACTTTTTATTAAGGTTTTTTTTTAACTTTCATTTTTTAATTACATTTAATACTTTTTATTAAGCATTTTTTTTACTTTCATTTTTTAATTACATTTAATACTTTTTATTAAGCTTTTTTTTTTTACTTTCATTTTTTAATTACATTTAATACTTTTTATTAAGGTTTTTTTTTTACTTTCATTTTTTAATTACATTTAATACTTTTTATTAAGCATTTTTTTACTTTCATTTTTTAATTACATTTAATACTTTTTATTAAGAATTTTTTTTTACTTTACATTTTTTGTTATTTTTTTTTATTTTTTTTATTACAGTTAATTTTTTTTATGTCCTTTTTTTAAAATGCGTGTATTGGATTCCGTACCCCTCCTGAACAGAGGAGGAGATTATAATGTTATGATTACAGAAAGAGGCTCGTCAGAGCAGAAGGCTAGACTGGATGTCACCACTAGGAGTAACTGAAAAATTAAAGCTTTTATGTGCTGATTTATTTTTTGCTGAATAGTGTATGGGGTTTTTTTTTTTCTCCCCTAGCAATTAAAACAATATTTTGGACCCAATTTGCAATGTTGGAAATTAAGAGGGGGTGATGCAATTTAATTGAATTTTTTTATTTTTTTTTTTTATTTATTTATTTATTTTTTTACTTTATTTTAAATGTAGTATTGTGTTATAGAATAGATTGTGAGAATAAAATAGCTCTCCTGTACACCCCTTATGGAGCAATTTTTACATTTCTGTTATAAACCTGTTTTTTTGTTGATAAATGTGTCTTTACCTAAGTTAAAAATAAAAATAAAAAGTAATACCTGAAATAATAAATGGACTAGATGTGTTTTTTTTTTTCGGTTACAGTATATATCATACTTTGTTTTTGCGGGACAAACTAAGTTTGTTTTGTAAATATCGCCTTTCAAAATGTATTTTATTCTTCAATCTATAGAAAAAAAAAAAAATAAATAAAAAACAAAATTAAAAAAACTGAATTCATTCATTACATTTAATTAAAATAATATAAAAATAAAATGAAAAATTGCTGATTTTTTTTTCTGTTTTGACCGATTCCGTTTTTTTTTTTTTAATTACTGAATATTTATTTTATTCTATAATTTATCTCAAATGCTTTTCTGATACAAAGCACAAAGAAATTATTTGCCAATGAAAAACTGGTCAAATCGTGGTCTTTATGGAGCACAGGGGCCTGCTGGAAAAAGAAAAGGGTCTTCAAGAAACTGGAAGAGAAATGGCCTACAAAGCCTTGATGTAGAAATAACACACAGGACCTTTCCCCGGAGAGCCTGAATTCAGTGATTTGGGAAGGGGCTCAGCAAAGTTTGGGTCATAGAGGTGTGATGGTCAACATTTTCTAAATAGTGTAGACCAGGGGTAGGCAACCTCGGCCCTCCAGCTGTGGTGAAACTACAAGTCCCATGAGACATTGCAAGACCCTGACAATCACAGGCATAATGGGATTTGTAGTTTCACCACAGCTGGAGTGCCGAGGTTGCCTACCCTTGCTGTAGACCCTCTGACCCTCATTTCACTCTCTGACTCTCATTTCACTCTCTGACCCTCATTTCACTCTCTGACCCTCATTTCACTCTGACCCTCATTTCACTCCCTGACTCTCATTTCACTCTCTGACCCTCATTCCACTCTCTGACCCTCATTTCACACTGACCCTCATTTCACTCTCTGACCCTCATTTCACTCTCTGACTCTCATTTCACTCTCTACCCTCATTTCACTCTCTGACCCTCATTTCACTCTCTGACCCTCATTCCACTCTCTGACCCTCATTTCACTCTCTGACCCTCATTCCATTCTCTGACTCTCATTTCACTCTCTGACCCTCATTTCACTCTCTGACTCTCATTTTACTCTCTGACTCTCATTTCACTCTCTGACCCTCATTTCACTCTCTGACCCTCATTCCACTCTCTGACCCTCATTTCCTCTATTAGATCTTCAGTCTCTGACCCTCATTTCACTCTCTGACCCTCATTTCACTCTCTGACCCCCATTTCACTCTCTGACCCTCATTTCCTCTATTAGATCTTCAGTCTCTGACCCTCATTCCACTCTCTGACCCTCATTTCACACTGACCCTCATTTCACTCTCTGACTCTCATTTCACTCGCTGACCCTCATTTCACTCTCTGACTCTCATTTCACTCTCTACCCTCATTTCACTGTCTGACCCTCATTTAACTCTCTGACCCTCATTCCACTCTCTGACCCTCATTTCACTCTCTGACCCTCATTCCATTCTCTGACTCTCATTTCACTCTCTGACCCTCATTTCACTCTCTGACTCTCATTTTACTCTCTGACCCTCATTTCACTCTCTGACCCTCATTTCACTCTCTGACCCTCATTCCACTCTCTGACCCTCATTTCACTCTCTGACCCTCATTTCACTCTCTGACCCTCATTCCACTCTCTGACCCTCATTTCACTCTCTGACCCTCATTTCACTCTCTGACCCTCATTCCACTCTCTGACCATCATTTCCTCTATTAGATCTTCACTCTCTGACCCTCATTCCACTCTCTGACCCTCATTTCCTCTATTAGATCTTCAGTCTCTGACACTCCTCCCCAGCATTCCCTATATTCAGCATTATGTGCGGCACCTTTGGTGATGTCGGGTATCAAATATCTTATAACATTTTATTGATGGTCATTATAATAAAAAATAAAACGATGAATAATAACGGTTTAATGTATCATTGTAGTTTATATAATATATAGTGTAGGCATCGTATTATTAGTAACAATGTAATGTTCATCGTTGCAAACATTGATGATTCGAAAGTTTCGAAAGCCAGGAAATTGCTAGGCAAGTCTCTAATTTCTTCATTGCAGACGAAACGCGTCGGACGCTGGAGGTCGTCTCCATTGATATTTCTCCATGGGTTTCGTTGCTCCGCCGCCTAATGAAGCTCGCGCTGAAAGCGGGATTTGAAGGCAAACAGGGCGCGCACTTCTAGAGATGAATTCCCTCTGACAGACGAGTCAAGAAAGCCAACAGCTGCCTTTGGCAAACCTGCAGAACGACGGAACTTCGCGTTTCGTGTCGGCCGACCGATCGCATAATTAAAGCTTCCAATCAGCGGCGTCTCTTCTCTCCTTTTTATTTCCCCCTCTGAAACCTGTTTCTTTTTTTTTCTATACAACAGCCCTACAAAGGATTTTTCATATTTTTTTAACTCCAGCCAAATGCACAGATAAAATACACACAGTATCTGACAAAAGTAAGTACACCCCTCCCGTTTATTCTATCTTTTCATGTGACAACACTGAAGAGCTGACACTTTGCTACAATGTAAAGTAGTGAGTGTACAGCTTGTATAACAGTGTAAATTTACTGTCCCCTCAAAATAATTATCGTTGAAATTGTGTGGACGAGGGGTAAGTGTGGACTCTGGAACATTGTGATTGCTCAGTGTACTGTGGCCCCTCCCTTTTATAGATTAACCCGGGTTAAACCTGTAAAAGTGAATCCCCACATGAGTGAAAACAACGGTCACCAAATCTGTAATTACCGACACACAACTCAATAAAACTCCCCTGTCATTTAAATGTGACAATATGTTCGACATGTGAGTGATGAAATGTAACATCGTTTCACAGTCGAGAAGTCACAACAGTGTACTTTTCTATCTTATTTGCCCTCCCCACAT
>BLSH010256645.1:206235-216605 GCA_018402905.1 Glandirana rugosa
CCATGCAACGCAAATGATAGTGACAGGGTAGTGTCCGACCCCCTCCTCGTACTGAACAATCCCAAATATCTCTTTTAGTCCGGAGGACGGTACGGGCTGTACACCGCCTCGACACATTTAGAGTCGCGACCTACCTTTCTTTACGATTAAAACAAAAACCGTCGGTTTTGTCGAGGGTATGTGCAATAGAGTGTTTTCATTCATGTGGGGAGTATATAAACATTTATAAAATAAGATAGAAAAGTACACTGTTGTGACTTCTTTACTGTGAAACGAGTTATTTTGAGGGGACAGTAAATTTACACTGTTATACAAGCTGTACACTCACTACTTTACATTGTAGCAAAGTGTCATTTCTTCAGTGTTGTCACATGAAAAGATAGAATAAAATATTTACAAATATATGAGGGGTGTACTTACTTTTGTGAGATAACGTGTATGGGAGCTGTTTTGGCTGCCAAAAACAAAATTAGCATTTCTTTCCATCCAGCGCTGAGATTTACACAGCTCCGCCACATGTCGGGCATGGCAGGAGGCCTGATTTTCTCTATAAACCCTAACAAGTCATGCTCCTCCCCCAGCCTGTGATGGGACAGTGATAGTAAACGCAACGTACCGATGAGCTCAAGTCTCCGTCACTCTGCTCTCTTCTCCTGTTAGCATGATTCTTGCACTGTAACACTTCTAAAATGTAAATCTAAACCTTGTTTTATGTCCAAATCATTTGGTGGAGGGTGGATTAAGGCGTGGGGGTTGTTTTTCAGGGGTTGGTCTTGGCCCCTTAGTTCCTTATGTACAAATTTACGAATGTATGAATCTACAAGAGTACTAATTTACGAATGTACAAATTTACGAAAGTGCGAATGCACAAATGTATGAATGTACAAATTAACAAAAGTGCGAATGTATGAATGTACAAATTTACGAATGTACGAATGTACAAATTTACGAAAGTGCGAATGTATGAATGTACAAATTTACAAAAGTGCGAATGTATGAATGTACAAATTTACAAAAGTGCGAATGTATGAATGTACAAATTTACGAAAGTGCGAATGTACGAATGTACAAATTTCCGAAAGTGCGAATGTATGAATGTACAAATTTCCGAAAGTGCGAATGTATGAATGTACAAATTTCCGAAAGTGCGAATGTATGAATGTACAAATTTCCGAAAGTGCGAATGTACGAATGTACAAATTTACAAAAGTGCGAATGTATGAATGTACAAATTTACAAAAGTGCGAATGTATGAATGTACAAATTTACGAAAGTGCGAATGTATGAATGTACAAATTTCCGAAAGTGCGAATGTATGAATGTACAAATTTCCGAAAGTGCGAATGTATGAATGTACAAATTTCCGAAAGTGCGAATGTACGAATGTACAAATTTACGAATGTATGAATGTACAAATTTACGAAAGTGCGAATGTACGAATGTACAAATTTACAAAAGTGCGAATGTACGAATGTACAAATTTACAAAAGTGCGAATGTATGAATGTACAAATTTACGAAAGTGCGAATGTATGAATGTACAAATTTCCGAAAGTGCGAATGTATGAATGTACAAATTTCCGAAAGTGCGAATGTACGAATGTACAAATTTACGAATGTATGAATGTACAAATTTACGAAAGTGCGAATGTATGAATGTACAAATTTACGAAAGTGCGAATGTATGAATGTACAAATTTACGAAAGTGCGAATGTATGAATGTACAAATTTCCGAAAGTGCGAATGTATGAATGTACAAATTTACGAAAGTGCGAATGTATGAATGTACAAATTTACAAAAATGCGAATGTACAAATGTACAAATTTACGAATGCACGAATGTACAAATTTACGAAAGTGCGAATGTACGAATGTACAAATTTACGAAAGTGCGAATGTATGAATGTACAAATTTACGAAAGTGCGAATGTATGAATGTACAAATTTACGAATGCACAAATGTATGAATGTAAAAATTTACGAATGTATGAATGTACAAATTTCCGAAAGTGCGAATGTATGAATGTACAAATTTACGAAAGTGCGAATGTATGAATGTACAAATTTACAAAAATGCGAATGTACAAATGTACAAATTTACGAATGCACGAATGTACAAATTTACGAATGTATGAATGTACAAATTTCCGAAAGTGCGAATGTACGAATGTACAAATTTACGAAAGTGCGAATGTACGAATGTACAAATTTACGAAAGTGCGAATGTATGAATGTACAAATTTACGAAAGTGCGAATGCACGAATGTACAAATTTATGAAAGTGCGAATGTATGAATGTACAAATTTACGAAAGTGCAAATGTATGAATGTACAAATTTACGAAAGTGCGAATGTATGAATGTACAAATTTACGAAAGTGCGAATGTATGAATGTACAAATTTACGAAAGTGCGAATGTATGAATGTACAAATTTACAAAAATGCGAAAGTACAAATTTACGAAAGTGCCAATGTACGAATGTACAAATTTATGAAAGTGCGAATGTATGAATGTACAAATTTACGAAAGTGCGAATGTATGAATGTACAAATTTACGAAAGTGCGAATGTATGAATGTACAAATTTACGAAAGTGCGAATGTATGAATGTACAAATTTACAAAAATGCGAAAGTACGAATGTACAAATTTACAAAAATGCGAATGTACAAATTTACGAAAGTGCGAATGTACGAATGTACAAATTTATGAAAGTGCGAATGTATGAATGTACAAATTTACGAAAGTGCGAATGTACGAATGTACAAATTTACGAAAGTGCGAATGTATGAATGTACAAATTTACGAAAGTGCGAATGTATGAATGTACAAATTTACGAAAGTGCGAATGTATGAATGTACAAATTTACAAAAATGCGAATGTACGAATGTACAAATTTACGAATGTACAAATTTACAAAAGTGCGAATTTATGAATGTACAAATTTACGAATGTACAAATTTACAAAAGTGCGAATGTACAAATTTACGAATTTACGAAAGTGCAAATGTAGGGATTTATGAATTTACGGATTGCGATCATAACGAATGACCCGAAAAACGGACAAAAAAGACCGAAACGAACATTATTATTATTAAATGTGAAGATTCACAAACATTATCCACCAAGAACATTCACTAAGAATTTATTTTTATGATTTGGTTACAAATTTTGTCAAATTCACAATTTTGACACAAATTTTGAAATTTTGGTGAAGCCATGCTATTTTAGAATGAATACAAACTATGGGGGGGGGTTTGATGCTCGCGTAATTTTCCCGCCGTGCACGCTGAACGTGCAGAAATAAATATAATAACTGTAGTGACACTTCTTCTTCTAAGCGTAATCTTCACGCGGCGTAGAAATGTTTATATTTAGCGAAGGCTCATAGGATCGGTCACATGAGCGGGCGCCGCACGCGGTTAACCAAAGGCTGGTTATGGATGAATTAACTTCCTCTTCCTGAGCTCATAGGATGTGTTGACAAGCTGCTATTGCTCCGTGTCACCGGTGACAAGAAAACGTGACCTTGTAGAGAGGAAATGTGAACATGACAAGCCGTGTCTTTCAAGTGTTCACACTTATATCCGAGATATCATTCTTGGACCCGGTAATTCGCGGCGCTCAGACGTCTTGCCTCTCCCCTGCCATTCCTTACATTACATCCCTTCTATTAAGCTGAAACATACACTCGTGTTTAGTGTCACCGTCATTAACTGTCAGTTTTCTTGAAAGAGTCAACTGTTTGTACAAGAGCATGGTATTTAAAGGCAGGGCTGCCTATAGGGGGGTTAATGGCAGCCCTCCTGTAAGGGGCCCGGGCCCATCGGGTCAGCAGGGGAGATGTAGAGTGTAGAGTAATGGGGGATGCAGAGTAATGGGGGATGCAGAGTGTAGAGTAATGGGGGATGCAGAGTGTAGAGTAATGGGGGATACAGAGTGTAGAGTAATGGGGATGCAGAGTGCAGAGTAATGGGGGATGCAGAGTGTAGAGTAATGGGGGATGCAGAGTGCAGAGTAATGGGGAATGCAGCGTGTAGAGTAATGCGGGATGGTGAATGTGAAGCAATGGGGGATGCAGAGTGCAGAGTCATGGGTGATGGAGAATGTGGAGCAATGGGGGATGCCGAGTGCAGAGAATTGGGGAATGCAGAGTAATGGGGGATGCAGAGTGTAGAGCAGGGGTGTCAAACTTGATTTCATTGTGGGCCGTATCAGCATTATGGTCGCACTGAAAGGGCCGGTTGTATATGTAAGACTAGATGTCCAGAGCACCGCCCCCCCCCCTTACACCAGATGTCAAGAGCTCCCTGCCCACCATCAAAAGTCAAGGGTCCCCCACCCTTCCTTGCATCACAGTGGGGGCAGAGCTGGGAAGCAGAAAGTGCAGGGTCTAGAGGAGGACCAGAGGAGAGCTGGAGTCTTCTGAATGCTGAGACCAGGGGAGGTGAAGATGAGGGCAGCTGAACAGAGAGGAGCAGGATCTGAAGGAGTTCTGTCCTCCACTCTGCGGCCGACTGCTGAGATGGGGTGGTGGAGATGAGGGGAGTGTTACAGCTGCAGGAAAGGTGTGAGGGCCACATGAAATGACCTGGAGGGCCGGATTTGGCCCCCGGGCCTTGTGTTTGACACCTGTGGTGTAGAGTAATGGGGGATGCAGAGTGTAGAGTAATGGGGGATGCAGAGTGTAGAGTAATGGGGGATGCAGAGTGCAGAGTAATGGGGGATGCAGAGTGTAGAGTAATGGGGGATGCAGAGTGCAGAGTAATGGGGAATGCAGTGTGTAGAGTAATGCGGGATGGTGAATGTGAAGCAATGGGGGATGCAGAGTGCAGAGTCATGGGTGATGGAGAATGTGGAGCAATGGGGGATGCCGAGTGCAGAGAATTGGGGAATGCAGAGTAATGGGGGATGCAGAAGGTAGAGTAATGGGGGATGCAGAGTAATGGGGGATGCAGAGTGTAGAGTAATGGGGGATGCAGAGTAATGGGGGATTGTTAGGAAAGGAGTCTCCAGTGTTTCCGCGGTGGTGCGCGCGCTCGTGCGCGTTCACGCGCGCCCGTGCGCGTTCAAGTGCGCCGGAAATGGTGCCTGGCGGCCCTATATCTGTCTGCAGAGCCTTGCAGCCGGTGCTGTCCGCTCTACAGCGTTTCGGTTCCTGTGACCCCAGCTTTACCCCGAGAGACTTCCTACACCTGTGACCCCGGCTTCCTGTTTGACCTGCCTGCTTGCCGCCTGTCCCGACCTTCTGCCTGCCTCCGACTACGCCTCTGCCTGATCCTCTGAACCTTCTGTTGCCTGCACGTTGGCGACCCTGCCTGTACCCGACTATCCACTTGCCCAAACCACTTGTACCGCACCGCCAGCCTGTTCCCGACCCGGCCTGTATCACCAACCTTCTACCTGCACGAGCTTAAGTGGACCATCACCTGTCATCAGTGACCAAGTCCAGCCCTCGTGCCCCCCTGTGCTCCAGAGTTCCCTGTCTTCACTACCAGGGGCTCTTGAACCAGCGCCGCAAGTGAGGTTGCCCCCGCATAAGCCAGACTCAACCATCAGGTACGTGACAGTAGCGGACAGCCACGTCTGAGTCTGCGCCGGGGCCCTCTATCATGGAGGAAGTGTGTACCCACCTTGCCGGCCTGTCTCAAGCAGTCAAGAGCCTTCAGGATGAGTATGTCTGCCTGAAAAGTCAAGTTCGGGATCTGGCGCCAACATCAGCTGATCCCGATCAGGCCTCATTCCGCATCTTAGCGACTCTTCCTATGGAGCCCAAAGTGCCAATGCCCGAGCGGTTTGCGGGGAACCGCCAGAGTTTTCAGGCATTTCGGACTTCCTGTGAACTTTACTTTTCCCTGCAACCCCGTACCTTCTCTCTGGAGTCAGTCAAAGTAGGCTTCGTGATCTCGCTCCTCCGAGATGGGCCCCAGGCCTGGGCTCACCGGTTGTTGGAGCAGAAAGACCCGGAGACCTCAACACTGGAGCGCTTCTTCCAAGCTATGTCTCTTCTATACGAGGACCCCCACCTGGCTGCAACAGCGGAGACCGTGCTTCACACGCTCCAGCAGGGCCACCGTACAGCAGAGGAGTATGTCTCCGAGTTCCAGCGATGGAGCTCTGATACAGCCTGGAATGGTCTGGCCCTTTGTTACCAGTTCCGCCTGGGGCTCTCGGAGCCGCTCAAGGACGAGTTGGCCCGTGTCGGGGTTCCTCATACCCTGGACGCGCTAATCAACTTGGCCGTCCAGATTGACTGCTGCCTGCGGGAACGCAGAGTGGAAAGAACTGCTGCGCCCCCATGGCTTCCCCAGGGGTTACCCAGTCCTACCATAACCTCCTCCTCCTCTCCATATGGACACTTGAAACCACGGCAGCATGGACGTCCTCGCTCCCCCCTGTCACCTGAAGAGCGACTGAGGCGTGTGACTTTCAACTTGTGCCTGTACTGCGGGGAATCAGGACATCGGATCCGGGATTGCCCGGCCAAGGGCCTTACCCTGGTCATGGGAAACGTGATGTCTCTACCCGACACCAAGTTCCACCTTGTCCTCTCCTTGTCCCTCCAGTTGCCTAGCGGAAGTGTACAGGTCCCAGCCATCCTGGATACAGGGGCCTGCAGCTGTTTGGTGGATCTCACTTTTGCCACCCAGCATCGCATTCCGCTCTGAACCAAGGACCACCCAATGGTCTTCCGGTTAGCTGATGGGTCGGCTATAAGATCAGGTGCAGTTACCCAGGAGACGCTTCCCCTCTCTGCCAGCACCCAAGGGGGTCATACAGAATTCCTACTAGTGGACGTCATCATATCCCCACTGTTCCCGGTTATCCTTGGCCTTCCCTGGTTCCGGGCCCACTGCCCACCGATCGATTGGAACACCGGGGAGGTGCAGTTCCGGTCTCCATATTGCCTCAGCCACTGCCTGTTGCAGCCTGCACCAGACCCCCCAGCACTCCTTAGTATGGACTCAGACCCTGATCTAGAAACCCGCTCAATGGTTCCTGAGGTCTATCATGACTATTTAGATGTTTTTAGTAAGAAGGGGGCCGATACTTTACCTCCGCACAGGGCATATGACTGCCCAATCGACCTGCTGCCAGGGCCTGAAGTCCCGTTCGGCTGGATCTTTCCCCTGTCCGAAGTGGAATTAGTGGCTCTCAAAGCCTATCTAGATGACAACTTGGGAAAGGGCTTCATTCGGCCCTCCACGTCACCCGCAGGAGTGGGAATATTTTTCGTGGAGAAGAAGGACCATTCACTCCGGCCTTGTATCGATTACCGGGACCTCAACAAGGTCACTATAAAGAACTGGTACCTGTTGCCCCTAGTTCCAGAGCTCTTTCAGAGGCTTGGCTCGGCTAAACTAGACCTCCGCGGAGCCTACAATTTGATACGTATACGGGAGGGGGATGAGTGGAAGACGGCCTTTCGTACTCGCTTTGGCCATTTTGAGTACCTAGTTATGCCATTTGCGCTCTGTAACGCCCCAGCAACGTTTCAGCATCTGATTAATGATGTTTTCAGAGACTTCCTTGACTTGTTTGTGGTCGTTTATCTTGACGATATCCTCGTCTTCTCCCCCTCCCTAGAGGAACACCGCCGGCATGTTAAAAGCGTGCTAGGCCGCCTAAGGGAACACGGGCTATACGCTAAAGCAGAGAAGTGTGCCTTCGAATGTGCGGACATTTCCTTTCATGGATCCACAAAAAGTTGCCTCCATCATCGATTGGCCAGCGCCAGTTGACAAGAAAGGGGTGCAGCGCTTCGTAGGCTTTGCCAATTTTTATAGGAAATTTATCCGAGTATTTTCAGCAGTAATTGCTCCTATAACGCAGCTTACGAAGCAGAATGTCCGCTTTACCTGGTCCAAGGAAGCACAAGCAGCCTTCCAGCATCTGAAAAAGCTGTTTACCTCCGCTCCTGTTCTCAAGCACCCCGATCCGGCACTACCCTACATCCTAGAGGTGGATGCTTCAGAAACCGCAGTCGGGGCGGTCTTGTCCCAGAGGCAGGGCCCAAAGGCTCTACTCCACCCCATCGCCTTTTTCTCTCGGAAGCTCACCTCGCCCGAGAGAAACTATGACGTTGGGGACAGAGAATTGCTTGCGATCAAGTCCGCCTTGGAGGAGTGGCGGTATCTTCTTGAAGGCGCGGCACACCCCATCTTGGTCTTTACCGACCACAAAAATTTAGAATACCTGCGGACGGCTAAGAGGCTCAAACCTTGTCAGGCCCGATGGGCCTTGTTTTTCTCCCGCTTCCAGCTTCACATAAACTATAGGCCGGGATGCAAGAATGTGAAGCCGGACGCGCTGTCCTGAATGTTCCTTGACCCTGTGGAAACCCCTCCTCCTGATACCATCCTCCCAGCTCACAGCTTCTTACTGGTCCAGGAGGACCTCTTAACGCAAATCAAGCGGGCTCTGGCTGGCTCTTCTTTACCTAGAGATCTAAATTTGTCTATCAAGGAGGGGCTGTGGTGGTCGGGTACCCGGATCTTCGTACCTGAGGAGTTCCGCCTCGATACCTTAGGACTTTGTCACGACAGCAAGCTGGCGGGGCATTTTGGTCATAAAACCATGGAGTTGCTAGGGCGCACCTTCTGGTGGCCCCGTATGAACGAGGACTGTAAAATATATGTAGGTGCATGCCCTGTCTGTGCCCGGAACAAAACCGAGAGAACCAAGGCCTGGGGGTTGCTGAACCCATTGCCTATCCCAGACCGTCCTTGGTCACACATCTCCATGGACTTCATTGTCGAGCTGCCTACATCTGCGGGATTCAACACCATTTTTGTAGTGGTAGACCGTCTTACTAAGATGGCACACTTCATCCCCATGCAAGGTACTCCCCCTGCCTTGGAGACGGCCAAGACTTTCATTAGAGAGATTGTGCGGCTACACGGGATTCCTAACAACATCTCCTCGTACTCCCAGGACCGTTGGGTCTCTTTGCTGCCTGTAGCCGAGTTCGTCTACAACAATACAATCCATTCTGCAACCAAGCAATCTCCGTTTTGGGGGAATCTCGGCTACCACCCCACATTCCTGCCCAATGTTCTAACCGAGAGTCCTGTGTCTGTTGTGCAGGAGGTCGCACAATTCCTGGAAAAGAACAACCGCCTTCTGCGGCAAACTCTCGCACAAACCCAGCAGCGTAACAAGAAAACATTTGACAGAGGGAGACAGAGGGAGACGAGGAGAGTTGAGCCTGCAACCGGGCGATCGGGTCTGGTTGGCCACCAAAAATCTGAGGCTATCATGCCCATCAAAGAAATTAGGCCCTAGATACATTAGGCCCTAGATACATCAGGCCCTTGCCAGTCAAACGGAGGATCAACAACGTGGCTTACGAGCTGGACCTTCCTCCCTCACTCAAGGTGCATACAGTATTCCATGTGAATCTTCTTAAACCGGTGAATAAGGATCCCTACCTGGGGCGGAAAACAGGCCCACCAGAACCAGTCCTGGTGGATGGAGAGGAGGAGTTCGAGGTGGAAACCATCCTTGACTGCAGAAAGAGAGCTGGTGTTACGCAGTTCCTGGTGAAGTGGAGAGGTTATGGGCCTAAAGAGAGCTCTTGGGAGCCGGAGAGGAACTTGCACGCCCAAGAACTCGTTAGGACTTTTTGGAGGAACAATCCGGCCAAGAGAGCCCGGTTGGGCATCCGGAGGCTGCCCCTTGGGGAGGGGGCAATGTTAGGAAAGGAGTCTCCAGTGTTTCCGCGGTGGTGCGCGCGCTCGTGCGCGTTCGCGCCAGAAATGGTGCCTGACGGCCCTATTTCAGTCTGCAGAGCCCTGCAGCCGGTGCTGTCCGCTCTACAGCGTTTTGGTTCCTGTGACCCCAGCTTTAACCTGAGAGACTTCCTGCACCTGTGACCCCGGCTTCCTGTTTGACCTGCCTGCTTGCCGCCTGTTCCGACCTTCTGCCTGCCTCCGACTATGCCTCTGCCTGATCCTCTGAACCTTCTGTTGCCTGCACGTTGCCAACCCTGCCTGTACCCAACTATCCGCTTGCCCGAACCACTTGTACCGCACCGCCAGCCTGTTACCGACCCGGCCTGTATCAACAACCTTCTACCTGCACGAGCTTCGGTGGACCATCACCTGTCCAGCCCTCGTGCCCCCCTGTGCTCCAGAGTTCCCTGTCTTCACTACCAGGGGCTCTTGAACCAGGGCCGCAAGTGAGGTTGCCCCCGCATATGCCAGACTCAACCATCAGGTACGTGACAGGGATGCAGAGTGTAGAGTAATGGGCAATGCAGAGTGTAGAGTAATGGGGGATGCAGGGGCTGCAGAGTGTGGGGTAGTGGGGGAGGGGCAGTGTAATAGGGGGATACAGAGTGTAGGTTAATGGGGATGCAGAGTAATGGG
>BLSH010256654.1:0-12694 GCA_018402905.1 Glandirana rugosa
GTGCGATCGTTCGGGTTCCGTCCGGACCCGGACCCGGACTTTGTCCCGAAGTTCGGACGGACCAGCAGAACCCGAACTTCCAGGTGTTCGCTCAACTCTAGTTATATGTGATAAATCTCAATAAAAATATTGAAAATAAATAACTTATTAAATACTTTCTTCAGCTCTGTGTATACAAAGGAGCATGGGGAAGCTCATGTCCACAATGGGGGTGGTAGTGACACAGCCACAAATGATCCACAATAACTCAAAAGTGAAATGGTCCAGAAGTATTTAGACAGAATAAAGGTAGATAAAGCAACTGGACCAGATGGCATCCATCTACGGATCCTAAAAGAATTGAGCTCTGTCATTTCAAAGCCATTGTACATCATTTTTAGGGACTCCTTAATGACTAGAATAGTACCACTGGATTGGCATAGGGCCAATGTGGTGCCCATATTTAAAAAGGGATCAAAGTCTTTACCAAGTAACTATAGACCTGTTAGTTTAACTTCTATAGCTGGGAAGTTACTGGAGAGTTTAATAAAAGACCACATAGATGAGTTCTTGTTGGAAAAAAATATTTTAAACAACAAACAGCATGGATTAATGAAAGACAGAAGTTGTCAAACAAACTTGATTTCTTTTTATGAGGAGGTAAGTAAAACCTTGGGTAGAGGGGTGGCTGTGGTCGTGGTATACTTGGATTTGCGAAAGAGTTTGACACCGTTCCCCACACACGGCTAATGTATAAGGTAAAGTCTACAGACTTGGAAAGATCAGTTTATAAATGGATAGAAAACTGGCTAAAAATCAGAATTCAGAGAGTTGTGGTTAATGATTCTTATTCTGAATGGTCTAACCTTATCAGCGGTGTACCCCCAATGTTCAGTGTTGGGACCCTTACTTTTCAATATATTTATAAATGATATATGGTCTGGGATTAAAAGTATCATTTCAGTGTTTGCAGATGACACCAAGCTATGCAGTGGAATAATGTCTTTGCAGGATGTCTCCAACTTACAAGCAGACCTCAATGCACTGTCTAATTGGGCGACTGTGGCAAATGAGGTTTAATGTTGATACATGTAAAGTTATGCACTTGGGGGCTAAGAATATGCATGCATCGTACATACTAGGGGGGTACAAGTGGGAGAATCCATACTGGAGAAGGATCTGGGGGGTTTGGTTGATCATAAGCTTAATAATGGCATGCAATGCCAAGCTGCGGTTTCCAAAGCAAGCAAAATCCTTTCTTGTATTAAGAGAGGTATGGACTCCAGAGATAGAGACATTATTTTTCCCCTGTACAAATAATTAGTAAGACCTCATCTGGAATATGCAGTTCAGTTTTGGGCACCAGTTCTCAAAAAAGGATATCGAGGAACTGGAGAAAGTACAGAGAAGGGCAACCAAACTTATAAAAGGCATGGAGGAGCTTAGCTATGAGGAACTGAATTTATTCTCTCTTGAGAAGAGGAGGTTAAGAGGGCATATGATCAACGTGTACAAATATATAAGTGGTCCATATAGTGAACTTGGTGTTGAATTATTTACTTTAAGGTCATCAAAAAGGACAAGGGGGCACTCTTTACGTCTAGAGGAAAAAAGATTTCATCTACAAATACTGAAAGGTTTCTTCACAGTAAGAGCTATGAAAATGTGGAATAGACTCCCTCCAGAGATGGTTGATTGCTTTAAAAAAAGGCCTGGATTCTTTCCTTAATGTAAATAATATAACTGGGTACTAACATTTTTAGGTAAAGTTGACCCAGGGTGTATCCGATTGCCTCTCCGGGGATCAGGAAGGAATTTAGAAGAGATTCATTAAGATTCATTAAGTCTCCAGAAGCGAGACTTGTGCGAAGGGACCTCAGAAAGTGCGTAGGAAAGAGAGATGGAGGCATGATCCAACCATGTCCTAGTGCCTATGTAGGAATTGCGTACTGCGTGTAGCTGGTTGAGGGATTGGGAAATAGTGTATCTGGGAATAGACCTTGTGAGGAAGGGAGTAGAATGAGTAGTCCCTTTCCCCTGGCTGCTGCAGTCTCCATATGTCTATCAGTTGCGCCTTATGGAGGGTTTGTGTGATCCGCTTACGAATGCTCACTGGGACAGAGGAAGAGCCCGAGGATGTGTCTACTGTGGGGTCCAGAGGGATGTTAAAGTCCCCGGCCAAAATCAGTTGTCCCACTTGGAAGTTCAACAGCTTGTCTATTGTTTCATGAAGAAAAGAGTCCTGAGGTTCATTTGGCACGTAAATGGACGCTAAGGTCAGCTGTACGTTACCCAGAAGGCCCGTGAGGAACACAAAGCGTTCCTCTGTATCTATCATAGTATCGTAACAGGTCCATGGCAGCTTACTGGATACAAGAATGGATACTCCTCTAGATTTTGTTTTGTTGGTAGAGTGATATGCGAGAGGGAATAGCCTGTTTTTAAGAATAGGTAATTTGGCATCTTTAAAGTGAGTTTCTTGAATAAATGCTATGTCCGCATGTGCGTGTTTTAGGTTGTTCATAAGCATGAGCCTTTTTTCAGGCATGTTAAGGCCTTTCGCGTTTAATCACTTCAATACCATGCACTTTGAACAGTTCCCGCCCACACCAATTTTCAGCTTTCAGTGCTGTTGCGATTTGAATGAGAATTGCGCGGTCGTGCGACTTGGCACGCAAACAAAGTTTTTATCATTTTGTTCCCACAAATAGAGCTTTCTTTTGGTATTATTTGATCACCCCTGCAGTTTATATTTTTTGCGCTGTAAAAAAAAAGACCGAAAATTTTGAAAAAAAAAAATGTTTCTTTGTTTCTGTCACAAAAGTTCATATAAAGTACATTCTCTCCTTCACTGATGGGCACTGATGTGGCTACATTGATGGGCACTGATGAGGCTACACTGACGGGCACTTATGAGGCAGTACAGATTGGCACTGATGAGGTGGCACTGATAAGGTTGCACCGATGATGGGGCACATATGCAGCACTGATGGGCGGCACTGACAAGCAACACTGACAGGCACCAATACGTGGCACTGATATGCGGCACTGATGGACACTCATAGGCGGCACTGATAAGTGGCACTGGGCACTGATGGGCACTGATAGGTGGCACTTTTAGGTGGCACAGGTGGGCACTTTTAGGTGGCACTTTTAGGTGGCACAGGTGGGCACTTTTAGGTGGCACAGGTGGGCACTTATAGGTGGCAGTGGTAGGCACTTGTGCAACAAGCACTGTTAGGGATGGCACTGGCAGGCATCATACATGGGCACAGTGCCATCCCTACAGTGCACAATATTGCCCTTACCTGGTGGTCTAGTGGGGGCTCCCTGGTGGTCCTGGGCGGCCTCTGTGGTCCTTCCCTGGTGGTCCTGGGTCGTCTCTTTGTGATGTCCGGGGGGGGCTCCCTGGTGGTCCTGGGCAGGCTCCCTGGTGGTCCAGTGGGGTGATCCTGAGGGTGGCTGCACTGATAAATGTTCAGCGCAGCCCCCGCTCATCAGGCGATCAGCCAATCGGCTCTCCGCTGCTCAGGTCTGCAGACCTGAGCAGAGGAAAAGCCAATAAACGGCTCTTCCTATTTACACTGTGATCAGCCGTGATTGGTCACGGCTAATCACATGGTAAAAGGCTTCGGATCGAAGCCTTTTACCTCGGTCGGTAATGCGATGGGTCAGACTGACCCACGGCACCAGCGATCGCCGGATTATCCTGAGGACATCAATAGTCAGGATAATGAACCCCCCGCCCAGACGTCATTTGTCTATACGCCGGGCGGGAAGTGGTTAAGGAATATTCTTGCAGGCTATCTATCCCAAGCTGGGGGGGAAGGGGGGTGGGGGTAGTGAGGGGGTAGAGAACTATTCAGTGATTGAGGAAAGAGAGATTGGTAGTGGCAAGAAGAAGACTGTACAAGGGGAAGAGACAGTGGGGTGGAGGCTCTGTGCCCCTGGAATTGAAATGGTAGAGAATAATGAAAGAGAAGAGAAAAAAAAAACAGGGAAGAAAGGAGAAAAAACTAATCGGGCTGGTGATGTGCTAGCCTAAGTGTGGGAGTGACTGGAAAAGGCCTCGCTCAGCCGCGCCAAGCCTGTTCCAACCAGCCCAACTGTAAGAGCAATGTATATCAAACTTTTTTTGTCCACATATGCCCCAAGGGGGCAGCGTATCAGCTCTTCGGAACAATTAAAATGAACTATAACCAATAAGGGGAAGACTGGCAAAGCTGGGGGTATATATGTGGGATTAGTCAGGGCTCTGGTAAGTTCAGAGCATCAAGAGGCAATTTGTTGCGGGTGCCATCGTCTGGCCTTGTACCGGAGACTCCCCCCATAGGGCACTATGTACCAAGGGAGATCACTCAGGTCAGGCATTTGAGGCTGTTATATCCTGTATTTCCTGAGAAATATAGGCATCTTATATATGATTTGGACTTTCAATATGTTAAGATGGGCAAAATAATTACCGTAATGTGGGTCAAGCCAACAACCAGCATGAATCGTTAAGCAATTAAAAAAGAAACAAAAAAAGGGGGGATCCGTAATGTTTCAGCCCCATCACCGATTCCCAGTATGTCTAAAGTCTATTCACTATGTCAGTCTGCAGCATAGCTGAGGACACCATGTGTACAACCAATCTACTAGACATACTCAATTAAATTGTTAACGACTAGTAACATTGCATATAGAACAGTAGACACTTAGCTGCGCTTAATTACTATGTCTCAGGCTGCCTTTCTACGTATGCATATCTATGAAGAAAGGTTTGTACTAAGGTCGGTCTGCCATGTCACAGCAGACCAAGCATGTCTGTTTGACTATACTGGGCTACCACAGGGTGTTAAGTGGGCACGGCAGACAAGCCAATCATAACCAACCCATTAGTGGTGTCTAGCAGTGGCCCCCAACAGCCCCCCAACCCCGCACACCCCCCCTCCGTTGCCACTCCGGGGAGCATAAGGGGGAAAGACACTGCAGGCACCGCCATGGGGCCCCGAGGCCCACAGCCAGACATCAGTGATCGGCAATTTATAGCTAACTGATCTGACCATAGACGTAAAGGTGAGTCGTTAACTCGTTAAGTCTCAATATCAACAATCTGATCCCGGTCCAGGTGATAATTGTCCCAGCTGTGTGTATATAAAAGTAAATCGGTGGGTCAGCATGTTATTTCCTTTGGATATTAAAGGTCTGTGTCTCTGTACCTGGGATTGTGTAAAGTTGCTGCTTGTAGTCACCCTCGAACGGTGCCGTCCAGCAATTGCGGTAAGAGCCAGGCATGCCGCAGTAAGTCTCTAGATATTACCGCAATCGCACCTCTCTTTCCAACATGCTGGCAGGTTACATCCATGGATAGAATCACTGCGGGTAGGTATTTGGGACCAGTCTGGGCAGCTCTCCCGATCGGGCACACCACCCAGCAATGAAAGACCATTCATTCCATTGGGGGGGCTAAGGGGTCCCTCATCTGCCCAAATATCAGCAACTGGGGAAGGGAGCCCATTCAACCAGGACAGTTGGGGGGTTCCGTAATTCCCAACAATCTGGTGCTCAGCACCTCCAGGTCATTAAAGTGTGTCTCACTAGTCACGAGGGGCTATCAGTGTCGGGGCCTGGGGATATCAAACACGGTCAATGTCCCCAGAAAGTGCGTGATATTGGGGCATGGTCAGTGGTTAGGACTCATGTGGGGCCTCCGGAGTGGGGGCGATCTCTCCATGGTGCCGAGGGTCCTGTGGGACCGGCCGGGCGCTGGAGAAATATCAGCCAATTCGAGCCCTCAATAGGATCTGCCTCCAGGAAGGAGAAGAGACTTGGGAGCTCGCCAGGTGAACAGAGAGTGAAGAACCGCTGACCCCTGGTGAATGTGACCACCAGTGGATATCCCCAACGGTAGGTGGCCCCTTGCTGTCGGGCGAGGTCCAGGAGAGGCCGGAGCATAGCTCATCTCTGCAGAGTGTCTGGAGATACATTCTGGAGTATCTTGATTGTCGCGCCATCAAAATTGACCTCTGTGGTTTCCCATGCTTTGTGGAGTATGTGCTCCTTGTAGGTGTATCAATGAAGTTGACAGATGACATCTCGTAGGCAGTTAGGGTCCGTGGAGCGCCCTGTGAATGCGGTCAAACTCAAGCTGGTCGGGGAGTGAGGTATCCGATAGGCTGCGGAAGATGGCCTTTGCCATTTCAGCCAGATCCTCAGAGCCCATTGCATCCATTAGTCCCATGAGCCAGAGGTTGTTGCGGCGACTTCTGTCCTCCATTTCCTCCATATGTAATTGTAGGGAGGTTGCTGCATCCACATGGGCGTCTTGTAGGTTTTCCAGTGAGGACACTCTTTGTTGTAGGTCTGCTAGAGAAGCCTCCCCAGTAGTCAGCCTTTTTGAGAGGGACCGCAGCTCTCCCCTCACCTCCTGCATATCCCTCCGGTGCTGGGCTTCTATACGGAGGATGAGAGTTTATATGTCCATCTTAGTCGGGAGGGTTCTCAGCAGCCGCCACATCTCTGACTCCATATCCACTCCAGAGATGCAGGGTGGTAGATCTCCAGCTCCTGAGCTCAGGGCCAGAGAGGACGAATCTGGTCCCCCGAGGCCATAGGAGAGGGAGGGTGGTGGTTCAAGTCCAGGGCTCTGGAAGCCTCCTCACGTGTTTCCGCCATCTTGCCGATCGGTGTGGACGGCTGGGAATGAGAGAAGTACTGAACTATCTCTCCACTGCTTTTGCCGGTTTTGGCTGATTTAGTGCTTCCCCTCGCTTTGCACTTCTTGGCAGAGTACATGCCCTTAGATCTATGGTAGGATAGAGCTAGATAAGCCGGGCTGGCTGGGAAAGGGCCGGGAGCTCAGGGAATGTGCGTCCTCACTCTGCCATATCCAGGCCACGCCCCCCATGATTTTTATTTTTGTGCAATCATTTATTTGTTCCATTTTGTACATTGAGACATTAAACTGAGCAAATTTTAATGAAAACTGGAAAAATTGGGGTGTTTTAAAATCTTTGACTGGTACTATATATATATTATATTATATTATAACTATTGCCTATGCTATCAAAGCTGGGTCATATTTGGCGATGTGTGACTCTTTTGCTCTTTTTGTAATTTGTTTGTGTTTTAGTTTGCTTGTGTGTTTTTTTTTACTTTTCCAACATGCCCATTATTACTGATCTCTCACAACAGTAAATTGTAGAGTAAGGTGGCAATCATTTATCTTTGAAGTGTTACATTAACACTGCTGTGTATAGAAGAGTCAAACATTTGATGCTATTACATAGAATTTTCTTGGAATTCCCATTGGGGAGTATGCATTATGCTAGAAATAGTACTAATTGGTTCACTTGACACAGAAACTCCTATTGAGCTTAAAAGATGTTTTATGCTAGTCGACTAGACTTTGGTGCATCCTAATAAAGAATTTCTATGTAACACATTTTTTTAGTATAATATCTTTTCAAATAGGGAAGATTCCTAACTGCTGCTAAGAATACATTTAGAAAATATTTTACTGTGTGTGTACAGCCATACCCTGTAAACAGTTGAAGGAAAGAAGAATTAGAGTGAAATAGGCAACCCATAGCAACTAATTTTCACTAAAGTAATATAGTACAAGATAGGTTGGTTGCTATGGGTACTGAACTTCACAGTTAAAAAATTATCATATGTCAATGGGCAATCTTCAATCTCTATAGGCACCCATTAGGTAAATGTATCCTTTATGGTGGATTTTCCTGACTGATTACAACTGTTTCCTCAAAGTAAACACACTACCACTATATGTTAATGTGGTCCATGAGCATGCTTGTTCAGTGCATATGAGCACTATGTGTTCTGCTCATTGCTTTTTTCATTTCAGGTTCTCATTCCTTTGCTTACTAAAGTATAGGAAAAGTTGAGTTAAAGTGTATGTAAAATTTTGTATTTTTCATCACATCTATTTATATTTTAGTGACAATACTTGCCAGGGTAATAAAAGATGATAAATTCCCCTAGCTAGATATAATATATATATATATATATATATATATATATATATATATATATATACAGTATATATACAGTATATATAAGGTATCTCACAAGTGATTATACCCCTCACATTTTTGTAAATATTTTGTTATATCTTTTCATGTGACATCACTGAAGAAATGACAACACATTGCTACAATGTAAAGTAGTGAGTGTACTGCTTGTATTACAGTGTAAATTTGTTGTCCCCTCAAAATAACTTAACACACGGCCATTAATGTCTAATCCGCTGGCAACAAAAGTGAGTACATCTTTAGGTGAAAATGTCAAAATTGAGCCCAAAGTGTTAATATTTTGTGTGGCCACCATTATTTTCCAGCACTGCCTTAACCCTCTTGGGCATTGAGTTCACCAGAGCTTCACATGTTGCCACTGGAGTCCTCTTCCACTCCTCCAGAACAACATCATGGACCTGGTGGATATTTGAGACATTGCACTCCTCCGCCTCTCATTTGAGGAAGCCCCTCAGATGCTCAATAGGGTTTAGATCTGGAGACATGCTTGGCCAGTCCATCACCTTTACCCTCAGCTTCTTTAACAAGGTAGTGGTCGTCTTGGAGGTGTGTTTGGGGTCGTTATGTTGGAATACTGCCCTGCAGCTCAGTGCCTGAAAGGAGAGTCCACACAGCACCCCTTACATCAGAGTCTGCACAGCCCCCTTACATCAGAGTCTGCACAGTCCCCCTTACATCAGAGTCTGCACAGACCCCCCTTACATCAGAGTCAGCACAGACCCCCTTAGAGTCTGCAGAATTTCCACTTACTATAAGGGGGAGCTCTGTGGACTAAAGTAAAGGGGGTTCTGATGTAAAGTGGTGTCCGGAGAACCCTGATTTAAGGGGGAATGCTGTGGACTCTAGAGTAAAGGGGAACTCTGCTCACCAAAGCCCCCATATTGCATCTGAGTCCACAGAGCAATCCTTAAATTTGTTTTATACACTGGGAGGCAGGAGGGAGGGTGGGCTTACTCACCCCAGGATGGAGGCTCAAGCACAGGCTGTCTGCAGCTTTTCTCTTCCCGCCCACACATCCCCTAAGAGTGTGGGAGGGACAGACACAGTAGTAGGGTGGCGGGAGAAGGAGCAGCAGTCCATCCGAGTGGAGAGCGGAACTGTCAGCGTTGGCTCTGAGGCTGAGCTGTAGGTGAGAGAGACACACAGCTCAGCCCATGCAGCTGTTAACCTAATTCATGGAGAAGACACTGGCATGGCCGCATGGCGGTGGGTGAGTGGCGGCCATGGCCTGTGTTAACCCTGTCAAGGCCATGGTCACCGCTTACCTCCCACTGTGCAGTCTGGTCATACATAGGCCATGGAGCGGGCATGCCTGATCTGCCCTATGGCCAGTCCAGGCCTGTTTTGGGCCCAATTTGTACATTTTAACGTAAGGGTGCACTTACTTTTGTTGCCAGCGGTTTAAACATTAATGGCTGTGTTGAGTTATTTTGAGGGGACAGCAAATGTACACTCACTACTTTACATTGTAGCAAAGTGTCATTTCTTTAGTGTTGTCACATGAAAAGATATAATAAAATATTTACAAAAATGTGAGGGGTGTACTTACTTTTGTGAAAAACTATATATATATATATATATATATATATATATATATATATATATATATATATATAGTATATATACTTTAGAAAGTATCTGTAAGGAGAACTGTTACTTAACACAATACTGACTTCAATATGGATTTGAAGGCTGTCATTTCCCAGCAACATCATGCACAGGGGTTTATTTACTAAAGCGGGAGCGTGCAAAATCAGGCTCACTTCTGGATAGAAACCAACCAGCTTCCAGGTTTTATTGCCAAAGCTTAACTCAACAAGCTGAGGTTAGAAGCTGATTGGTTTCAATGCAGAAGTGAACCTTATTTTGCACTCTCCATAAATCCCACTGTGACATGCCTATCATGGAACTAGCACCACTTCAAGTGTATCTAAACCCAACATCAACAATGCAATGCAACATATAATGCAGCTTATCAGTCTTTGGTTTAGTGGCTGCTTTCATTTTCTTTTTTTTTCTTTTTTCAAGCTTTTTTGATTGATTTTCACTACATTATCCTGCATATAACACACTACCTGTTCCTGGGTGGCTGCTTCACTCCACTACTATATCTGTGGAGGGAGTCGTGGCTGTAACCCCAGGCTGCTCTCCTGATATGGACTACTAGCATGTCCTTATTTCTTCTTCCCCATAATATGAGGAAGAGGCAATTGGAAAATTACATAAAATAGCTAGAAAGAAATATATTCTTTGGTGCAGCTCACAGGTAAAGACAAAATTAACAGGTATTTTCTGTATTTGGTGAAAATGTTCTTAGCATGAAAAAATAAATAAATAAAACAAATCACCATATCTAAGTACTGTAAGCTTTATTATATTACATTTATTGTTCTTGGGTTTTAGTAATTCTTCCAGTGAAAAAAGTGAACCTCAGCTGTAACAAGTAAGTTTCATCCTGAAAGGGGAAAATAGTTTAAGAAGTCAATTTTTTTAAAAGCAAAGACCTTTTTAAACCTGTTTCTGTGTGTTAGGCAGGTCTGTCTGCCTTTTCCCTACACGTCCCTGTGCATTGTCATGTACGGTTTATGTTGAGTGAATTATGGCTTTTCACTTTTGACTCTTGCATAGGCTTATGACTACAAGAATGTGATTTTGATGTTAATAGTATAACAGCTATCAATATTTTATTTTTCTTTACATATTTTCCCAAATCAATATGTTCTGTGCCGGTGTAAAAATACCTAATAACCAGTAGAAAAAATGTAGGCCATCCTGGTTAAAATTGCAGAGTATTTGCTTTTAATTCACATTTTCATCTACATTGTGATTAAGCATACATTTTTACAGGTATGATAATGTATTTAGTTCAATAAAACTCACTTAATCTCTTATGTAAAAGCTTACTAAATTGCAGATAATATGAAGGTGTAGCCTTCTGCAGAGGAAATTTAGTAGGACTTAATCCTCTTGACAATAATAAGTAAGAGACCAAATACTTTGCAATTACTGTAAGGATGAGAACCACTTATAGTTGAAAAAGGAGTTAATGAGCCAAAAGAAGCCAGAGGAACAAGTTCAAAATGTCCTTTTATTTTTCATCTCCATTTTCACCTCACAGTATCGTTATCTATTAAGACAAGTATCAATCATATATCTTTTAGAATTATATAATTTTTTTCTATTTATAAATGTTTTCACACAGGATTCCCCTAACTGGGCAATCACATTAACAGATAAAATATTATTAATCAGATTGCAAGAATCATAATATGAACTGAGCACAAAACGCCTTCCTATTCAATTGATATCCATGTCAAATAGGTGAGACATAAAATCATGATGTTTAATGAATTTTCCCATCCACACAGTTTTTAGTGCTAGGGATCAATTCAGTAATGGTTGTTGCATGCAAAATTTATATTTTCTTTGAAATATCGTACATGAAAACCAAAGAGTCAATTTATTTAAAAAAATGTCAAATGTGCTGTATATTATGCAAATTCAGTAAATATGTGCAATAATTGCTGTAAAAAAATTGTGATATATCAATAAAGTCAATTCACAGAAAAGTATGCACTAAAATAAAAAAATATATATCAGTCTGAAAGGGGCATGCATTTTAATTTATTATAGGATTACTCTGATAGTTTCAAGTTTCAAATGGTGTAAATGCCCTTCAGGTCTGGTATGGATTTTAACTTAATATAAAAAAAAAACAACGACAAATAAGCATGGGGTTCCCCCCAAATTCCATACCAGTCCCTTATCCATGCATGCAGGTTGGCTGGCCAAGAAAAGAGTTAATGAGTGTGTGGACCCCCCTCATGAACCATACCAGGCCACGTGCCTTCAATATGGGGCAGGTATCTTGCCAGGAAGACTTATCTTGTCCACATGTTGATAAGGACAATGACCTCTTCTCTATTATCCTGGTCCAGTGGTTGTGGGGGTATGCAGATGGGGACCTTATCAGAATCTTGAAACCCCATTTTTTTTCCTTTTTTATGATTTATTTTAAAAGATTTTATTGGGTTTTCAAGAAGAACAAGTACAGAGGTATTTCAGGCATAAGATAGGGAACCTTGTCAATATCCGGTATACATAATAACCAAGAACATAGGACATTTGGGAAGTCAGATTGTTGCCCCTGAGGTTACCCTTGGGGCATAAGCTATAGTTGAGTGTGGTAACAGAAAGCCAGCATTGTCACAGAAGACCCTCCACTGCAGTACCTCGTCGGAGGACAGACCGAACCGGGGGATGGGGGGAATTAGGTTGTCGTGTCCATCGGTATAGGTTTCCTCGGTAGCCTGTCAAGGCATGAGTATCCGAGTCTCAGGTTATAAGGCCTATTGATTCGGGCAGTATCCAATGTGATGTTTGGAGCTAGAGATTCGGGCAAGATGCAGGGGGTCATCCTTGCTTTCCTACGAGCATATGTAGTGTGTGTTAGTGGGTTGAAACCCCCTTTTAAATAAGGGGGCCACTAGATACATGCCCCCATTCTATATGAATGAGTAAGGAGTGCACAGTACACATTTTATTTCAGAAAAAAGGTAAATGTAAATAAACACACACATTTTTTTTATCATGCTTGATGTGGATCTGCATCACTGTACGGCATGGTTGACTGTGGATTTACCTTGTGGACTGGGGCCACATGCTGGTTTCTCACTGAA
>BLSH010256654.1:42435-70974 GCA_018402905.1 Glandirana rugosa
TAGACCTCTGAGTTGCCGTTTACTCTAGGTTAGAGACGTTTTACTTACTTAAAGGGTCAAGTCTCCCAATGGTATCCTCGTCCGTAGGTGAAACCTCATAAAAGCGGGTAGAGACCGAGAATACTATTGAGGTTACAAAATATCCATAACACGGTACGATTAGTGTTTTTATCACTGTATTCTATTTATGTTTGTTTTTAAGTTATTTTACTTGTTTACTTTTATTTCACTGTTACTCAAGTTTACGTACAAACTTTTCACAGGTTATTTATTTCACGTTTATAAGAAGAATTGGTGAAGGGCGGCCCACCTGCAGGTACCTGCAGGATCTGAAACTCCCAATTATAGACTTACCATGGAAAAAATGATATCTGAATGGTGCCTCTAGCTGCTGGCACCATTCAGATATTAACCCTCAAAGTCTAGGACGTCCATGGACGTCCACCCGGCGGGAAGTGGTTAAGAAGAATATTTGCACTTTATTTATTGGACACTTTTCAAACATGCATTTGAACTCATTGTCACTTTATTTTCATTTGTTCATTTTATTGAATTTTTGTTTGTATTTATCTTATGTCACTATTTTTGTGATTAGCATGGCACAATACCTATAAAACATTGGAGTTATCATAAGAGCCAGAGATGGGCGAAAATACTCCAAAGTGGATGCCTGCTCCTATGGTAACCCTCTGAACTGGGAAATTCATTCATTTTGCAGAGATTGGATCTCATTTGCCGTTGAGTCTCCAGATTAGCAACAAAGAACCAGATGAGATTTTAATCCTTTAAAACTTAAAAAGGAAAAAAAAACTTTGTCTTGACATGCACTTAAAGAATATTTAAACCCAACATTTTATATTCCTGATATGTGCATGTAGTACAATGTACTTGTATGAAAAAGTTTTCCGTTCTTTTTGTATTGCTTCATTTGTTTGACAACCCAGATGTTCCTACCAGTCTCTCTGCTTTCCTATTGAAAATTGACCGCACCACGGATGAGAGCACAGCATGGTCAGTTCTTTAGCTGCTCTGGGAAATCAGTCTGCTCTCCTCCAATGATCAGACTTGTCCTGACATGTGCTCTCCTCCAATGATCAAACTTGTCCTGACACACCTTCCTCTGCACAGTCATTCACTGAGAAGCCAGTGTACTGCTGGTTATCCTCCCCTAGCTCTTATGCAGCCGAGAATAGAGGGATTGTGATCACATATAAAAAAGAGGAAAATAGGTATTTATAATGTTTTATATCTATACACAAATGTTTTGCCTTTCATTTCTATTTTAAAGTGAATGGGTACTTTTGCAAGGTGAAAGTTTACGTATGCAATACTATAAAAAGTTCACTGTCAATGTGGTGGAGACAATATAACCTTGTTACCTGGCCAAGTGTTTACTTTGAATACCCAATCATGCTAGTAAAATGAAAAAAAAATATGTTTTTGCTAGTACATGTTCAGGTGTGCTAAGTGAAAACCATGAGGCTGATTTAATAAAGGATTTGGAAATCCAAATTTAAAAAAAATGTGAACATTCATTTTTATTATTCATTCATGCCCAGTGAAACAAATAAACAAGAATTTGCTTTTCACATGATTGGATACTTAAGGTGATTTTTTTGTGAAGATGCTAGTCTCCTCTAATAAATAAGTCTCGCCTTGTCTGCGACCGTTCTTATTTAACTAGGTCATGGTAGTTGCAGTTAGTTACATTTACAGTAATTGGACTTGTTCTGTAATGTTTAAGGATGTTTTGCTACTAAACCAAGTAGCTTCTTTAGTGAGCAAAAGTGTAGATATATTCGGCTATCCAGAATAGTGAATATCATTAAACATATAACCAACCATTCTTCAACCTTGTATTTTTATGGTTGATATTGAATACTAATAGTGTATGCACTTCATATTATTTTAATGGGATTCAATATTAAGATGTTTGTACGCATTACTGTCAGTTTAGTTTTTGCTTTTGTATGTTTGCTGAAGTCTATCAAGTCTATCATTTTATGGCCTTCAGTGTTTACTGTTGCTATCTCATTTAGAATTAGAATTTCAAACAGGTAAATGAGGGAAAACATAGCAACAAAGTGTTATGTTTTATAACTATATGTTTTTATATAAAAAAAACCCTAAATTATAGGAAATGTGTACATATTTATATTTTGGATAGAGTAAGGAAGGTTATAACCCCCGTCAGTTGTTTTGCAATCTGTGACCCATAGGGCTGTCATGTACCTGGTGGTGGAGTCTGATTGTTCAGTGGGCAACCTCTCTTATGGCCCTGGTTCAGGAACCCCTGATAGAGTAGACAGGAGATTCCGGAGCACAGGGGGGCACGAGGGCTGGTATGGATGCAGATGGTGTTGTGAGGATCCTCCAGGATCTTGTGCAGGCAGAGGATTGGTGATGCAGGCTGGGTCGGTAACAAGTGGGCAAGTGCAGTACAAAAGGAGCAGGCAAGCGGGTAGTTGGGTACAGGCAGGGTCGTTAACAGGCAGGCGGCTGAGGTACAAGAGGGTCAGGCAGAAGCGTGATCGTAGACAGGCAGAGGGTCGGTGCAGGCAGAGTTCAACAGGGTCAGGCAAGCCAGGTCACAGATACAGGAAGTCCTTAGTAAACAAGCCATGGGAACACATTGTAAACGCTGTAGAATGGACAGCATCTGCTGCAGGGCGCTGTCCGGTTAAATAGAGTGTTTTGGCGCTATCGGTACGCACAGGCGCGCGCGCAAACGTGCACAGGCTCGCGCAATGTGCACGGGAGGCTGGGTGACCATTGTTCCTAATGAGGGCTCATTTCCCTTCACTTCCTGTCACATAGTCAAAACAGAACATGAGGGGAAATTCATTGAAAGTTAGGGAATCTGTGTGGAGGAGTTTATCTTAATGTATAGAATGCATTAAGATAAAACACCTTATGCCTTTACAACCCCTTTAAGGGAATTCAGAAAGACTTGCAAATGACCTGAATTTGTAAAATGTGGTTTTCTATAATTCAAGTTGTCTTTGATACAATGCATTCTTTTACTCTCAAGGTTTCAGGGTTTACAGTTCCTAATCTGTCCACCTGTTAGAACTGTATGTTTAATTTAGAAATAGATCTATTATTCCATTATTAATTTAATAAACTGTTCGTAACCAGGGAACCTGGGCAAAGCCCAAATAAGTAGGTAGGAAGAGAATGCAGATTTCCTGGAAACATTGCATCAGAATAAACAATCCAACATACCGTAACTGCATAACACATACAGTAAAAAAGGCATGCAAAACTTTAATCAGGCAACTAGCTTTAGCACATGGTCCACCCCTCTAACATTTTTCACCCAATTGGCTTATTCATAGAGGCATCTAGGTAGCAACAACTGTATTTACTAGGACATCCTTGTACAATGATCCTTGAATAAAGCTTCCAGGTTTTATTGTCAAAGTTTAATTCAACAAGCTGAAGTTAGAAACGTATTGGTTACTATGCACAGCTGCACCAGATTATTTGTGCATCAGTTTTAGTAAATCTCCCTTAGGGGTTAACAATGGAAAACTGCGCTACCCTACCTATGCATATGCATATGCAATGCAATGTGTGCAAAGAATGAATCAATAGGTGCAATATATACACTCAGTTATTTGCAGTGCATAAAAAAGTTCTTATACATATGAATACTGTTACAATGTCAACAGAAAAAAGTAAACAAGTCAATTAAGTAAGTCCAAGTCCCATAGAAGAGTAGAGCTTTCTTTTGGTGGCATTTGATCACCTCTGCGGTTTTTATTTTTTGCGCTATAAACAAATAAAGACTGACAATTTTGAAAGTAAAAACAATATGTTTTACTTTCTGCTATAATACAATCAAAAAATAAATAAAAAAAACATTTTTTTCATCAGTTTAGGCCAATATATATTCTTCATCCACAAAATAGGAGATAGATTTAGGGACTTTTAATTTTTTTTGTTTTTACTGGTAATGGCAGCGATCTACGATTTTTAGCGGGACTGCAACATTGCAGCGGACAAATCTGACCCCAAGTGACACTTTTTGGGGACCAGTGCCATTATTACATTGCACTGATCAATGAATAAATGACACTGGCAGGGAAGGGGTTAACACTAGGGGGCGATCCAGGGGTTAACCGTGTTCCCTGGGTGTGATCTAACTGTAGGGAGGATGGGCTACCTGGAACACCACAATGATTGCTGTTCCCGATCACTGGGAACAGCAGATCTCTGAGATGTCCCCTGTCAGAATGGGGATCCCCTCCCTGCCTCTGTGTATTGCGATCGCAGGTCTCCGGCGGACATCAAGTCTGCGGGACCTGCGGGAATGCTCCCGCGGTGGGCAGGGGGCATGTGCACCCACTGTTTAACATTCACGGACCGCCGTACAGGTAGGGCAATTTGCGCAATAGAGCAGACCTGCCACCGTATATATACAGTGGCTAGTCGGCAAGTGGTTAAACACTAAAGTGTATAGTGACGGATACTTTTTGCAATGTTCAAGAAAATTGCATCTATGGTAAAATTATAAAGGATGCTTCGTTTAGATGAATCCATGTTATACACAGTCTTTTTACATATGTTTTTTTCAACTGTTACATGTGCATTTAGAAGGGATGTTTAATGTGTAACTACCCTTTCTTACTTAGAGAATTAAAATGTTTCTTCAATGGATATAATGAAACAATGCTCTTCTTACATATTTGCTTGGCAGTTGGTATTATCAATGAATCCAGGACTAGGAAATTAATTGAAAGTGACTTGGTTGCTATTTTTAAAACCTAAAAATATGATCTTCCTACAAATCAAATAATTAATACTTACCTCTCTTTAGTCCAAAGTACTGTAGGTTGAGGAACAAGTCTTGCTCAAAGATCTTCAGCATTCAGCACATTTCTGGGAGTGCCAGATGTCTAATCCTCCTATGTGTGTGAGCACAACAGGGGACACCAACATCCACAAACATACATTTCTATTCCATTGGGACACCAACATACATTTCTGGAAGTAATGAATGCTGAAAGTCTTTAAGCAAGATTATCTCTTCAAATGAGAAGAGTATAATGACATGCACAGAGCAGCAGGTATGTACTGTACATGATACATACATTTCTGTCAGTTGGTAACATCAGGCTGCAGTTTTCCTCAAAAAAGGGTGAGGGCTCTGTAGATCTGGAGTAAGAGAGATGTGACAGGCGGCCAGCCGGGAAGCATATTTGAATGCTTGTTTTACATGTGTGGTTTTAACGTCTTTTGATTTTAATAAAAATAAACAGTGAGTACTATGGAGTATTTTATTAATTCATTTTGAGCTGAAAATAAATTTTGTGGTGGTGATCACTGGAGTGGCTGTGCTTAGGAGAAAATTGTACTGGGTGTTTTGACACATGCTGTGTATGACCTCCTATAATTATAGAGGTTCATCTTAACCACTTCAATACAGGACATTTATACCCCCTTCCTGCCCAGACCAATTTTCAGCATTCAGTGCTCTCACACTTTGAATGCCAATTACTCAGTCATGCTACACTGTACCCAAACAACATTTTTATCATTTTTTTCACACAAATAGAGCTTTCTTTTTGTGGTATTTAATCACCATCATCTGGGTCTTTTATTTTTTGCGATATACGTGAAAAAAGAGCAAAAATGTTGAAAAAAAGTTTCTATGATAAAATTTAGCAAATAGTAATTTTTGTTCATACATTTTGGCCAAAACCTATACTGCTACATATCTTTGGTAAAAATAACCCAAATAAGTGTATATTATTTGGTCTGTGTGAAAGTTATAGCGTCTACAAGCTATGGTGCCAATCTTTGAAAATTGATTACACCTGATGCACTGGCAGCCTATCTCATTTCTTGAGGCCCTGAAATGTAAGGAAAGTACATATACCCCCCAAATTACCCCTATTTGAAAAGTAGACATTCCAAGGTATTTAGTATGAGGCATGGCAAGTTTTTTGAAGTTGTATTTTTTTTGCCACAGTTCTTGGGAAAATTAAGAAATTATTTTTTTTTTTTGCACTAAATTGTCATAACAACAAGTTATTTCTCACACACAGCATATGCATACTTCCAATTACACCCTAAAATGCATTCTGCTACTCTCCCCGAGTATGGCGATACCACATGTGTGAGACTTTTTCACAGCCTGGCCACATAGCGAGGTCCAACGTGCAGTGAGCACTGTCAGGCAATCCAGGAGCAGAAATTTCACATCTAATTTCCTAACGACCTATTACACTTTTGAAGGCCCTGGAGCACCAGGACAATGGAATTACCCACAAAATGACCCCATTTTGGGATGCAAACACCCCAACGTATATTCTATGAGGCATTATGAGTCTTTTGAATGGTTCATTTTTTTCCACAAGTGTTCGGAAAACGTGCAAAGAAAATGAAAAAACTTTTATTTTTACATAAAGTGGTCAATTTATAAGATATTTCTAACACATAGCATGTACATAGAAAAATGACCCCCCAAAATATATTCTGCTTCTTGTCCTGAGTATGGCAATACCACATGTGTGAGACTTTTACACAGCCTGGCCACATAGAGAGGTCCAACATGCAGGGAGCATCATCAGGTGTGCTAGAATCATAAATTGCACATATCATTTCCTAACCCCCTATTACACTTTTGAAGGCCCTGCAGCACCAGGACAATAGAATTACCCACAAAATTACCCTATTTTGGAAAGCAAAAACCCCAACGTATATTTTATGAGGCATTATGAGTCTTTTGTACGGTTCATTTTATTCCACAAGTCTTCGAAAAATGTGTAAAGAAAATTAAAACACTTTTATTTTTACACAAAGTGGTCAATTTATATTTCTAACACATAGCATGTACATAGCAAAAATTAACACCAAAAATATATTCTTCTACTCGTCCTGAGTATGCCGATACCACATGTGTGAGACTTTTACACAGCCTGGCCACATAGAAAGGCCCAACATACAGAGACCAACTTAAGGGGTTCTAGGAGCATAAATTACACATAAAATGTAATTCATACCTATCACACTTTTGAAGGCCCTGGAGCACAAGGACAGTGGAATTAATGTTGGTAACATGTACTCGGGTACTCAGATGGGCTGGTGACAGGTACTCGGGTACTCTGATGGGCAGGTGACAGGTACTCAGGTATTCTGATGGGCTGGTGACAGGTACCTGGGTACTTTGATGGGCAGGTGACATGTACTTGGGTACTTTGATGGGCAGGTGACAGGTACTTGGGTCCTTTGATGGGCAGGTGACAGGTACTTGGGTACTTTGATGGGCAGGTGACAGGTACTCTGATAGGCTGTGACAGGTACTTTGATGGGGTGGTGACAGATACTTTGATGGGGTGGTGACAGGTCCTCTTTATTACTGGGGTGGCAATCAGTGTGCTTGGTGTGTACACTAGGCGGTAACAAGCTGTTACCGCAATCTCCTTCTCACACACAATTGATGTGTGAGAGGAAGAACCTGGTAAGAGCTCATTACTGCTGTTTGTTTACATCATGTGACCTGCTGTGATTGGACACAGCCAGTCACGTGGTAAAGAGCCAATTTCATTGGCTCTTTACACTGATCAGAGCTGCGCTTTGTCCGAGGGACAAGCCTCAACCCCAATCACCAATCTGTGCCCCCGGGGAGCGTGCACGAGCAGCGTGCACATGGATCTCCGTTGTGATCGGCTGTAATTGGACACAGCCGGTCACGTGGTAAAGAGCCAATTTCATTGGCTCTTTACCGTGATCGGGGAGGGGCTATGTCCCATGGGACATGACCGATCCCCGATCGCCGTGCTGCGGGCCCGCAGTAGCAGCGAGAAGCGGCGGACGTCACATGACGCCGGCCCGGATTGACGGAGGTTCCCTGCCGACGTCATTTTACAATGACTCGGTAGGGAAATGGTTAATAAGTGAGAGCACATCTGAAGAACACTGATGTCAGAGGATTGCTGGACTGTGTGCACAAAAGAGTTTTTGTCATTGTTACAAGTGAAGGAATGAATTTATCTGGTTCCACACCGCGCGCAGTATATTTACTGCGGCAGTGTGGACGGCTACCATGTATCACCGTAAAAAGGACTCCGGAGGAGTGTGTCCTTGGCTCGGGCAGACCCGATGTCCGCCGATGAGCCACGATGAGTGGCCACTGCCAAAGAGCGGGGAACCGCCGATGTAAACACCAGCGGTTCCCCGCCCTGTCAGTGCAGGCATAGGAGATCTACTGATCCCTGTCACTGGGATCAGTTAGATCTCCTATGCCCATGTTAGCCAAGCCCCCCCACAGTAAGAACACACCCAGGGAACACAGTTAACCCCTAGCTCTCCCCCCCCAGGTTAACCCCTTCACTGCCAATGACATTTATACAGTAATCAGTGGACATTTACATTTCTGATCCCTGAATAGATGTCATTGGTCCCACAAAAGTGTAAAAAATATCCGACATGTCTGCCCCAATATCGCAGTACCGCTAAAAATCGCATCATCTGTAAATGCGGCCACTTTTGTGCAAACCAACCATCAATAAATGCCGATTGCGATTTTTTTTATCACAAATATGAGGAAGAATATAAATCGGCCAAAACTGGTGAAAAAACATTTTTTTTTATATTTTTTTTTTTGGATTTGTATTTTAGCAAAAAGTAAGAAAAATAGTTTTTTTTTGCAAAATTGTCGCTCTTTTTTTGTTTATAGCGGCGATCAGAAATGACACAGAGGTGATCAAATACCACCAAAAGAAAGCTCTATTTGTGGGGGAAAAATGATGCAAATTTAGTTTGGGTACAATGTTGCACTACCGCGCAATTGTCAGTTAAAGCGACCGAATCGCAAAAAGTGCTCTGGTCAGGAAGGGGGTAAAACTTTCTGGGGCTGAAGTGGATATTATTTGCACATTGCATTTATTGTGTGGAATTAAGAGACTGATACTGTTTTATTGACTGTGGAGGACATTTTTCTAAGTATACACTGAAAATGGATATTTTTGTACATCTTTATCATTTTTACATCCTTGTATTTATTGGCTGTATTATTCACATTTGAGTACATATATGGATTTTCTGTTTGTTTGTATTTATACACAGTGAAGATTTATCCACTAGTTAATGGATTTATTGATGAATTGATTTATTTTATTATTGATCCTTAGAGAGCACTGCACTTGTAAAATGTTATTTCATTTATTTATTATTGTGTAATCACATTAAGTGCTGGCGAGCTCTGGTAACACATTTAAGTAAAGTGGGGATTTGTAAACAACAAGAGGGGATATTCTTTTAGATTTAAGGTACTGTATGTATTGAATCCTGAATTTGCAGGGTGGATTGCTTTTCAGGTTTAAAATAGCAACAGGGTCTCTTTAACCACTTCCATACCGCGCAAATTCCATCACTCCTCTCCTACATGTAAAAATCAACATTTTTTGCTAGAAAACTACTCAGAACCCCCAAACATTATATATATTTTTTTATCAGAGAACCTAGGGAATAAAATGGCAGTCATTGCAACGTTTTATGTCACACGGTGAGCAGCAATTTTTCAAATGCTATTTTTTGGGAAAAAAACACATTTATGAATTAAAAAAAATAAAACAGTAAAGTTAGCCCAATTTTTTTTTGTATAATATGACAGATGATGTTAGGCTGAGTAAATAGATACCTCACATGTTACACTTTAAAATTGTGCACACTCATAGAATGGAGCCAAACTTTGGTACTTAAAAATCTCCATAGGCGACGCTTATTTTTTACAGGTTACCCATTTAGAGTTACAGAGGAGGGCTTGGGCTAGCATTATTGCTCTCACTCTAACATTTGTGGTGATACCTCACATATGTGGTTTGAACGCCGTTTACATACGCTGCTATGACCTACATATGTGTTCGCTTCTGCGTGCAAACACGCGGGGATGGTGGTGTTTTAATTTTTTTTATTGTTTATTTTATTTTAATTTTTTTATTTTTACACTTTCCCTTTAAAAAAAATGTGATCACTTTTATTAATATTACAAGGAATTTAAACATCCCTTGTAATAGGAATAGTGCATGACAGGAACTTTTTATGGAGAGATGTGGGGTCTATAAGACCCTACATCTCTCCTCCAGGCTGGAAAGTCTGAGATCAAAAAAATTAATTAATTATCTGAGGCTTTCCAGCCAAATCCCTGGCATTGTTTACTTCTGCTGAACCGGACATGACAACGTAACATCACGCCCGGGCCTCCGAGAGTCATAGAGACTGCCGTGGACCATCTGGCCCCTGCTTTTCTCTATGACTAACTTCTGGCACTGGCAGATCCCTTCTCCAGCTCCAGTAGAAGCACTGGATGATGCAGCTGCAGGCATCATTCAGATATCACCACTGAAAGCCCAGGAAGTCATATGGCGTTCTGCAGTATGGAAGTGGTTAAACAAAGGGGTGGTTTGGGCAAACCCAGAAACCCTTAAAAAAAAGTAGTGCTTCTTAATTTTCAAATATGTCTATAGTATGCCTTTAAAAATGTGACAAGATACAGGCCCTATAAGAAAACTGCTAGTTATTCTACAATAGCAGAAAGAAAATTCAGATCAATAATATACTGTATATTTAATAGTGTACGTTGTGACTTTTTTTGGGAGAAAGTCATCCATTTAATAAACGGTTCTTTATAGAAAAGTGGAAAAAATAAAACACCATTGGCATTTTTAAAAGGAAATGTCAAAGTTTTAAAGCAGTCTAATTTGAACTGTCAGTATGTAAGAATATCTTCTTCAACTAGTGAGTCTTGCTATTGCAGTAAGTGTGCCCAGGGTTACTGACAGCTGATCTGCTGTAAGTTAATACTCAGCAAATAAATTTTATCACAGCAGGCATGCTCGTTAGGTCACAAAGAGGACTCTGAAAAAGTCTTACCATTGCAGTTTGCAAATCTTCATTAAATACAACTTGCTTGAGGTGATTATAGCTGTATTAGTGCACTTGCGACAGAAACAATTGAGTACTGTCCGTGATACTTTTTTAAATTTTCACTAACATACAATTTTTCAGGACAAGCTTTTGGGGTATGTCCCCTTCCTCAAGGTCCCAGCAGTTCTAATTCACAAAAGTTTTAGCAGAATGTTAAAAAAAGACAATCTCTGAGGGAAAGGAAAAAATTAATAAAAAAGAAAAAATAAACACACAGACCCAGAAGAAAAAGATAAACACCTCAGAACACTAGCAGACTCCTTCTATAAGAACGGTTAGAAAGACAAAACCATCAATGCCATCATAAACACAGCCTTGAGAACCTGAAGAGAAAAGCTACTTCAATACAAAGAGAAAAAAACTAATAACCATGTACCTCTGGTAGCCACATACAATCCAGCACTAGAAGGGATAGAAAGATAATCAAAGATTTACAACCCATCATAACAGAGGATTAAACTCTGAAAGAAATATTCCAACAACCCCCAATACTGGCTTTCAGGCAACTACCTAACCTCAGACATTAAATAATCAGCAGGAAACTTCATTGTGATTATGAAGTCACAAATAATGGAAGCAAAGCCCGCAATACAAAACACTGCAAACCGTGTAACCAGACCAAGCCATCTAAAAGTGTCACACGCACAAAATGGACCTTCAATATCCCAGGATCATATAACTGCACCTCCAATGATGTTGTGTACCTCATCCAATGCAAAAGATGTAGAAATAGGACAGAAGTTACAAACAAGGATGAATTTGCATAGACACGCCTTGAAGGAACATAAAGAAGATGAGTTCTGCACACATGTGGGACATCACTTCTCACAACTGGACCGCACTATGGAAGACCTACGTTCTCAAAGTGAAATTCAAAACTAGTCAATACTGTGCCCAATAGCACACCAAACCACTTACCAGATCTAAAACGACTATTACATAAAAAATGGCCATCTAAAGAAACTTCAGGAACGGAAAACTTTTGAACTAAGAATGATAGTTCTATTTGCACAAAAGATAAAGACCTAAATTTAGATATGGGTTTTCTTACTTGTTATCCAAAAGTTTTATGACCCCCTCTGTGACTGTCACCCCCCCCCCCCCAGTCTATAGCTCTCCCTCTGTCTGATCTCACTCACTATGCTAATTTTATTACCATTGTCATGTACATTTGTTTGTGTGTGTGTTTTTCTTTCCTTTCCCTCAGTGATTGTCTTTTTTAACATTCTGCTAAAACTTTTGTGAATTAGCACTGCTGGGACCTTGAAGGAGGGGACATACCCCAAAAGCTTGTCCTGAAAAATTGTATGTTAGTGCAAATAAAACAAGTATTACGGACAATACTTGATTATATACAACTGAAACTGTAAATGTTTGATGTTTTAAATAGCTTATTAGTAGTAGGTCTATAGTTCAGAATTTCAAAATAGTTTTACTGGGTAAATGTTTTATAATTTTAGCTACATGTTAATATTTAGCATTATTCTAAGCATATAGATTTTTTTTTAGATTACATTTTTTTATGCAGTTTACATTAAGTAGTTGCATTAAGTAGTTCACATTGCATTCAACAATATGTGAGGTAATGCAAATTTGTCTAACTAGTCAACTATTTTGTGTGATATGTCCCTCAAAACATTACAAGTGTGTGTGTGTGTGTGTGTGTGTGTGTGTGTGTGTGTGTGTGTGTAATTTTACAAGCATGTCAACTGTTAAAAAATAAAATCCTTTAATCTTTTGAAATATTCTAAAGGGTTGATAGTTTCACTTTTAATAACCTGCAGTGCCATTTTAATCTCTGTAATATCTTTATATTTGAGAAGGGATTAGCAGCACTTATTAAAAAAAAAAGTCTTTGCTTCATCTGAATTATTCTTTAGTTATTCCCACAAGTGACATCTGAAAAGCTTTACCAATTATAATTTTAGATAAAATGCAAATCATTTAGAAAATATAGAACAGTGGATTAATTTTTTAGTAAGCAGAGGATTGATATTGAAAACATCAAGAGAGAAATCATCATTTGGTTCACCTGGTGTTCTTTGTAACCCTTTAAAGTATTTTTTTTTTATTACTGCATGTACACATTAACTAACATCATTCGTTTATCAAGCCACAACACACCCAGCATTGTAGAGTTGTCACAGAAAAATGTATTTGTATTTGTATTTCCATGTTTGAGAATTTATTACCATAAAAACAATGGTATCACATATCTATACTTAGGCTAGTGATAATGAAAATGGAGGTACAGACATTACTCAATTCTCACTAGGGTGGTTCAAGCAGTTGCCTGGAACCTAATGATTCTAAAGGACCCATGTCTCCTTGTGTCACTGTTGCCGAACCCTGGTACTCCATTACTGAACCCTGAAGGTATGAAATAAGTCCTAAAAAGCATCATCAAAAGAACCATGGGTGTTTCTTTTAAACCCAGGTCTTTCTACCTCTCAATGGCTTATATTGTGAAAGTCATTGGGACTAGCTGCAAATTTGACAACAAGGTCCCACTCTATAGTACAGGAACACAGCCTGACAAAATTGTTGTCAGTCTTTATTAATAAAATATATATTACTACAATAATATATTACAATATATTACTACAACATATTCAGACTAGTTCCCTTGGATCTACACATAATTAGGTTAAAGCATACTCTCAAGTAACTTTTTTTTAAGGATGCATGTTTTACCTCCTACTAACACTTTGTTAGCTTTCATTAAATTATCCCATTCTTCTCACTTATGCTATTATTTTTTGGCTGATTTTCTTTTAATCATTTATGATATAAACTTTTTTTTTTTTTTTTTGTTTTCTTTTGTTTAAGTTGCTTTTGCAGCATTGCATGAAAGAAATACACAAAATTTGTAACCACCTTTATATGCTTTGTAACTAAATTACTCTTACTAAACATTTAATATTAGTGCCATTATAAATGATGATTGCTTTGGCAGCATGCCATTTTTTTAACATTACATTTTTATATATTTTTTTGAATTTATACAAAAAGGATGTGCAGCATACTTTATAAGTCTCCAAAAGAAAAACACTTATATAAATCCAATGACCTTAAGAACAGATCCATTGTTAAAAAACAGTCAAAGGGACAAATAAATATTTTCAGTAGTGGTTCCAAAGGTACATCCTTGCATCAACAAATAAAGAAAATGTTAAATAATCATGTATTTCTATTCAATTGGTTTGTGAAGGACCTGCACTAACAAATACAGTATAAATTATATTAGGCCTGTTGTATTAGGGTTCCTATAGGTTGACCATATATCCCAAGCTGTGTGAAATTGTGTTTGTCTCCCTGTTTGGTAAGCTATTTGTTTGTATGCTAGAATCAGATGGAGAGGCTGCATTATTTCAGAGATATTGGGGGCCAAATGACCTTCCCACTTTCTAAGAATATGTAATCTAGCTAAAAATAGGATGTCTACACTCACACTTGAGTTGTGGAAGGAAGTTATTCATATCTATATCTATACTTAGAAGAGCCATGGTGGGATTCAGCCTCATAGTACAACCTGTGATAATGGAGATTATTCTAAATATCACCTTCCAATAGCTTTTCATATGAGGACAGCTCCATAATATGTGATACTGCGTGCCCTCATATGAGCAACCAAGCTAACATAGTTTATCAGCGGATGAGGAAAAAGTATCTGTGTGTGTTTGAGTTAAATACCATTAGTGATGTATCTTTTGAGAGAGTTCCCAAAAATTCAAACATTTAAAATATTTGAGATTAGTTCAGATGGCTTTTGTCCATTGGGCATCAGTAAAATGAGATGTAATTCTCTTTCCCATTGCTCTAGTACAGGAGGTTTATCAGTGGCATTACATTTTAACTGCATTGATACATACTGTATATGCAGCGTTTAATGTCTTACTGTTATTTGTCAATGTTTTAGCCTAATATTTCAAAAACTTTTACTCATGATTCACACTTTTTACATTTAAATGTTGGGTGTAAAATCGTGTGTCTTGGGTGAAACCTAGATGTGTATCTTGAACTCTTAAAGTGATTGTAAAGGTAATTTTATTTTTTTAACTAACAAACATGTCCATACTTACCTATTCTGCGCAATCGAATTGCACAGAGCGGCCGCAAACCTCTTCTTTTCGGGTCCCCCGCCAGTGCTCCTGGCTCCTCCCCTCTGTCCAGTGCCCCCATGGGAAGCGGCTTCCTATGGGAGACTCGTGCATACTTGCACCGAGCCCCACTGCTGTGTGCATTGACACAGACAGAGGGTCTTGACCCCACCCCCTGCTCCCTCATCACTGGCTTTGATTGATAGCACTGGGAGCCAATGGCTCCTAGGGCCCCAGCAAAGCCAGTGAAACTTTGGAAGTGAATAGGAAATAAGAGAAGAGGAGAGAAGAGCTGCAAACGTGCATGGCGCTGGATCAAAAGAGGACTCAGGTAAGTCAAAGAGGGGTGAGGGGGGAGGCTGACACCTAGACTTTTTTACCTTAATGCAAGGAATTAAGGTAAAAATATTTAGGCTTTACAATCACTTTAATTGTTTTCAGTGCTCTGCTTGCAGTACAAAAAAACTATCTATATTTTTTCAGTATAAGGCTTGTTGTGTGCAAGAGATTCTGATGGTCAGATTGTCAGACAATACTTATGTATACATCATACAGACAGTTAGGCTCTTTGTGTTCTTTGATCCACAGCACCACCTTTTCTTTTGGTCTCAGTAGAAATCAATTATGATTAGTGCACAGTTTACACTTAGTACTTTTTTTTAGGAATGCCCTTCATGGTTTATTGTTTTCATTGGTTTTGTACTCCATTTGCTGACTACGTCAGTTTCTTTACTATTTTGAACGTAAGAACAAATCATTTTTACAGATAACATATTTGAAATCTATAATGTGGCAGGTGTGCAATTTCCCAATAGGTGATGTTGACTTTGCATAAAATATAATAACGCTTGAAAGCTTAACATATTAGTTTGCAATATTTCAGATAGGCCTGATAATAAATAAATAGTCCTGACTATATTAAATGAAAAACAAGTACAAAACCAATAAACATTATCTCCAACCCACAACTAACAGTTATTACAAATCTATCTATCTAAAAAGAATAAAAGAATCTTAAAAGAATAATCCTAGATGTACAGTATGCAATACTACAAATATCTATCTATCTATCTATCTATCTATCTATCTATCTATCTATCTATCTATCTATCTATCTATCTATCATATCTAATTATGTTTTCTTTCTTTTTACGAACACTAGCTACTGTATATAACAAACTGGGTATATATTTCTTGGTATATCTTATGTGATGTAAAATAAAATAAGTTAATACTGAAGCAGCAAAATGATTATAATAAGCAAACAGAAGTGTTATTGCCATACCAGTGCCTCTTTTACAGCAAGAGACAATAGGCTCATAAACACAAGATGTATTATTAGTTATGAAATTGTCTTAATTCCTTGATCACATTTTTTGATGCAATGGATTGATATGCGCCTCCTACATGTAAGGAACCGTTGAAGTGTTTGTGCAATGATTCTCATGCTTTGTGCATATACAATATGTGACACAACTGCTTAAAGAATAAGTATTAAAAACTCCAGGAGAGCTTGAGGGACTGATCTCTTTAGAAAGCATTCAGCTCCACAGATAGAAGAAGTAGCTTCAGTGATCAACTCAGTAATACTGTTTCCAACTGCTCATCACTTCTCTAGAGCTGCATGCAGCAGAGCTTGGTATAAAAGCTACCAGAGCAGTAATGAACAGTAGTAAAGGACAAACACAGGGAGGAGATTCCTGTAGAGCTACCATGGTTACAGGCTTTATATAGCAATATTTGAAGATCTTTTGTACATGCTCTTTTAATGAATATCTACTACATATGTGGTATTTTGGAACAGATGATAGATAGATAGATAGATAGATAGATAGATAGATAGATAGATAGATAGATAGATAGATAGATGTAGTATTGCATATGTCTAGGATTATTTGTTTAACTCTTTTTTTCTTAAAGAAAACAACATATTTGAAACTTTGCTCCATCTACTATTGAGGGGCATATGATCTGTCCCCAACTCCCACATCTGTTGCAAAATTAAACTGACTGCACTGGAAGAGGCAAGCTCTCATCTTTTCTTACTTATTTTTTCATTCGAATGATATAGACCCTTTTAATTTCTAATTTCATGAACAGGAGCTTTGAAAAGAAGGATGCAATCTAGTACATTGTATATAGGTAAACTTGTGAAGAAGGGTTGCTGTAGCATGTAGTTATCAAGGTAATGAGAGCTGAGGATCACAATGCAGTTTTTCATCTGAAAGCATACATTTAGGTAAAACTTTTTCAACTCCAAATTAGTGCAAGGGATGGTGCTTACTTTTTTTTATAAAAGTTTCCCTTATGTTTTCTGTCCCTGCTCCAATATCCCACAGCTGTAATCTTCTGATGCTGCAAGGGTTAAAATGAGTGCTGCCACTGTCACAGGCACTCATCAAGAGTGCCAATTTTGCTTGCCCTTTTTGTCCCCCTCCTCCATTCATATCATCTGTACTACATGACTGAAAAGCACTCTTCTATGAAGAGGAGGGAGCAGAAAAGGCAGGCATGGTGAGAGTCTGTGACAGGTCCCTTGGCTCTATTAATCCCAACAGTACTGGAAGATTATGGCTGTGGGGATATGGAGGGGAGCAGAAGACAGAGGTTTCAACTACGACAGCTTTCATCAACAAGCTTCCGCCGGCTTTTCTCTCTCCTCTCCGCACCGATTGGTGCAGTGTGAGAGGAGAGAGGGGGAGAGAGAATATGTGCAGTGCTGTGGGAATGTGTAAATCCATGCTCATACATCCTCATTCGTGCTCAGTCATCCCATCCATGCTCATCCATACCCATCCGTGCTCATCCATCCCCATCCGTGCTCATCCATCCCCATCCATGCTCATCCATCCCCATCCGTGCTCATCCATCCCCATCCATGCTCAGTCATCACATCCGTGCTCATCCATCCTCATTCGTGCTCAGTCATCCCATCCGTGCTCATCCATCCCCATCCGTGCTCATCCATCCCCATCCATGCTCAGTCATCCCCATCCGTGCTCATCCATTCTCATTCATGCTCAGTCATCCCACCCATGCTCATCCATCCCCATCTGTGCTCATCCATCCCCATCTGTGCTCAGTCATCCCCATCCGTGCTCATCCATCCCCATCCATGCTCAGTCATCCCCATCCGTGCTCAGTCATCCCCATCCGTGCTCATCCATCCCCATCCATGGCTCATTTGTGCCTCATTCATGCTCATCCATGTCACATCAGTTCTCATCCATGACACATCCGTGCCATTACAGTGCCCATCCATGCCACTACAGTACCCATCTGTGCTACTACACTGCCCATCCATGCCACTACAGTGCCCATCCATGCCACTACACTGCCCATCCGTGCCACTACACTGCCTATCCATGCCACTACACTGTCCATCCATGCCACTACACTGCTCATCCGTGCCCCTACACTGCCAATCTGTGCCACTACAGTGCCTATCCATGCCACCACAGTGCCTCACAATAGTGTAAAAGGTAGTCAAATTAGATTTGAAATGTATGCCCCTAGAACACCTGATGATGCTCCCTGCATGTTGGGCCTCTGTATGTGGTCAGGCTGTGTAAAAGTGTCACACATGTGGTATCGCCATACTCAAGAGGAGTAACAGAATATTTTGTGGGTTGTCATTTTTGCTATGTACATGCTGTGTGTTAGAAATATTGTATAAATGGACAACTTTGTGTAAAAAAAAAAAGTGTTTTCATTTTCTTTCCACATTTTCCAAAAACTTGTGGAAAAAATGACATGTTCAAAAGACTCATTATGCCTCCTAAAATATACGTTGGGGTGTTTACTTTCCAAAATGGGGTCATTTTTTGCATTGTCCTGGTGCTCCAGGACCTTCAAAAGTGCAAGAGGTAGTCAAGAAATTAAATGTGTAATTTATGCTCCTAGATCGCCTGATGGTGCTCCCTGCATGTTGGGCTTCTGTATGTGGCCAGGCTGTGTAAAAGTCTCACACAGGTGGTATTGCCAAACTCAGGAGTAGTAGAATGTGTTTTGGGGTGTAATTTGTGGTATGCATATGCTGGGTGTGAGAAATAACCTGTTAACATATGACAAAAAAATTCATATTGCAAAGAATTGTGGGAAAAATTTACAACTCCAAAAAAAGTGCCATGGCTCTTACTAAATAACTTGGAATGTCTACTTGCCAAAAATGGGTCATTTGGGGGGGTATTTGTACTTTCCTGGCTTGTTAGGGTCTCAAGAAATAAGATAGGCTGTCAGTACATCAGGTGTGATCAATATTCAGTGATTGGCACCATAACTTGTAGACTATAACTTTCACGAGGACCAAATAATATACACTATTTTTTTTTTTTACCAAAGATATGTAGCAGTATAAATTTTGGCCAAAATTTATGAAGAAAAATGACTAATTTGCAAAATTTTATAACAGAAACTTAGAAAAATTCATTTTTTTTCCAAAATTTTCAGTCTTTTTTTAATTATAGCGCAAAAAATAAAAACCCAGCAGGGAATAAATACCGCCAAAAGAAAGGTCTATTTGTGTGAAAAAAAGGACGCAAATTTCATATGGGTACAGTGTTGCATGACTGAGTAATTGTCATTCAAAATGTGAGAGCACTGAAAGCTGAAAATTGTTCTGGTTGTTAAGGGGTTTAAGTGCCCAGTGGTCAAGTGGTTAAAATACATTTTTAAGTGTTCAATAATTCCATCTATGTCAGACCTACATCAAAACTTAGATTAAGGCCCTAGATTACAATTTAAACTGTTTTTTTTTTTTTTAATCTGATTTGCATCACTTTTACCACATACACAAGCTGATTTAACATATTTTGACAGCTTTTCAACTTATTTTACTTAATAGTCTGTCAAAATTTGATTATGGTTTGCTTCCAATCTAAATTTACACCTAAAGCCCAGTGACAGCTCCAGTCGGAGCCGCTGTACTAATGATCCAATGTTAGTACAGCAATCTCCCCCGCTGAGCTGTTGTGTTTTGACAGAGGGATGGCCCCCCTGCCAGAACACTCCGATCAGTGCTCTCAGTCATTGGCTAAGAGCGATGTTTGGGAGCCGATTGGTTGTTGGTTTTCCAGCATGCTCATCCGACAGAAGCTGGCCAAACAGCCGGCTTCTGTTGGACCAGCTCACATGCACATGGGCCGGATGTCGGCTGGTTTTTATTGAACCTGCCGATGTCTCCCGACATTCGGCCTGTGTGTATGGGGCTTAACTATGAGCATTCACTAACTAAATTTAATTAAATAAATACAATAAATTGCCCTCCACTTTTAAAGGATTTCATGCTTGTTTTTTTTTTTAGAAAATTATATAAAACAGAGTATTACTTGCCCTCAATCCAGGTTTCTGCAGTCCTCCATCCTGCTGATTCTGGTTGTAGTGACCTTCCCACGGATGTCTTATGTTGATGCCATCATGTACCATTCAGGACCAGCAAACACTGCTTTTCCTGTATTATACACAATGATTTAGTTCTTGCCTACATTCAGGCACTGGAGAAAAGAGGAGCAGAGGGTTAGCTGCTGAGGGACCTTGGATTAAGTTGAGTATTACCCTATTACTTCTTCCTCTAGACAAGACAAATATTAAATCCCTTATCAGCCAATGGAGGGAAATGAGCATTTTAATAATTCTTTCCCAGAGTTCAACCTTAATCAATATTCATTATCAATGAAAATCCAACCGATTTATTGACAATATAATAGCTGGCAATTGTTTGATGCAATTTGTAGGTATTTAAGGACAATTTGGTAATTAACAGTCAGATAAAAATCAGCAAACATTGGTTAACAGTTATCTGTATTGTGTACTTTGTATACGTGTAAATAAAGTGCTAACCTGCTCTCTGTATCTGGCTGATTCACTGAAAGTGATTTAATAAAGGGGTAGAGAATGTTTACTTTGTAAGGTGAATTCATGCCTCCATTTTATGAACACAAAAACCTTTATTTTGACATAGCTCTGTACCAAATCACCTGTATATTTGGATGATATCTAAGAATATAAACAAGGAGAAAAGAAAAAGTAAGAGAACATAGAAAGGTTATAATTGTAAAAATATATATATATATATTCTAAACCAAATAAAGAGTGAACTTCAAAAAGTCCTCTTATCCTTTAAGTTAAAAATGCTATAGATTTGAAACCGCAATGCGCATGAGAGAATTGATAAGAACATTGGCCTATATTGTCTTCACATAGTGGCGGTTTTGATCAGCCAGAAAATTATGAATATTGAGTCTTTTATGCTGCCATTCATTGTAACCAGGTAAGATAACTAATGATATCAAGAAATATTTTTTGTCAGACTGTTCATGTTCAAAATACATACTAAAATAAAATGAAAATGCTTTTTATGTTGAAAGAAAATCATCTCCAGCTGAATTACTCATGATTCATGTCCTCTGCATACTCATTCAACCCACATACTGGGAATGCAGGGCTTCATGGGTCCATCACCACAGTACCCCGCACTCAGAGAACACTGCTGAAAAAGTGCTATAGGAATGTGACAAACATTCACACAGCTGCAACAAAATAAAAATCACTAAGTTTTGTTTAATGTGATCATTTCCTCTGATCGTAAGTGCACTTAGTAGCCCTAATATGGTATTTTTCCTGAAATACCTTAATTGGGAATATACCACCTTATGTCCACAAGATGGCACTGATGATTATAGGAAATAATCATATTAGAAGTGTAGCACCTCCATAGCGTAGGTGTGTTTTTCTAGCAGGGTTTGCTAGGTGGGGTAAAATTTAGTCAGGCTTGAGTGTAAGAGCAGGCCTGAATGTTTTGATCTGGGCTGGGAGGATTGGCTCAGGGAGGATTTAGTGGACTTAACAGATGAGGTCACCAGAACCTGCCACTTATTTCTAGAAACCTGTGGAAGGTTTCTGGTCAGAGAGGCTGGGGGATAGGTGGAGCCATCTGGAGTGTTCTAGGGAGCCCTAGTCAGTCTGGAGATGTAGTAGAGGCGCTGTGGAGCAGGCCCCTACCCGGGAGGTCACCCCCAGTCTGGGGAGGGTGACCTTGGGGCCTGCGGGTTTGGGTGCAGCCAGGAAGGAGAGTGATTCCTGGAGCTGCACAGGAAGAACAGGAGAACATCGGGGTTGCTACAAGGAGAGTTACTTTAAAGTGATCCACTGGTGTGGTGAGTGACGGCCCCTGTGAGCTGGAGGAGAAAGTGCTGGAGCAGGCTGGGAGAGGAATAGTAGACAGTCTGTGGAAGCCTTGGGAGCCAGTGAGGGGAAGGAGAATCACTCAGGAAAAGCAGGTCGGTGGGACCTGGAGGAGAATGGGCTGTGATTTGTAGTCCGTCAAAGGCTCGGCTAGCACTCAAGTACTTTGCTACACATTCAGGGGCCCGTGATCCCTGGCCTGTAATGGGTGTTCCTGAGGTCCTGCTGAGGCAGAGTAAGCCTCACCATGTGCTAGCCGCAGTGAAGAGAAACATATAGAGAAGCCTGATAAATTTCCCTTCAGGCTGGAAACTAAGTTCCTGCTGGAGAGAAGAAGTGTAAAGCTGCAAGTTCTGTGTAGAGAGAGAGAGAACTGTAGAAGAAACGGCCAGTAAGTGAAGTTCTGGGGAGTTGAGTGGAGCAATAGTCTGCAGTGCAAGTGTGCATATACAGGACTGTATATGGAGTTTGTGTATCATAATTCTTTGGGCATCCCACAGTCACCCCTTATCCCTATTCAAGTTATTTCCCCTAAATAAAACAACAAAAACAAGGGCCGGCCTGTTTAGTGTCTCCATATGTGTGATATATGGTGTGATTGAGGGCAGCTATAAGTTGAACCACTACTACCAGCCACTTTCAAGGAAGCACATGGCTACAGAAAATTCCTGAACATTTCATTACAGCTGGGTAAATGTTTTGTCATATTTGTATAGTAATGTTTTATTAATAAACTCCTTAGTGTCATTGAACACCACCCAAAGACATCTGAAAAAATGGTAAGTATAAAAAAATTCCATAAACTAAATAAAAAGAAAGGTTGTGGCGCTAACTGGGCTAATTTTACTTTTGTGCTAAATAGAAAAAACAATGTCCGCAATCTATTGCACTATATAGTGTAACAAATAAACCATCAATATTGCCTTAAAATCGTGCTACTACAAAGTCCATATAAATGATGTGGTTTAAAATTCATAGTGATAAAAAGTTCATAGGTTTATCCCGACACCATGTGCATCCTTATTGCTTGGTAAGTGTGAAATCCACCAGTGCTCATAAAGATGGCAACTCACCAGAACCTTTTGACCCCTTTTTACAGGTGGTCAAAAATCGGTTTAGGAAAAGCCTTTGAATCTCTTGTACCTCCGTTTCCCTCTTAGAGTGTGATCCAATGATCTCTATAATGGTAGAAATGACTCCACAGGAGACCAGAAAAAAAGTCTCATAGTGTAATAATTTATTGAAGGATATGCAGATAAAAAGCTAAAACAAGTTGCACTCACATTTAGTTGTGCCAAGGTCCCGCCGCTGGGTGTAAACAGCGTTCATAGATGGGCGGAGTAAGCCTGCTAGTGACCAAGCAATAATCGGCAATCTCGTTGCCAATCGTGTGCGCTCCAAGCCTCGCTATCAATCTGTGCTGTGTTTCCGACGTACGTTTCACCTAGTGGGCATTTTCAGGACGTGACGTCACACTACATCCGGATGTTAATTTATATGGACATTATGTGATTTGATGACATTTTAGGAATAATGAGGAGGGGGGGATTATTCAAATAATAGCTGTCGCTTTGAACTTACACCTTTTCAAATAATAGCTGTCACATAATAGCTGTCGCTTTGAACTTACGCCTTGTCTGAAAAACTCCCCTTGAAACAAACACAGGGGGTGACGATATCCTAATACAGGCGATCCGCTCGGCTATATGCCGCTACACCCAGCCCATGGGTTCCTCTCACAATCAAATTCTTAACAAAAAGTGCATTCTGTAATACATGTAAAATATGCATATAAGACATGCGCCAAGTACACCAAAAGAAATAAAAATAAACACGACAATGAATTTTTTAGTTTTTTCAGGAGAAATTATTTTAATAATGCTTAAAGTTAAACAATAAAAATGAAATGTTCCTTTAAATAATGTGCCTGGGGGGTCCCCTTAGACTGCCTGTAAAAGGGCGCACTTCTGTGATGTTTAGAACAATGCCGGAGCAAAATTACATTTGTAAAGGAAAAAATTTAATTTAAAACCACACTCACAGCTGTAATGTATTGCCGGCTCCCGGCAATATAGATAAAAATCACTGAAAAATTTTGTGTAGGGTACCCCCAGTCCATACCCAGCCCTTTGGGTCTGGTATGGAACTTAAGGGGAACCCGGTGCCAAAATTAAAAAATAAATTGATGTGAGGTTCCCCCTAAATTCCAAACCAGACCCTTATCCAAACATGCAACCTGGCCAGCCAGGATGGGGAGGATGGGGTACCAGGCTACATACCCTCAACATAGGGAGTATGGGTGCTTTGGGGCAGGGGGGCTCTGTGCTCCCCACCCCAAAGCACCTTGTCCCTATGTTGATGGGGACAAGAGCCTCTTCCCCACAAACCTGGGCTGTGGTTGTGGGGGTCTGCGGGCGGGGGCTTATCAGAATCTGGAAGCCCCCTTTAATAAGGGGGCCCCCAGATCCCGGCTCCCCCCTTATGTGAATTTGTATTGGGTTCATCGTAACCCTACTAATTCACGAAAAAGTGTCAAAAAAGAAAAAAAAAAACACAGGAGACAATTAGGGACAAGTCCTTTATTAAAAAAGAAAAAAAAAATAAGTGTCCCCCATTGTAATCAATCATCAATCACGGGGCGCGCGACGGACCCCAAAAAAAAAAGCTGCAACAGTTTCTCCTCCATGGGAGGGCTCCCGCTGACTGACTGCTTTTTGCTTTAACAGCTTATTTCTATGGCAGGACGGGGTCACCCGTACATGTGTGACTCACCCCCTCTGACATCACATGACATCAGAAGGGGCGGGGTCACTCACTTACATTGCCGGGTGGCCCCGCCCTGCCATATATATAAACTGTCAGAGCAAAAAACGTGCAGGTGGTGGGAGCCCTCCCAACAGGGAGGAGCTGTTCACGCCGTCTGTGCACAATGCACTATGGGGCGCTCCACATCAGTCAAGTCGCTGTAAATGCCCCATAATGTTCTAAATTCGATGAACGGGCAAAAGCTCGACTAAATGGGCCCATACCCATTGGCTATAGTTTGAGCACTTAAAGACAGAATTCTCAAGCAAAATATTATCCACTTCCACACTGCGCGCAGTATATTTACTGCAGCGGTGTGGATGCGTCCTGCGAATCGCCGTAAATAGGCGGCGATTCGCGTAGGCGCAGCTAGGGGGCGAGCGCGCTCCACCGGTGGCGCACTCTCATTCCCGACACACTCCGGAGGAGTGTGCCCGTGGCTCAGGTGGACCCAATGTCTGCCGGTGAGCCGCAATGAGCTGCCAAAGCCAAAGAGCGGGGAACCGCCAATGTAAACATGGCAGTTCCCCGCTCTGTCAATGGGGAAATAAGAGATCTACTGATCCCTGTCCCTGGGATCAGTTAGATCTCTTATGCCCATGGTAGTCCAGCCCCCCCACAATTAGAACACGCCTAGGGAACACAGTTAACCCCTAGATCGCCCCTTGCAGGTTAACCCCTTCACTGCCAATGACATTTATACAGTAATCAGTGGACATTTAAATTTCTGATCGCTGTATAAATGTCATTGGTCCCAAAAAAGTGTCAAAAATGTCCGACATGTCCACCCCAATATCGCAGTACCGCTAAAAATTGCAGATCGCCGCCATTACTAGTAAAAAAAAAAAGAAATAAAAACCCCAGAAATGAATTCTCAACATCCGCAAACGTGGCAACTTTTGCGCAAACCAATCAATAAACGCCAATTGCGATTTTTTTTTTTACCAAAAATATGAGGAAGAATATAAATCAGCCAAAAGGGATGAAAAAAATGTTTTTTTTATATATTTTTTTGGATTTGAATTTTAGCAAAAAGTAAGAAATATTGTTTTTTTAAAAAAAATTGTCATTCTTTCTTTGTTTATAGCGGCGATAAAAAATGACGCAGTGGTGATCAAATACCACCAAAAGAATGCTCTATTTGTGGGAAAAAAAGGACACAAATTTTGTTTGGGTACAACGTCGCACGACCGCGCAATTGTCAGTTAAAGCGACGCAGTGCCGAATCGCAAAAAGTGCTCTGGTCCTAACCTGGAAAATCCTTCAGGAGCTGAAGTGGTTAAACATTGAGCTTGAATAACTGAAAAAATACCATTGTCTTGTCTTAAGAAGGATACCATCTAAAAATCATTTGGCTTTCCTATATTGTATTGAAGCCTTATACTGTATGTTGTAGCAAATATAACCAGTACATGCCAGAAAGTCATAAATCAATGGGCCATTCAGTAGATTTTTGCAAAGAATGCTGACACTGAAATGACATCATCATAATGGTAATAAAGCATCATTGTTTCATTTAAATACTTTGCTGTAAGCATTTTATGCAAAAGAAGAAGAATTTAAAAACAATCCTTGGGAAAAATTAGACAAATAAATTTAATGAGCATTGTGGAAAGAATTATAGAAAGTCAAATGAGATAAGATTTGCTAACAGATAAGTGAAACAGAAACGTTAGATTAATCAAATCTAAAGCAGTGTTGAGTCTAAGAAGAATAAAGAGGATAATAGAGGAAGCAGGGAGGGAAAAGAAACAAGGTCATTGGAAATGGCATGGATTATGCAAAACAGAAATCCTAATTACAGTAAAAGTTGATTTAAAATGTAAATAAGAAAGGAAAAAAAAAAGAAAAAAAAAAAACGATACCGAAAGAAAATATTTGTTTTTTGAGTAGTTCTCATTCATTTACATATGTAATATAGTTTTACCCTAAAGCTTAATTCCAGACAGGTAAAAAAGGCCCAGATTAATGCATATCTGTAATCATTTACACCCCGTTAACCGGTTCCCGACCGGCTCACGTACTTTTACTTCTGCACTGTGGCAGCGTCTCACGAATCGCCGTCTTTAAACGTCGGCTCGCTTTCGTCCCCGCCACACTCTGCAAGAGTGTGCCCGCGGCCCGGGTGGACCCGATGTCCGCCGGCGAACCACGATTGTTTAGGAAAGGAGAGACACGGGGAACTGCTGATGTAAACACAGCGGTACCCCACGCTGTCAGGATGCCGCCATTAACAATAAAAAAAAAATTGTAAAAAAGCCAGAAATTAATTCTCATGGTTTGTAAATGCAGAAACGTTTGTGCAAACCAATCAATAAATGCAGATTGTGATTTTTTTTTTTTACCAAAAATATGAGGGAGAATATAAATCAGCCAAAACTGATGAATAAAATTGTTTTTGTTTTTTTTTTTGGATGGATTTTAATTCGTATTTTAGCAAAAAGAAAGAAATACAGGTTTTTTTTGCAAATCTGACAGGTTTTTTTGTTTATAGCGGTTATCAGAAATCACGCAGAGGGGATCAAATACCACCAAAAGAAAGCTCTATTTGTGTGAAAAAAAAGGACACAAATTTAATATGGGTACAACACCGCACAACAGCGTAATTATCAGTTAAAGCGACGCAGTGCCGAATCGCAAAAAGTGCTCTGGTCCTAACATGGGAAATCTTTCTGGGGTGAAGTGGTTAAATGTGTTATTTAAATGCAAGCAATTTAGGTACTTGATTTGGATCTGGAATCCTCCGCTTGCACTCCCCTTGTAGCAGGGCTTATAGATGGGGCCATTTAGACGTGCTGCAAGAAGAACATCAGCGAATACCATTACGTATATAATATAAGATCTTGATTTTTTTTAGTGCAACCAGTGTAATACAAGTAATTATTTAGGGTGGAGTAGCATACATATATGTTTACTTTGGTAGGTTAAGGTTTTAAAGGTTTTAGCTGGATATATATATATATATATATATATATATATATATATATATATATATATATACAGTATCTCTCAAAAGTGAGTACACCCCTCACATTTTTGTAAATATTTTATTATATCTTTTCATGTGACATCACTGAAGAAATTACACTTTGCTACAATGTAAATTAGTGAGTGCGTAGCTTGTATAACAGTGTAAATTTGCTGTCCCCTCAAAATATCTCAACACACAGCCATTAATGTCTAAACTGCTGGCAACAAAAGTGAGTACACCCCTAAGTGAAATGTCCAGATTGGGCCCAAAGTGTCAAAATTTTGTGTGGCCGCCATTATTTTCCAGCGCTGCCTTAACCCTCCTCAGCATGGAGCTCACCAGATCTTTACAGGTTGCCACTGAAGTCCTCTTCCACTCCTCCATGATGAAATCATGGAGCTGGTGGATGTTAGATACCTTGCTCTCCTCCACCTTCCATTTGAGGATGTCCCACAGATGCTCAATAGGGTTTTGGTCTGGAGACATGCTTGGCCAGTCCATCACCTTCACCCTCAGCTTCTTCAGCAAGGCAGTGGTCATCATGGA
>BLSH010256654.1:70984-81003 GCA_018402905.1 Glandirana rugosa
CTCCTCACCTTCTCCTGAAGTCACCGTTGGACATATATATATACAGTATCTCTCAAAAGTGAGTACACCCCTCACATTTTTGTAAATATTTTATTATATCTTTTCATGTGACATCACTGAAGAAATTACACTTTGCTACAATGTAAATTAGTGAGTGCGTAGCTTGTATAACAGTGTAAATTTGCTGTCCCCTCAAAATATCTCAACACACAGCCATTAATGTCTAAACTGCTGGCAACAAAAGTGAGTACACCCCTAAGTGAAATGTCCAGATTGGGCCCAAAGTGTCAAAATTTTGTGTGGCCGCCATTATTTTCCAGCGCTGCCTTAACCCTCCTCAGCATGGAGCTCACCAGATCTTTACAGGTTGCCACTGAAGTCCTCTTCCACTCCTCCATGATGAAATCATGGAGCTGGTGGATGTTAGATACCTTGCTCTCCTCCACCTTCCATTTGAGGATGCCCCACAGATGCTCAATAGGGTTTTGGTCTGGAGACATGCTTGGCCAGTCCATCACCTTCACCCTCAGCTTCTTCAGCAAGGCAGTGGTCATCATGGAGGTGAGTTTGGGGTCATTATGGTGGAATACTGCCCTGCGGCCCTGTCTCTGAAGGGAGGGGATCATGCTCTGCTTCAGTATATCACAGTATATGTTTGCATTCATGGTTCCCTCAATGAACTGTAGCTCCCCAATGCCGGCAGCACTCATGCAGCCTCAGATCATGACACTTTCACCACCATGATTGACTGTAGGCAAGACACACTTGTTTTTGTACTCCTCAAATGGTTGCTGCCACACACACTTGACACCATCTGAATCATCATGAGACCACAAGACATGGGTCCAGTAATCCATGTCCTTAGTCTGCTTGTCTTCAGAAAACTGTTTGCGGGCTTTCTTGTGCATCATCTTTAGAAGAGCCTTCCTTCTGGGACGACAGCCATGCAGGGCAATTTGATGCCACGTGCAGCGTATGGTCTGTCCACCGACAGGCTGACCCCCCCATCCCTTCAACCTCTGCAGCAATGCTGGTAGCACTCATATTTCCAAAAGACAACCTCTGGATATGATGCTGAGCATGTGCACTGAACTTCCTTGGTCGACCATGGCGAGGCCTGTTCTGAGTGGAACCTGTCCTGTTTAACCGCTGTATGGTCTTGGCCACCATGCTGCAGCTCAGTTTCAGGATATTGGCAATATTCTTATAGCCTATGCCATCTTTATGTAGAGCAACAATTTGTTTTTTTTTCAGATCCTCAGAAAGTTCTTTGCCATGAGGTGCCATGTTGAACTTCCAGTGACCAGTATGAGAGAGTGAGAGTGATAACACCAAATTTAACACACCTGCTCCCCATTCACACCTGAGACCTTGTAACATTAATGAGTCACATGATAATGGGGAGGGAAAATGGCTAACTGGGCCCAATTTGGACATTGTACTGTCCATCACTCTCACTCTCTCATACTGGGCACTGGAAGTTCAAAATGGCACCTCATGGCAAAGAAGTCTCTGAGGTTCTGAAAAAAAGAATTGTTCCTCTATATAAAGATGGCCTAGGCTATAAGAAGATTGCCAAGACCCTGAAACTGAGCTGCAGTAGGGTGGCCAAGACCACACAGTGGTTTAACAGGACCGGTTCCACTTAGAACAGGCCTCGCCATGGTCAACCAAAGCAGTTGAGTGCATGTGCTCAGCATCATATTCAGAGGTTGTCTTTGGGAAATAGATGTATGAGTGTTGCCAGCATTGCTGCAGAAGTTGAAGGCATAGGGGGTCAGCTTGTCAGTGCTTAGACCATAAACTGCACACTGCATCAAATTTTTCTGCATGGCTGTCGTCCCAGAAGGAAGCCTCTTCTAAGGATGATACACCAAAAAGCCCGCAAACAGTTTGCTGAAGACAAGCAGAGTAAGGACAAGGATTACTGGAACCATGTCCTGTGGTCTGATGAGACCAAGATCAACTTATTTGGTTCAGATGGTGCCAAGTGTGTGTGGCGGCAACCAGGTGAGGAGTACAAAGACAAGTGTGTCTTGCCTACAGTCAAGCATGGTGGTGGGAATGTCATGGGGCTGCATGAGTGCTGCCGGCACTGGGGAGATACAGTTCATTGAGGGGGACCATGAATGCCTACAAGTACTGTGACATACTGAAGCATATCATGATCCCCTCGCTTCGGAGACTGGGCCGCAGGGCAGTATTCCAACATGATAACGACCCAAAACACACCTCCAAGACAACCACTGCCTTGCTAACAAAGCTGAGGGTAAAGGGGATGGACTGGCCAAGCATGTCTCCAGACCTAAACCCTATTAAGCATGTGTGGGGCATCCTCAAATGGAAGGTGGAGGAGTGCAAGGTCTCTAACATCCACCATCTCAGTGATGTCATCATGGAGGAGTGGAAGAGTACTCCAGTGGCAACCTGTGAAGCTCTGGTGAATGCCATGCCCAAGAGGGTTAAGGCAGTGCTGGAAAATAATAGTGGCCACACAAAATATTGACACTTTGGGCCCAATTTGGACATATTTACTTAGCGGTGTACTCAATTCTGTTGCCAGTGGTTTAGACATTAATGGCTGTGTGGTGAGTTATTTTGAGGGGACAGCTAATTCACACTGTTATACAAGCTGTACACTCACTACTCACTACTACCATTGCACATTGTAGCAAAGTGTCATTTCTTCAGTGTTGTCACATGAAATATTTACCAAAATGTGAGGGGTGTACTCACTTTTGTGAGACACTGTATATATATATATATATATATATATATAGCGCTGATTGTTTGGATTTATAAGGGTTTGTACTTGTCTCCACTGATGTTTGTTGGTCCTTTTCACAAAACTCTCCAGCTAGTGCACCAACAAGGCCAGTCTTTTGAGTGAGTAACATAGCAGGTGTGAGAATCACTGGATCCTCAAAGTCACTTGAAATTGATGTCAAAGATCTGGCATGAATGATGGCTGTGACATCTGCCATAAAGGTCATTAGGCATTCATGAGTAAGCCTTGCCGTTCCTACTTGCAAAAATATGGAGTCCAGAATTCTGCGGGCTATGCCTATCATCCTTTCCCAAACACGTCCTATGTGAGAAGAGTGAGGTGGGTTGAAAGTCCATGTGCAGCCTCGCTTACTCAAGTATCTTTCTACACTGAGAGTGTCCAAGTTGAAAAGAATTTGCATTTCCTTTGCTGCTCCTACAAAGTTAGAACCTCTGTGAGAGCGAATGAGTTTCACTGAGAATTAATGAAATTTGAAGTGTCCATTGATTCAATCACTTCAATATGGAAAGCTCAGCTGGACATGCAGGTGAAATGACTGTCCAGCGTTTAATGTTTGAATGTCCCCCTCTGGTGTATCGGGTGGTAACAGACCAGGGATGAAAAACATTACGTCCAACATTAGTGAAAGGCGGATCCATGCTAAGTCTGTCAGATGGTATAATGGCCATCTTGTGTGTCTGTAACATTCCAGGAAATTTACGGCATCTAACACACTTGAAAAGGAATCTGCTCACACATCTCTTAGCTCCAACTATTCACAGTCCAGCAGCTCGTAAAGCTCCTTCAGTAAACAGTAAGCCCTGGTGTTTTGTTTGGTCATGGTAGTGTTGAATGAGTAAGTAGTCAATATGATGATGACCTGGAATCACTAAAGGATGTTTCTCTGAAAACTCTAACTTGCCTTCTTTTAAATGGCCTCCTACTCTTAACAGGTCATTTACATCAAGGATTGGATTAAGCATCTTTAAAACACTCTCTTTAAGGAACAGGTTTCTGGTTGGCAATGCAGTTAATTTATTTGGCAAAGACTTATCTCTGTACAACAGAGATTATCCTGTTTTTAGATTGCTCTAGGTCAGCTACTATGTAGGCCTTTTTACAGTGGTGCCAACCTCTGCAGTTGTTTTGAGTTAGTGGATAATTTTTGTAACACTGAGCTATGTGGATTAAGTAAGTGATAGCTTGAACAACTGATTTCCAGGTGGAGAACCTGCTAAAACGGTGGGTTTTAAACTGGTTGAGAAAAGTTGTTGTAACTGAGGTAGAAACCTGTGGGTGGATTTCCTGATCCTTGTTCTACATCTATTAAATTAAATGTGGCAAAGTCATTAGTGTTGCAGTCTGGACTGTGCAGAAAGGTGGGACCTGTGAACCATGAAGTACTTTCAAGGTGACTGGCTGCAACAGATCTGGTTGCTAAGTCTGCAGGATCGTATCTGTAGGCACAAAATGCCATTGTTCTGAGTGAGTGGACCTCCTTATCCTCAACACTATTGACATAGACATAGAAAAGTCTAGTTTCATTGTAGATGTAACCTAGAACTACTTTACTGTCTGTGTAGAACTCAGCTTCTTGAATCTGTATGTTTGTCTCTGTTGCAATTAGTTCAGCTCCCTACAGCCAATACTGCAGCACCAAGTTCCAATCTAGATACTGTGTGTTCAGGGAGTGGTGCAAGTCTTGCTTTACCCATTACAAACCCGATATGGCATTGCCCTTTAGTGCCTATGGTTTTGAGGTAGGCTACGACAGCAATTGCTTTAACAGAAGCATCAGAAAACGCACAAAGTCTTTGCATCTGAACTTGTGTAGATGGCACAGGGGCATATGGGCGTGGAATTTTGAGGTTTGGGGCTATCTCTGCATTACCATTCTTGAATATTTTCTGCATGAAGGAAAATAAGTGTGCTATCACCTCTGGCTTTCTTTGAAGATTGTGTCTTAGGGAAGTGAAGTGTTTATGTACTTGCTCCCTGTTGTTAGGCAAATGTCGTCTTTGTGGCCTAAAGGAAAGAGGTGCAACCCAGCTATTAGACTCATCTTTCTCTATGCTCCTTGCAATAGCTTCCAGGAAGAGCCTATCCTCGATGGACATTGCAATCTGATTGTCCTCCTTTGCTCTCCTGAACAGTGTGCATCCTAAGTCATCTTGGTCACTGTCATAGGTATTGTTGTTACAGAGGGAACTTATGAAAGAAAGAGGCACAGGGTTGCTGTGTGGTCGCTCCTTTATGAGGATGTGATTTTGACGGGGCTGAAAAAGAGAACAGTGACCATTCTCTAGTGTACTAAGGAGCAAGTTATTGACAGATGTTGGTTTGTGTGCTCCTCCCAGGCAAACATCACCTATAATGACCCACCCAAGATCCAGTTTTTGGGCATATGGGACATTGTGAGGGCCATTGATCTGCTTCCTTGCTTTGTGGGCTTGCAAGATATCTCTCCCTAGGAGCTAGATTATCTGAGCCTGACCATCGAGTTTTGGAATGAGATGTGCTATGTGATTCAGGTGAATCTGGTGAACTGCTGCATCTGGTGTGGGGATCTCAGATCGGTTGTCTGGGATCAGATTATACTCTATTATGGATGGTAAAGGTAGACATGTCTTACCATGCATAGATTCTATTTGTAGGCCATCAGCTCTTCTCCCCACCATCTCCACTGTATCTGCACAGGTCCTATGGGAGTAAGGACTGCTGGGGCCCTTAATGTTTATAATGTCAAAAAAACACAGATCTAGCTAATGACTTATTACTCTGATCATCCAAGTTGGCATAGAGCTTGACTGCCTTGTCTCTGCATCCTTTTGGGTAAACTCTTACTAGACAGATTTTGAATAGGATCTGCCACCTGTAATTGCTCTGCAGACTTCAGTGCACTGTGAAGTGATTGCATCTGTACTTGGCCTTCCTGCCATGCTCATTGTCACTATGGCTAGGCGGGAAGGTTCTTGGAGCTAGTTCTGGGTGCAGAGTTGTGTTGTGATCTGTGTTGTCACTCTCTGTACACTTAACACTGACCTTACAGTCCTTGGCAAAGTGTGTTGATGAAGAGCAGCACTTGTAACATATGTTGTTCTCTTTGAGGAAGGCCTTGCAATCCCACATAGTCTTTTGCTCTGAAACTTCTGAGTTTCATAAGGGGATGTGGCATCTTATGCAGAGGGCAGAACATAGAAGGGTTAATGTCGTGATCCTCTGGCTGAGACTCTGCAGATCTGTGGGAAGAAATGTTAGTTTTGTGCACTGCTACTGGAGCCCTGTGTTGCCAGATGAAGTGACATAAGACACTGGAAAAATGAAGCTGTGGTCATTTTTCATTCCTGCTTGTATGTCTACAAAGTCCACAAAAAAGGGTGGAAAAGGTACATTGCATTTTTGTTTGTAGTTACAGCCATAAGTGATCCATCTTTCGTGCAACTTGTAAGGACATTTTTCTGCTAAGGAGTTAATACCTCTAGCTGAGTCAAGAAAAGAAAGGCCTTCTGCTTTAGCAACTTGTAACTCCATGCATAGGTCGCTGCATTCTCTGAGTCTCTGGTAACCCCTGCTAGGTATTTTTGGGAAGTCCTCTATCCTTTTGAATAGTGTACTCTCTATAGCCTCAGGTGAGTCATAACATCTATCCAGTCTGTTCCAGATGTCGGTAAGGCCTATTTCAGGGTGGTTTATATTAATGTCTGTGATTCTTTTGGCATGTTCAGCAGAATCGTTACCAAGCCACTTTACTAGAAGATCTATCTGTTCCCTGCAGGATAGATCTAGACCTTTGATTGTACTCTGGAAAGAAGATCGCCATGCTCTGTAATGCTTGGAGCAATCACTGAATTTGACAAGTCCTTGGGTAACTAACTCAAATTTTGTAAGGAACTTGGCAAGGTCTACAGTAGCCTGATTAGCATTGGGGTACGCTGCTGGTGTATCGTGGAGTGGTGTATAGGCATACCTGGTAGAAGTCTCTTCTTTAGGTGGGCTGGGGTCGTACTTGCATAAGGTTGGTAGCTTGTAGCATCTTGTTTCAAACTCCCTTGGAGTGAAAACAAGTGTTTGATGCTTGTATGAAGGCTGAGTATCTTACTGAGTAGAAGGTTTGGTAGGAGGTGGATAACCTGGATCTCGGTCAGATTTTTCTTGCTTGTAGCACTGGAGTTCAGGGTCAGCCTCCTGCTTTGCTTGATGTGACATCATATTTGATTTCTTGCTGTGGAGTACTGCTTGAGTTAGAGTGCTGGTAGCCATAATCTGAAGTGTGCTACATGGAATCTTGGTGGTCCTCCTCTGGACCCAGTATGCTGCTAACTACTCTTGACTCATTGTGGGCAGCTGCTTCTAATGCTTCTGCTTCTGCAATGGCGGCAGCAGTGTCTCGTTCAACTGCCAGCCTCTTCATGTTAGCTACTAGGATCACCTGCTGCATTTTCAGAGATGCCTCTTGCTGAGCTAGTTCAGCCTCCAGGCGTACTCTTTGTCATTCTCTCTCTTGCTCCATGCCTACTCTCTCCTGCTCTCTCTCCTGATCCTGCCTCACCTTTTCTGCATCAAGGTGAGCCTTTTCTCTCCTCATCTGCAACTCTTGGTCTGCGAGTGCTGCCCTGGCCTTTGCTGCTTTGGCTTTCGAATGGGCGATTATTGCTGCATTTGAGACAATTGACCTGGATGAGCTTGCACGCGATCGTGTTCTGTAAGAAGATGCTTGACTGTGAGATATGGCTGCGGTACAGCAGCTGTCCTACTGTGTAGAGACTGCTGTACTGTCGAGTGCGGGGATGCTGCGTGACAGACAATGTCTCTGTGTAGCCTGGCTGCTTGCTTCACCTGTTGAAGGTCTTTTTCATCTAAGACATCTGACTGTATTGACACTGCATAGTTCTGGGCTGTACAGTCTTCCAAAGTCAGCCTTTCTTCCCCTCAGAGGTCAGCTAAAATTTCACTGTTCTCTCTCTAGGACAGAGAGCTAAACCTTCCTGCCCCATAAACTTCAGATACCATATTTCTTTGATCTTAAATTTATTATAACAAGCCAGATGAAACTACAAATTGATAAAACAAACATCAATCAGTACAATTTTGCATATAATAAAGAAACAATGCTCTATAACACAGAATAGGATAATAAGAACTCACTTTTTAAGCTCGCTGAGAGGTTATGGCGAGAGATGAAGAAAAACATGCCTTCCTGTCTTGCAGTAGATACAAAAATGGTGACTGACTCACTTTTTATAGAGAATTCTCCCAGAATGCACTGGTTCCTAACAACTTTATTAACACGTTCTAAAGAATACAATATGACTATGCAAAACAGCAAAGCTATACCAGAAAGGGAACAGTAGGTGGCGCCTGCTGTCTGCATATAACTAGCTTGGCATATATTAGAAAGTCCAACATGTTATTTTAAGCACATAAACATAAGTAAACTGAATATAAGCCCAGTGGGCAGAACAATGGTTCAACCATGAGTTGAAGGCAAGAAAATTGCTTGATTTCCCCATCAAAAAATTGCTTAATATATGGCCTGCCTAAGTTGGAAAAAGTGTGATTATTTTTTCTGCTCTGTATTGTTCCATTTACTTATCTAAACGCATATACTTATTATACAATTTGCTGTTTTGGTTACCACAATAACAGCACTAGGCAAGCACAGACTTATAATTTCCAAAGCTATATACTACTGTGCAATAGAAAACCTGGAAGTGTCCGTGTGGGGTGGGTATGGATGGTAGCTTCTATATGCTTCTGTGTAGTGCAGTAGAGGAGAGGGGGCACGTGAGCAAGAAGAAGACATGTTTCTAAGTGGGGAAAGGAGCTAGGAGAGAACTGTGCTGTAGCATGGAAAAGTGAGTGTGCATATTTATTTTACTATAGTACAACTGCCAGTGCTGCCATTGACAGATTCATTTGGATCCCTATAGCATCAACTGCTCAACTGCTACATTTATCATTTTACTAATGCCCTCCAATGTTCTGTAGAATTTTTATGATGTATCTCTTTACAGCAAGATGTATTGATTTCCTATGATTCTCATCTCCATATACTGGTATATAATGTGGTATTTTTCTGTACATCTCCCTAACATGTACATGAATCTTTCACAAGTTGCGTCAATTCTCCATCAGAAGGGAGGCTAATTTCTACAACATGCTTTAAGACTTCCCTGGATTGTGTCTACATGCTGAAGTGTTTACACGAGAAGCAATTGAGGGTTACCATGGCAATGTTAAACAAAGACTGCTCAAAAATAGAGCATGCACTGCCTTACTCAGTGCCACTGATGAAGTCAATTAGATTTAACGCACAGAGCGCAGCACATACACATGCTTGAAAAGATGATAATGGCAGTATCTTTGAGCTCAGGATCACTGTTTTTGGGTGCTGTATTTTGTGCTTAGCTTATTTTTTCAGTTTAGCTTATTTTATTAAATTGGTTTTATATAAACAGAAAGCACTATGGGATTCTCTGTATTCTGTTTCTTTGAGCTGCTATAACCAGAAAGATATTGAGTGTGAAAAGCTTTGTTTGAGCTTATATTATGCACAAGGTCGATTTACTTAAGGCAAATAGGCTCTTCACTTTGCAAGGGAAGTTGCCCAAGAGCTTAGTGAATAAGAGGAAGTTCATCCACTTCCATCATCCAATTTTTTTATTTCCTTTAGAGGTGATTAAATATTCTTTGCAAAGTGAAATTTCACCTCATTCACTAAACTCACTAAGATGCAACTTCCTTTCAAAGAGAGCCCATTTACCTTTAGGAAATCAACCCCACTGAGTCCATCCTAAAAGGAGATTTTGTCTATTGGACTGTAGTTGCATTGAGCACCCAGTGTTCTTTGTGGATGTGTAGTTTTCACAATTGTTGGATGTTAGAAGAAACATTTGCAGAGACACCAACAATATGATTTTGGACTTTATTTTCACCTGAATTAATTTGCATTGTGTGCACATATGGTTTTTTTTTATTAGGTGAATTTGACCAAATGGTTGGGTTTTTTTAAACCTGATTAAGTAAACATGGTATTTTTTTACTTTCAATAGTTTTTATTAAGAAATGTAGTATTACAGGGTAACAACTTGCACAGTACAAATAGCACACAGATGTTCCGACTGGTCACAATAGTATGGAGTAATGCTATTACCCAATGAACCATCTTGGATGACTGGATAGGTATATCATACAACTTGGTGGGTATAGCCGTTAATGCAACTCTGTGATTAGTACCAGTCGGGAGGGGGAA
>BLSH010256654.1:85911-99806 GCA_018402905.1 Glandirana rugosa
CCGTCTGGACACGATCAAAGATAAAGTGAGACTTTATCTTTGACGATAACCACCGTGTCTATCTAGACTTCGTTCAGACAAATCGATTACACCACGTGCGGTGTAAAATTACCGTGATCTGCAAATCACTTAATGAATTATACACAAATTATTTTACCATAATATATAGTAAAATTTAACTTACATTATTTTTTTATGGTACAACCCCGCACCGGACTGCTGTGACGACTTACCAACGGATTGAGGTGTCGAGAACACGATTTGCCGTTTTTAGCTGGCTAGGTGCTGTCTGTGGCCCTAAAAGTTGGTGGGGAGTGTATGGACTAGGGAGGATCGTGGAGGTCCTTACCCTTTCTTCTTTTGGACATTCCTGGAGGTGCTAGGAGGGATCAGGTATGTGAGGGGTGGTTGAAAATCCCGGTGTCTGTCGTGGATCGGTCGATTTTTGCCGTTTAGCACAAGAGCTGTGGAGTTAGGCAACCATTCAGCAGTGTCGTCAGGCCACGCCCCAACATGGTATTTTTTTATTACATTCAATTTAAAATGATATATAATACCATTTTATTAAACACATATTAAGTAATTCACTAAACGTCTAGTGCCATTAAAATGTGGCGTGCACCACATTAGCTAAACAGACTTGCTTCAGATCTATCTGTGCCACCAATAGCAGTTTCTATTTCAGAGTGAAATAGAAACTAGCACAGGTCTGCCCCTAATTAATAGAGTGAATGCATCTGTTTCCCATATATTAAACTCCTGTAGATTCCAACCAAGTGTGATCCAGTGGTGGCTGGTGCTAGATAATTCAGTGGGGGAGGCAAACCAACGCCAACCCCCCTCGGTGGGAGACAAGGCCATTTCAGCCCCCCTGGGGGGGGTGAATACAGGGAACACCCCCCAAGCGTGAGAGGGATGGCCTCTTTACCTGCCTGGGATGACTCCGATCTCCCCCTCCCTTGTCCAGGCTGAGGAGTGCCGGATGGCTGAGCCACTGTGGGTGAGTCATATATGGTACAGGAGCCGCTGGTGGGTCGGTCGGTCTTCTCCTCTGACCTCTCTCTCCTCTCTCCACCTCCCTCCTCCTCTGTCAGATAGGATCACCTGGCATTTTGTCCAATAGGGAAATGGGTCTCATGACCCACTTCCTGATTGGTGGGGAGGAGATTCAGTGTGAAAATAGTGAATATTCATTTGCTATTGTCACACAACAGGGTGGGGCTCAGAGCACAGTGCTCTGCGCCCTGAGACCACCCTTTTTTGAAGCCTATTAGAGCTATAAGCTTAAAAAAATCCCCCCCATTGGAATCCATGCATCCGGCACCCTCTATGTAGATCAGGGGCCGGATGCATGGATGGGAGGGTGGCGCCCATGTGCCCCTAATGGACGGGCCACCACTGGTGTGATCTATTGTACTGCTCATGCAGTGATTATACAACATCATCAGAGCCTGATGGCTTAACAGAGAGCTAAATGTTCCTATTTAACAAAGGGGTTTTCACCAATTGTGTTAATTAGGAGCAGCATATGCTTCATGTGTGCTTGTGCCACTCTTTATTAAGTCTCCCCATAGAATTTCAGTTAGCACAGTATCTGTTGAAGGAGAGGTCTCATTGCTTCAGCCAGATGGATCAATGCAAATGAACTTTATGGCTTATGTTTTGTAATTTTCATAGACAATTCCCGATGATTGGAGCACTTCCAGATATAAACCCTGTTTGATCCTTTTTGATCAGTGAAGGAAGTACCTGCATCAGGCACTTAGCCAGAAGTTTAGCATATATTTTGACATCTGAGTTTAACAATGAGATCGGACGAAAGTTGTCTGGGGTGACCAAATCTTTCCTGGGTTTTGGCAATGTAACCACTTGGCCTCTCAGCATCTCATAGGGAAATGAGGAGTTGTTGGCCACCGTGTTTAAGACAGCCTCTAGGTGGTGTGACAAGATGGGACCAAAGACCTTATAATATTCATTAGGCAGGCCATTGGGGCCTGGAGATTTGCCATTGGGTAAGGAGTTGATTGTTCTAGCTATTTCAGGGCTAGCGACTGGAGTGTTAAGTTCACTGAGCTGAGCTTCTGAGAGGGTAGGGAGCTTGAGAAAGGTTAAGAAGTTTTGGATATCTGAAGGGGTAGGCTGTGGGGTGTTAGGATCATCCTGGAGGTTATATAGAGCACTATAATAATTGGCAAACTCATCTGCTATTTCCTGAGGGTTGGTAATTTTATGTTTGAGAGTGGGGTGAATAAGGTGGGTAAATTCTTGACTTTGCTTGGCTGATTTTTAATCTGTTTGCCATATATTTCCCAGTTTTATTGGTCCTTGCATAGTAATAGAGTTTGAGACACCTCAGGTATTTGTCATACTGTTCGGTAAGATGGGACCTCAGCTCCCCTCTTAATTTTGTGAGGGAGTTAGAAGTAGAAAGAGATGTGTTAGTCTTGTTCTTGGATTCTAGTAAATTAATTTCTGACAACAGGCTGTTGAGTTTCGTGGAGTGAGCTTTTTTTCTCTTTCAATATTTTTATTAAGAGTTACAGTGTTACAGGTTATAAAACTCAGTACAAATAAACATACAGATGTTCCGTCTGGTAACAATAGAATGTAGCAATGGTATTACCCAATGAACCATCCTGGGTGAATGAACAGATATACCAAACAACTTGATGGGTTATAGCAGTTAATGCAAACTTTTAGGATAGTACCAGACGGGGAGGGGGGGGGGAAGGATATGGGGGGGGGTACCAGTGTTCCAGTGAGTGAGATTTTTTTTAAGCCTAGCCCCTTGTTGAATGTCCAGAGTATAAAGGAATCAGATACTGAGTTCATATTAGTAGCAAAAAATTCTCTGAGAAGCTGAGAAATGGCCCCAGAGGACACATTCTCCTGCAAAAGTTAAACATTACATCGCCAAATTTGTGGTCTGTTAAGCCTTTTCTGCTCCTCTATCATTACTGTAATAGCAGCATTGTCAGACCAAGTAATATCTTGGATAGAGGAAGAGGAAATTCTTTGTAGTAGTCATGTGTCTGACATAAATAGATCAATACGAGAGTAGGTATGATGTCTGGAGGGGAAAAAGGTGTCACTTATTAGCTTGTTGACACCTCCAGACATCATACACCTTTTCAGCATGAAGCAAATCTCTCAATGAATGTGAACACATTTGCTTTGGAGAACTAGGGTCCATAGATGGATCTATAGTCATGTTAAAATCTCAACAGCTGCCCATACTTGACCTGAGAGATACGTTTCAAGAGTCTTCACAGGAATCATACCTGGTGGGAGTTTAGGGCATAGGCATGATACCAAGGGATAGGGTTTAAAATTAAAGTCACCTGTAATAATGCTGTAGCAATCATCATCATCTAAATGTGAGGACTTCAGATGAAAGGTGACAGCTTTGCCAAAGGCAACCAGAACGCCTCGCTTCTTCTCTGAGGCGCTGGCTTGAAAGTGTGTTTCTTGTGCGCAGACAATGTCTGATTTAGATCTGGAAGCTTCTTTCCAAAGTGAGAAACATTTTGCAGGGTGGTTTAGACCCTTAACATTGAGGGAGATGCATTTCAATGGCATGATAGCAGGGATGAAAGCTGTTGATTAAATGGATAGCATGATCATCCCTCAGGATGGTAACATCAGGATGATGCCAGGAGCAGGGCCAGAGATAAGGAAATATATTTTGATCAGATGAGCAGGAGTGAGGTGGTGAATATGATAGTGAGGATTTACAGCTGGTTATGCTTGTACTGCAGGACCAATAAAATGGAACGGCAAGTGAACAACATAAGTTGAAACAAAAACAGGTAAAAAGGTGACCCCCAAAGGGAATCGTGCACAGCAGTGCTGCGCTGGTTTCAGGATAGGAGACAGATAGGAAATGGAAGCAATGTATAGGCCGCAGGGTTAGTTAGTGATTTGTAGGTTGTGACCCGAGCCTCCAGGTGAAGATTTCTTAGAGGACCTCTTGTACGAGACCACTTGCCACTCTTGTTACAAAGGTTCTGGATGCACTTGGAGGGAGGATGGGGGTAGATAGTATTCCCCATTGACGAAGGAGGGTTACCCATCTTCCATGGTAGACACATTGGTTGATACTCCGTTATGGGTGATAGAGAGGGTAGCTGGGTGTTTCCATTTGTGAAGGATTGTGTGGTTGGGTAAAACCTTTGTGACTGTGGCCAGATTCTTACACCGTTACAGAGTGTGGCGTGACAGATCTGGAAGTAGTGTTCTGGGAGGCAATCAACCTGGCAGAAGGCAGACATAATTCTCTCTTTTGCTTGAGAGAAATGTACCAGCAGCAGGATGTCTCTGGGTGCATCAGCTGAGATGAACGAAGGCTTAGGCAGTTTCTGAATTCTATCAATAGAGAGATCTAAACCTGACATAGTTGGGACCAGTGTAGAGAATACCTCTTGCGCATATTGTGGGAGCTGACTGGAGGATACGGACTCAGGAATGCCACGTATTTTCATGTTATTTCTCCTAGACCTATCTTCCAGGTCTGCCACATTATCTTTCAGCCATGCACTTTCTTCATTATGAGCAGCATGAGCATCCACCATAGTGTTAAAGGATGAAGTATCTTCTCTCATTGAGGTTTCCACTCTATACACTCTGTCTCCCAGCTCATGTACTTCAGCTTTGCATTGATAGACACATGTCAGACTGTAGTGAGGATCTTAAGGATAGGAGCATCTCTTTAAGAGTAGTGTCAGAGACTGGCTGTCCCTGTGTGGGAAAGGCTGTGATGGGATCTGTGTGCAGGGTCAGGTTTGGGGCCTGTAGCTGGTGTTCAGCACTCACCTCTATGCTGAGGTTCTGGGTAGGCCCAGGAGGGGAGACTGTGAGAGGCTTGGACTTCACTGGGCTTCTGGTGGATGGGAAGGAACTTTCAGAGCATCCCCCACTTCCTGAGGGGTTCATCTGATGTGCCCTGCTGAGTCCCTGGGAAGGATTTTCCCTGAGGGGAAAATTAGCTAATCAGTGTACTGCTTCAGCTTTTATTGTCCAGTTACAAGGTGAGGCTTGAGGGAGACCTGTAATTGCTAATGAACTGCATCAGAAAAATTAGGCGTCCTGTAGTAGAACTGTATAAATCCCAAAACTGGATAGATTTATATAAAAATCCTTTGGCAGGTAAACAGAAAATATATCATAAATGTATGTATTTTATCTGTGTATGTAACCATTTGTCTGGATTTCAGCTATAACGTTAATCTTCTGTGAGCAATACAAAGGTTGGCAATGCCAATCACCCTCTGAAAAAAATATTTGCAAAGCTTAAACTGATTTTAAAGTGCACTGAACTGCAGAACTTTTTCTAGTATCCCAACAGGCCCCCTGAAGTCTGAGGCCCCAGGCAGCCACTGATTCAACTGTTTAGATGTGAATCTGCTGCCTAATATATTCATGGATTTCATATAAGTTGGTCCCACTCGTGTGCATCTCAACCCCCCCCCCCCCCCGCTTAAACACCCTTACATTTTGTTTTTTTGGCAGGCATGATTATTTAAAATGCTTTCATGCCATTAAGCACATTTCATGTATAAAAGTTTCCCTGATAAAGGATTGAATTCCTCATACAGCTGCCTCTCCTACAGCTATTTACATTTTTTTAGTTTCTTTTACTTTAGTTGTATTTTTTATTTTTATGAAAAAAAAAATGCAGATTCTTGTTTTAATTCCAGTATTTACATTACATAATTTGTTAACTGCATAGACTGGATATTTGCTCAACTAAATATTTGCATATAGTAAAAAAAATAGTAGTGTAGCTGCCCACATTGTTTACATTCACTTCTATTATTCTCAGTTGGCATTGAAATTCCACTCAACTTTGTTAAATCATATATATGATATTACTTATCGTCATATTTATAAAGCAGTGATTGTGACTTCCACCAAACATTCACTGGTGGTGAATCAATCACTGTCATTTAAAATACATAGACCTGGAAGATTCACTTGCAGTGGATGTTTGTGTTGGTCAGATTCACTGCTTAATAAATTTACCTCTATCCCTGCTGAATGATAAGTTATTTTATCCCAGATGATACATTAAAACATGTTAGCTGTTTTAAGTGTTAACCTAATAAATCCCGATGAACAACCAGCATGCCCAATCTGATCTAACTTATCCAGTAGTGTTCTTTTACACACATCAAGGTGAAAATTCAGTAATGAACATATCATTGCAACGCACTTTTATCTATTTATACCATACAGTAATTCAAAGCTATTGGATGAGTTGTGCCCACATGATTTAGGGAATGTGGTCTACTTACAGAGGTGTTCGTCTGTCTATTTCCTTTGCTGTCTTGCAACACCTTAGTGGTATAGGTATATGTTTATATTAAATCACAAATGTCATACTGGATATGGATAGTATTGAGCGAACCCAGACTGTAATGTTCGGGTCTGTACCAAACTTTGGGGTATCCGGGACCCGGACCCGAACACGGACGATTCAAAAAACATTCGGGTTCTGCGTTCTGGTAGTTGATCACGCATGTTGAATAGCTGCAGGGCAGCCAGTCAACAAGCGTTTCACTGGTTTGCCCATAGAAGCCATCACAGCCATGCCTACTAATGGCATGGCTGTGAGTGGCCAGTGCATCATGTGACCCAGCCTCTATATGAGGCTGGAGTCACAGTGCTGCATGTCACATGCTCTTGGGTTAGTGAAGGGAGAGGAAGCTGCCAGCGTTTTTGTGAGGGACAGATTGCAGACATTTTAACATCTGATCCTGCATCCTGAGATTACTACTACTGTTGCTCTGAGGGACAGATTGCAGAAATTTGAGAATCAATATTTCACATACTGCTGCTTTGAGTGACAGATTGCAGATCAAACCCTGCCTAACACAACGATAGATTCAATCGTACACAACGATCAGATTCTGGGAGTAATTTGAGATTTCACATACTGCTGCTTTGAGTGACAGATTGCGGATCAAACCCTGCCTAACACAACGATCGTTACGATCGTACACAACGATCAGATTGTGGGAGTAATTTATGATTTCACATATTGCTACTTTGAGCGATCTGACTGCACTAGATAGAGGCTTCTGCGTAGAGGGACAGATTATTGTTCAAAAATCATCTCCTAGTTCTAAAGGGAGAGGTTCTAACTGCAGCTGTAAGTGACACATTATTGTTCAAAAATCATCTCCTAGTTTATTTGATTTTAATTTATTTTCCCTATCCCCATTTTTTGTAGGGCACTTGCCCTACTCTTACCCCCATTTTACTTCCTTTTGCAGCCCTCTAGCACTTGCCAGGACTTTGTTACAGCCATTTTTGGGCCTAAAAGTTCGGGTCCCCATTGACTTCAATGGGGTTCGGGGTCCGTGAAGTTCGGGCAATGTTCGGTGCTGAACCCGGACTTTTTCCCAAAGTTTGTTCGGACCCGCAGAACCCGAATGTCCAGGTGTTCGCTCAACTCTAGATATGGATTATTCACATATCCCGTAGCAGAGGCAAAACAGTTGTATTACGTGAAACACATCCACATAGTATGTGCAAGGCTTGCTCACCCAATATTATATTTTAGTAGATAGAATCTGGTGAGTTAAGTCATATCCCTTGATCACTTCAGTAGCAAAATCTCCCTACCATAACAGCTGGCTGGCTAAAGTCATTCCTCTCTTTCCACAGCTTTAACAAGCACAATGTTGTTTCCAGAGACACAGCAAAGTTGCAAACCTCATGCAATAAAATATGATTTTATTAGAGCAATGCTTACAAATGCTTACAGTCAAGTGATCCTTCATTGTCACATCAAAGGCCATCTAGGGATACAGCAGTAATATCAAAGCCTGAAATCCCTGGAAAGTGGCTGGGCTGAGAGATGGCAGCATCAGCCGGCAGTATTATCCACAGGGCAGAACCAGCTTAGAGATTACAAGCATGTAGTGTCCTTGGTTGCCTGGGCAGCCTAGTGGAAGGATTGCTGCTGGTAAATGTTGCTAGGTGCTACGTTTGGAGGCTCTAGAAATCAATATCAATTGCCAGAGTATGCAATGTGGGCATGTAGTTGCAAAGATATCCCCACTATCCATGAAAGACATACCATTCTTTCATTATCTACAACAAATTAAACATCAATGTTAGATGGAGTGAATCCTTTACCTCTTGTTAACATTTACCTCAGATGCAAAACATTGATTACTGGTGTAATGTTGCTGATAATTAAGTGCTATATTTAGAATATTTTGAAATCAAGATTTATTAAACAAATAAATAGTCTAGTAGCATGTTTCCATTGACTATTATTTAATGAAAACCTCTATTACTCTTTTGAAAATTGAATCTGCTCTGCCTCTCTCTCTCTTCTTCTGTATAGATGCACTATGGTGCAAACATTTTAGGCAGGTGTGAAAAAAGGCTCTAAATTAAGACTGCTTTCAGAAATCGAAGAGTTACTATATTTTTTTTGTTTGTATTATTATTATTATCATTTCATTTTTTAATCAACAAAATGGAAAGCAAATGAACAGAAGAGAGAATCCAAATCAAATTAATATTTGGTGTGACCACCCTTTGCCTTCAAATCAGCACAGGCACACAGGATTTGAAGGAAAGTTGCAGGTAAGTTGTTCCAAACATCCACAGATTTTCTGTGGATATAGGCTGCCTCAAATCCTATTGTCTCTTCAATCCCAGACAGATTTGCTAATGTTAAGATCAGGGTTGTGTGGGGGACAAAACATTACTTCTAGGATCCCTTGTGCTTCTTTACATTGAAGATAGTTCTTAATGACATTGGCTGTATGTTTTGGGTTGTTGTCATGCTGTGGAATAAATTTGGGGCCAATCACATGCCTCCCTGATGGTATGGCATGATGGATACGTATCTGCCAGTATTTCTCAGCATTAAGAACACCATTAATCATGACCAAATCTCCAACTCCATTTGCAGAAACTTAGCCCCAAACTTGTAAGGAACCTCCACCATGCTTCACTGTTGCATGTGGACACTCATTATTTTACTGCTCTCCAGCCCTTCAGTGGACAAACTGTCTCCTGATAAGGGTAAATATTTCACATTTTGACTCATCAGTCCAAAGCACCTGCTGACATGTTTCTGGAAACCAATTCCAATGTTTTTGTGCATGGTTCAGTCACTTAGCCTTGTCTCCACTTCTGAAGTATGCCTTTTTGGCTGCAATTCTTTCATTAGAAGACCACTTCTGGCCATATTTCTCAGGACAGTAGATGGATGTAACTCGGTCTCACCGGTTTCCATCAGTTCCGTGTTAATGACATTGCTGGACATCTTTGATTTCAAAGGGAACTAAGCATGATGTGTCTTTCATTGGCCGCTTTAGGTTTCCTTGGCCAACCACTGTGTCTACAGTCCTCCATGTTGCCGTTTTTGTTTCTTCAAAAGAGCTTGAACAGAATCTTGAAACCCCAGACTGCTTTGAAATCTTTGCCTGTGAGGGATCTTGCTGATGCAATAAAACTACCTTGTGTCTTGTTTCTGTGCTTGTCTTGCCATGGTATATGACCTGTGACATGAAACTTCTTCCACAACAATGTTTGTCTGTTATTCATCCAGTCGGAAGCTTCTTATACAGCTGTTTCTGTTTCAGCTATCCACTGACAATCATTACCACCTGCTTGGTATAATTGGTTAGTTGAAACCTACAACATACCTGACATTGTGCAAGTGTACAAAGTGTGCATACACACATACACAAGTGTGTGTGTATATATACATATACATATATATATATATATATATACACTATCTCAAAAAAGTAAGTACACCCCTCACATTTTTGTAAATATTTTATTCTATTGTTTCATGTTACAACCATTTTCTACAATGTAAAGTAGTGAGTGCACAGTTTGTATAACCGTGTAAACTTGTTGCCTCCTCAAACAACTCAACCCACACAAATTAATGTCTAAATTGCTGGCAACAAAAGTGAGTACACCCCTAAGTGAAAATGTCCAAATTTGGACCAATGTGTCAATATTTTGTGTGGCCGCCATTATTTTCCAGCACTGCCTTAACCCTCTTGGGCATGGAGTTCACCAGAGCTTCACAGGTTGACACCGGAGTCCTCTTCCACTCCTCCATAACAACATCATGGAGCTGGTGGATGTTAGAGACCTTGCGCTCCTCCACCTTCTGTTTGAGGATGCCCACAGATGCTCAATAAGGTTTAGGTCTGGAGACATGCTTGGCCAGTCCATCAGCTTTACCCTCAGCTTCTTTAGCAAGGCAGTAGTCATCTTGGAGGTGTGTTTGGGGTCATTATCTTTTAGGAAAACTGCCCTGCGGCCTGGTCTCCAAACGGAGGGGATCATGCTCTGCTTCAGTATATCACAGTACATGTTGGCGTTCATGGTTCTATCAATGAACTGTATCACCCCAGTGCCGGCAACACTCATGCAGCCCCAGTCCATGACATTCCCACATTCCCACCACCATGCTTGCCTGTAGGCAAGACACACTTGTCTTTGTACTCCTCACCCGGTTGCCGCCACACACGATTGACACCATCTGAACCAAATACGTTTATCTTGCTCTCATCAGACCACAGAACATGGGTCCAGTAATCCATGTCCTTAGTCTGCTTGTCTTCAGCAAACTGTTTGCGGGCTTTCTTGTGCATCATCTTTAGTAGAGCCTTCCTTTTGGGATGACAGCCATGCAGGACAATTTGATGCAGTGTGCGGTGTATGGTTTGAGCACTGACAGGCTGAACCCCCACCCCTTCAATCTCTGCAGAAATGCTGGCAGCACTCATATGTCTATTTCCCAAAGACAAGCTTTGGATATGATGCTGAGCATGAGCACTCAACTTCTTTTGAGACCTGTTCTGAGTGGAACATGTCCTGTTAAACTGCTGTATGACCTTGGCCACTGTGCTGCAGCTCAGTTTCAGGGTCTTGGCAGTCTTCTTATGGCCTAGGCCATCTTTATGTAGAGCAACAATTCTTTTTTCAGATCCTCAGAGAGTTATTTGCCTTGAAGTGCCATGTTGAACTTCCAGTGACCAGTGTGAGAGTGATAACCAAATATAACATACCTGTTCCCCATTCACACCTGAGAACTTGTAACACTAACGAGTCACATGACACCCAGTAGGGAAAATTGCTAATTGAGCCCAGTTTGGACATTTTCACTTAGGGGTATGCTCACTTTTGTTACCAGATGTTTAGACATTAATGGCTGTGTGTTGAGTTATTTTGAGGGGACAGCAAATTTACACTGTTATACAAGCTGTACACTCACTACTTTACATTGTAGCAAAGTGTAATTTCTTCAGTGTTGTCACATAAAAAGATATATTAAAATATTTACAAAACTGTGAGGGGTGTACTCACTTTTATGAGATACTGTATATACCGGTGTATATATATATACAGGAGATCTGTAGATACTACATAACTACAGATAGTCTTCTCACTCCTTCCAGCAAAACCTACACTTGCTCAAGAATTGTCAACTCTGTTCAATTATGAACAGTCAATAAAACATAGGCAAAATAGTAATGTGACTGAATGGGAGCAGGCTGTCAGTTAAACATTGCATTAATGACATTTCATGCCAATGTTCAGACAGCCTAGCTTTACTTTTGACCTGTCATAAGTAATATATTGGATTTTCCTCTACCATTCTTGTAACAAAGAACAGGAGCATTGAACAAAGCAGCTCTTATAAGGTGTAGAGTTGGGTACATTTTAACACATTGAGGGGAATTCAATAAAGCTGATGCACCACTTTTCTGGCTGTAATCCTTCTTGTTACTGTATTGTGCTAAATTCATGAAGGATTTGCAAAATTTTTAGTTCTGACAGTGCATTGCATTTAGGTAGTTCTAAAATGCACCACTTTTACATTGTGTCACATAGCTTTATGAATTCCAGAGGTATTGTGAACAACAATGTGTGAGATCTACTGTATGTTAGTCTAACTTAAGCTCAATCCAGACCCTATTCTGAACACATGTGAACTGTATGGTATGAGGTTTATGTCAGTCTGTGTTAAAGGAGTTCTATGGTCATAGCATACACTTTCATTTTATAACAACAAAGTAAAAGCAATACATATATTTTGACACATATTCACATGGTGAGGCTACTTCACTAAGCATACTAACTTACCAATAAAATGTTCAAGGTTCCCTGCTAATATGACCGCACTTCATCAGCGCTATTGGCTTATTAGAAAGCCCATTAGAAAGCTAATATTATGTAAGAGTAGGAGGAGTCACCAGTAACAATCATTTACAAACCCCCCTCAGAATAAAAACCCTGGTTGTCACTCTAATCTACTCAAAAAACATATAATAAGACCGTACTTGAAAAAAGATCAAAAGTGCCATAGTCCATATCTAATTTTTTTTTTTTTTTTATTAAAAGCATAAATTGCACTCACATTAAGGAGCCAGAGTAACTGCATAAAGAAGTACTAACTTCCCACATCCACTCTGATTTCAAATCAGAGTAGAAGAGATATACTGTATTTATCAGTCTGCTCTCTCTATGTAAATCCAAATGCATAAAGACACCTGGTAGGGGAAGGGGTGTATACAGCAACACCAAAGACTGACCGGATTTGCTGGTGGACACCAGCTGTATCAGAGGCTCTGGCGCAGCTGATGTTCACCGTCTAAACCAGTCAGGCTTTGAATTTGCATGGTCAGCATATCTCTTCTTTATATGTAAATTTTATTCAATCAGCATCTATTTGTCAGTCATGCATGGACTTTACTATTATCACAGGTGGATTTTTGCTCAAGTGTGGTAATATGTATTTTAGTGGGTTATACCAAAAAGTATTTTACTGCAGCTACAATATATGGATTATATAAGGAGAACAAACATGACAGGGGAAATTCTTGGAGGGTAACATCACCATTGGTCTACTGCTTCTATGTGTGCTGGCTTAATGTCTGCTTATGAAGCTTCTCTCCACTATTAATCTACTGTTACTATATGTGCCTGCTCACTTCTACTTATTTTCTTTCAATGTTTGTTTACTTCTGCCATATGTGTGTGCTTATGCCTGCTTATGAAGCTATCTCACTACTTTAATGGGCCTTATTAGATATTACTGCTTAATAGAGATACTTTTTCGACTTTAATTAGGCACTTTTCAATTTGAGGAGGTTCAACTATACAGCGCATATTAGAAACCCCCATATTAGTAACCACACCACATATACCCACCATAATAATTGCTTGTGAAAACCATATATAGTTGAGTGTACTGTTGCTATGTGTACAGACTTATGTCTACTTGTGAAGTCTCCTCTTTATTTTTATGGGCCCTACTGAATGCTATTGTCTAGTGGTCAGAGACACCCTCTGGACTGTGATAAGTCCCCTTTCAATTGGGAGAGGTTGAACTGTACAGTACATACCTGCAAACACACAGTATATACCCACTTCAAGAAATGCATTTGTAAACCACACTGAGTTGAGTTGATAAGCTGTGGAGGATTTCATTTAGAGTCAAATATATGTTTATTAACATTGTTATAAAGTTTGAAAAAACAATTGTTACATAAAATTAGCAGGGGTGCCCGATTGGGGCATGCATAGATAAAGAACATAGCAGGGGGCAACAAGAAGAGGAAAAATTGCGTATATCCACACACCTGTGTTCTAACATTACTTCTCAGCACTGGTACATTATATCACTATCAGTTGAAGGAAGCAATCTTTAGAGCTGTATCAACCTCTAGGGTCAGTGTGCGGGACAATTAGGGATGTAGACTTCTTGTTGTGGTGAAGTCTGCGTAGTACAGGAGAGTGAGAGTGCCAGTCAGGGACTAGCAGTTGAGAGAGCGGGGGAAGAAGAAGAAGGGGGGATAGGAAGGGAAGGGTGGAGAGGGTAAAAGTAGAATGAAATGGGTAAG
>BLSH010256654.1:111941-129796 GCA_018402905.1 Glandirana rugosa
CTTAAGTCCGTTTCTAAACCTGGACTAAGCGTGGACTTTGTCTCTTGTCCCTACGTGGCCTGGGGGACGACACTCGGTACCGGTGTCGATCACACTGGGCTCGGATTTCACTCCATTAGTGACCAACAGTAGTCCCAGTGGTCTTGATCACAGGGGAAAGAAAGAAGCTATAAGTACAAGACACCCTTTGTGTTTTAAATCTTAAAATGAAAGTAAAAGTAACTATTACTATTTGACCTACTTATCTCCGCTTCATAAACAGGCATCCAGAGGAGAACGATCTCATCCTGAGCAGTGGATACTTTTCACTGCTTCATAAACGGACACCTAATACTTCTACCTGCTTTAAATGTATCTTTCTAGAAAATTAAAGTATAAGTGAAGGCAAAGGTGGAGAGGGATTAGAACACCTGTCAGTTTTTATTGTCGGCTGTGCCCCTGTTAGGGAGAATTCCCCCTCTCTATTCATCCAGTTTATCATTATCAATGAAAATGAAAGTAAAATTCTAAATTTTGTGTTTCCCACAGAACATGAATATCGAAGAAAGAAAGGGGACACTAGTTCTGGTGACCCTGATGACAACCAGTGATTACCTCACTTTAGGCTCGGGTCACACTAGCTGTGGCCATGGCTCACAGCAGGGGGTCCGGTGCATCCCTGTTCTCTGTTTCAGGTGCGAATCAGGTCCAAATCTTTGCCTGAATTCAGACCTGAAACAGAGCCAAAAACCCACAGGACCCTTTTCCAGTGCATTCTGCAGCTGCCCCAGAGGTGTGTGATCCGGCTCAATTGAGAGCCGGTCACACTCTTCTGGCATGAGAATTGGATGCGGTGAAACCCACATCCAATTTGCATAAGTGTGAAACCAATCTCAGAAGGATGTTCTCTCTCTTCCTTTTTTTGCCATGGGGCAGGAAGTGAAGGCAAATTTCCCTAATAACACAGATGTCAAAACTAAACCTTATAGGGATTATAACCATCCCATACTCTATCCAAAATGAAAAAAAAAATGTTTTGCCTTTAGTTCTACTTTAAGTATCTGGGCCATGCAAGGTAGCACAAAATAAATTCTCTACACTAAACTATTCTAAGTACATTCAAATATAACATAAATATGATGCAAATGTAGTTTACTAGCCACTTGGGGTAGGCTAAAAAAGTGCTTGCAATAACCAGGTAAATGGTCTTTTGACTGGAATCAATCTAAAGTCTCTCTGATATCCTTTTAATTACCATTTTTGGGGACAAAATAACTGGAAAGGCTAAAAAACCCATGGTTGCTATTGCTTTCCTCAAGATAAGCTGTCACAGGGGCTGTCTGTGTTTGCTTGCCTTGTCCTTCCTCCATTGCCTAAAGTGAAACTTTCAAGCAAAGGTGTTCCTTTTAGGGCATAACCTTTGCCAAATGATGGTGAGATTTTGCATGCTGGCCCAAAAGTTCACTGATGTTGATGGTTATCTTAAAAGTCCAGACTTTCTCTGACTTCTCAAAGCAAATCATTTACAAAGTAGGACCTTAGCTGTGTAAAAAGCTAGTCAACCATATGACTGACTTAAAACATAACAATACAATATCTGAACAAAACATGTGCACAACAGAAATTGATTAATTTTCTCCAATGTGTTATAATGTGATATCATATTTCAACACATTATAGCAAGTCATGGGGGCTTTGGGAATATAGGAGGCAACTATTTTACAGGTATCTCAGCAAGAACTGTAAAGTCTCAAATGGCAAGTACTGATGAAAAATGACTGTACAGAGAAATGGTTTTTATGTAATCTGAGCATGATGAACTAATTTATGAAAACAAGTAAAGTAAATTATATTGTGTTTACATTTCTTATAGTAGGTTTAGGAATAAAATCTAACATGCTTTCCAGGATAAAAAAACACATTTATCTGTTTTTTTAACAGGCCAATTATGATAACATGCACTTATGTTTTTATATTAACTTTAGCCATATTTGCCTCAGGATATTGGAAAATGGCAGCCATTGCAAGCTGAGTCTCAACATTTAAGCCTAAGAGGTTATTATGATGTTAACAAAAAGAGACACCACACAAGCAAGCAGTTTATAAACACTAAGTGCATTTGCTATAAATGTAAAACTGTATTTGATACAGCATCACTGCAATTGTAGTTATTTAGGTTCCATGTTGACAAGTTTGATAAAAAAAGAACTAAAGCTAAAAGTAGGACTGAAAATATATCAGTTTAACACTTTGCACTTTGAATGTTTAAAATCTATCTGTAGTAGTGTACAGCTTTTTAACCAGTTAAAGGCAAGAAATAGCAGAGACCTGCACAGTGTGTGTATTTTTCTAGTGCACCAATATTGTGTTACTATGTAAATATCAACTTAAACAAGAAATGTTTTGCTTAACCTCCTCCCTCCTACTTACATATCCTAATTTGTCTGTGAGATTTGGCATCATGCAGTAATGATGAACATGTCAGTGTGCAAGGGATGTAGGAAGCCTAGGAAAAACATTCACTTTCTAGTTGAAATCAGGAGCATTTTAGACGAACATTGATAATACATGCTTGAAGGTGACTGCAATTTCTTGCAAATAACTTTTTAAATAGTTTGCAAATATATAAAAAAAAAAGCTAAATCATTTCCTGACTTCAAGTGTTTTTGAAAATTCCCATGTTATGGACTAGCAGTGTATAGGCCTGAATCATAATACTGAAACTTGTTGCAATATGTTCTTAAAATTTGTTTTAAAAACATGTTATTTTTGTTATTAACTGTATTTTCTTGTTTTATAAGATTTCAATTCATAGGCAAATTATTTCTTTTTGATAGTGTTGTTGCAATATGCAATAGAAAAATAGGAATGCTGTCGAGTATACAATATGGGCAGCACAGTGGTTACATGATTAGCACTAGGGTTGGCAGCTTGAATCCCAGCCCTGGCACTACCTGCCTGGAGTTTGTATGTTCTCACTGTGCCTGTGTAGGTTTCCTCCAGGTACTCCAGTTTCCTTACACACTCCAAAGACATGCTGGTAGGTTAATTGACTCCTGACTAAATTGATCCTAGTATGTGTATGAATGAGTTAGGGACCTTATATGTAAAGTGTTGTGTAAATTGTTGGTGTTATATAAATAACTGTAATAAATAAATATGTATTTTATAATAAACATCAAAAGAAGTTCTCTCAGATCCAGCTGCTGAAGTATGCTTGCCAATTTATTGCACACCTAACCCTCTATTAATCACCAGGCTAAATAAGCCATCAGTTTAAGCTCTGATGAATGGGGAACCTTATAGACCGGAAATGTGCTAAACTGTTATTAAATTTGTGAGTTGAAATAAAAATACTTATGTATGTACTTTATGTTATACTGTGAAGTGAAAGTGAGTGCAGCCAGAGCGCATCTGGTGACTCTGGTACTGCCTCCACCACAAATGGTGTTAACAAACTACAGGAAAAAATGTCTGTCCTTTACTTTCACCTAAGACCTATGCCTTAAACCAAAGACTAACACTAGTAATTACAACTCATACTTCTCCGACATGCATCATACAAAGTTAAGCACTGCCATGACATCTTGGTATGATCATTGATCACTATATTTCCCCTCTCTGTCTGTAAGTCGCCAATGTCACAAACAGCCAACTGTGTGCTTTTTTTCGGACAAGAAGTAGCAAGTGCTTCTCTTTGAGCTTATGATAGCTCTCCTCATGTAATACTTGACCATTCTGTCCTTCTACAAATGCTGTAGAAATGATAGTGCTGATTGCTTCTGCTACTGCACACTGGACCAGTAGGAATTAAGAGAATTGCTGAATTTTTAAAATGTTCTTTTTAATGTTTTATTGTAAAGGCTCTTTGCCACAGGGCTAATTCCAACATTTTGGGGACCTGCAGGTTTTTTTTTCTCAATCCTGCAAGGCCCCAAACATTGATATTAACTTTGTGACATGGAATTTTCACAATTAATACTGTAAAAAGAAATAATGCAGGTGACTTTTTACATTGACTAGATTCTTCAACTGTGCTATCGATTGTCTTTTTTCTAGATCCCATCATCTGTACTGGTCATAGACTAAATTAAGTGCAGTTCCCATAAGAGCTATTGGACCAGTAGCATTACTTAGCCTATTTTGAAATCCAAAAGCTTTCATACTCACCATCCAGGAAACTTGGATATAGGCAGAAAAGTCATTTATTTCTGTAAGTAGGACAACTGTGAAAAACAGGAACTCCAATTGTTCTCATGCCCCCTGTCCAGAGGCATGCAAGTATATAGTTACATAGTTACATAGTAAGTGAGGTTGAAAAAAGACACAAGTCCATCAAGTTCAAACTATGTGTGTGCTTTTATGTCAGTATTACATTGTGTATCCCTCAATGTTGTGGTCCCTTAGGTGCCCATCTAATAGTTTTTTGAAATTATATATGCTCCCAGCTAAAAAACACTGTTTATGGAAGAGAATTCCACATCCTTACTACCCTCTATAAAGTTAACCAGCCTTATCTTTGTGTACTCCCTGTGCGGAATAGTTTTGTCCCTATTGTGGGGTAACTAGTACAGTATTTGTACGTTGAAATCATATCCCATCTCAAGCATCTCTTTTCCAGAGAGAATAAGTTCAGTGCTTGTAATATTTCCTCATAACTAAGGTCCTCCAATCCCTTAATTAACGTTGTTGCCCTTCTCTGAACCCTTTCCAGTTCCAGGACATCCTTTCTGAGGACTGGTGCCCAGAACTGGGCAGCATACTCCAGGTGCGGCCTCACCAGAGACTTGTACAGTGGGAGAATTATTGATTTATCCCTGGAGTTAATCCCTTTCTTTGCATGTCAACATTTTGTTTGCTTTGCTTGCTGCCGCTTGGCATTGCATGAGCTTGACCTCTACTAAGGACCCCTAGGTCCTTTTCCACCCTAGATCCCCCCAGAGGCTCCCCCCAAGTGAGTAGTTTGTGTTCATATTCTTGGTACCCAAATGCATTATTTTACATTTTTCTACGTTAAGCCTCATTTACCACTTATCTGCCCACCCCGTTCATTTGTTTATATCTTCTTGCAAGGTTTCCACATTCTTTGGAGAAATTATTGCCCTGCTTAGCTTGGTATTATCTGCAAATATTGAGATTGAGCTGTTAACCCCATCCTCCAGATCATTAATGAATAAATTGAATAGAGTTAGTCCCAGGACAGATCCCTGGGGAACCCCACTTTCTACACTATTCCATTCCGAGCACTCCCTATTTATCCCCATCCTCTGGACTCGCCCCTGTAACCAGTTTTCAATCCATATACTCACCCTTTGATCCATGCCAACAGACCTTAGTTTGTATATTAAGCGTTTATGGGGAACTGTATCAAATGCTTTTGCAAAATCTAGATACACCACGTCTACAGGCCTTCCTTTATCTAGATGGCAGCTCACTTCCTTATAGAAGGTTAATAGATTGGTTTAGCAAGAATGATTTTTCATGAAACCATGCTGATTATCGCTAATGATACAGTTTTCATTACAATAACCTTGTATATAATCCCTTATTATTCCCTCCAAGAGCTTGCATATTATTGGTGTTAAGCTAACTGGCCTGTAGTTTCCAGGGATGTATCTTGGTCCTTTTTTATATATGGGTGATACATTGGCTTTTCTCAAATCAGCTGGTATCATACCAGTCAGTAGACTGTTCTTAAAAATTAGGTACAATGGTCTGGCAATTTCTTGACTGAGTTCCTTAAGGACCCTCGGGTGCAAGCCATCTGGTTCCGGGGACTTATTTACGTTGTCTTTTAAGTCTATTCCTAATTTTATCCTCAGTTAGCCACTAGGGTGCTTCCTGTGATGTGTCGTGAGGTCCAACATTGTAGTTTTGGATGCTTGAGCCTCCTGTTTCCTTTGTGAATACTAAGGAGAAAAATAAGTTTACCACCTTCGCCATCTCTCCATCCTTTGTAACCAGATTCCCTTCATCATTCTTTATGGGGCCAATATGATCTGACCTCCCTCTCTTACTATTTATATACTTAAAGAATTTCTTGGGATTCTTTTTACTCTCCTCTGCTATGTGTCTTTCATGTTCTATCTTAGCTGTCCTGATTGCACCCTTACATTCCTTATTACATACCATATAAAGATGGAATGCTGATCTTTTATTAGCTCTTTTAAATTTATTTCCCAATGGGACACACTGGCTAATACCTTTTTAGTATGTTTTTGAAGCACTCCCATTTTTCCTCCACGTTCATTGTTCCTAGAATGTTATCCCTGTTAATATCTTCCAGCAAGGAGCATAGTTTATAGAATTTGGCCCTCTTAAAATTCAGTGTCTTTGTATTCCCCTATATAATGTAGTAAGCAAATCCATAAGTGGGCCGGCAACCCCAAATCTATATAAAAGATTTATTTGTTACATGAAAAGAGTATACAAGAAAGCTAACATGTTTCAGCAAACTGTCTCGATTGCAGCATCAAAGCTGTGATCGGGGCAGTTTGCTGAAACATTTTAGCCTTCTTGTATACTCTTTTCATGTAACAAATAAATCTTCTATATGGATTTGGAGTTGCCGGCTCACTTACTGAATTTGTTTGCTCACTTGTGGTCTGGAAGACATTGGAGCCAGAGCACACATCTGTGGACTCCATCCATGAACTTCATTTAAAAGATTCCCCTGTTCAGAGCATTGCATCTGTTGTTTATCTGTTATATAATGTAGTAAATATTTGCTGGTATGCTCACTGTTAGATTCTGTTGGAGTCACTGAAATTCAGGTTAAAAACAAAGTGGGGCACGGTGTAGCATAAGAGATAAGGAGGACTTTCAATGCTCCAAGTTCTAGCTTATTCCAAAAACGAAAAAAAGAAATCATTAAAAAAAAAATTCATTAAGACTTGATTTTAGAAAGTTAGCCTTTTTAAGCTTATCAGACCCTAGATTTCATGAAACTTATAGACACACATTGAATGCACTTTTGCTGAAATTGCAGCTGTTGCAAAAACAAATGCACCAGTATTTGCAAGAAAAAATATAATCGTATTATTTTTTAGCAGAGAAGCCTGCAACGCATTGCAACCACAATTAGGGGAGTGCGGGTGCAATGCACAGGCTCATTCACATTCTTTCTGTTCCCACTGCTCTGTACTGACATACAAACCTTAACTTACAGAGCTGAGGGAGGTGTGAATGGGCTAAAAGTGTAATATACACCACATTACACGTAAAGTGGTGTGAAATGTGTAATTTAGTAAGAAAGGTGGAGTTAGCCTTTAAGAGGAAAATGATCATTTGTTCTTTGAGTTGAAATTAAAGTTGTATTGTTGGACGGTAGACCAAAAAGCGTAAAAAAATATAGCTACTGTACATTGAAAATATATATTACAAATTTTCAGATGTTTGTCTTTGAAAACTCAATAGACTTTACATTTTCACCGTGGAGATCATCTAACAAACAAACACAGATGACTGAACATTAGCATGAGTTTGATAACATGAGAATAATCAATGGTTTAATGCTGCATCGATTTTTAAGGTGTTCAATTTGTTTATAACTGACCTTGAAACAGAGCATACACGATGTCTGACATGGGTTTGCTCTCATAAAGCAGCTTGAAGCTAAATTTACAACAGTGTAAAAACATCACTTCAGGCAAGATGTTGTTTTCACTCAAGCAAATCTTGTATAGCAGTTGTGCTGTACTTCATTTCACAGGGCAGGTGGGATAACATGTAGGTGTAAATGAAAAAGTCCATAGTGATGTTTCTACAGGCTATATCACAGTCCTAAAGAGAATATCATCTTTAATGTAGGTGCTGTACCAGTGATGTGAGGGAAATTAATTTTTCATAGGGTTTAAGACCAATTGGATATTTGGTTCACACCACTTCCTTTTGATATTATTTCCATTGTTTTTAAAGGATATTCATGATCTAGAAATCACTGGGTTAAAATAGCTCACTTAAGATCACTTTTTATGTTTGCTCAGCATTTGCCAAAAACAATACGAGAAAATAAAAATTGTCCTTGCCTAATTCTTGTATGATGATGTGAGCATATGTTTAATAAGGTTTATATAGAAATGTTTATATATATATAAAGTAAATGTCTATATATTATAAAACAAAAAAGGAAAAAAAAACAAAAAAAAACAAGTGGCTTACATTTAACATTGAGAGTTTAAGGACACAGTAGTGCTGTATAATTTAATGTATGTTTTTGTGCTTTTAATTTGATTTGCTGTTTTCATGAATCAATTCAACATTAGGAGTTAAGCCTGCAATACATGGATCAATCCGGTTCAGCAGGGACCAGGCAAATTGTAATCCATGTGTGGAGACTGTGGTTGTACAGTAGTCGATGTACCGATCCACTACCCTGTTGAATTTTCCCTGCTGGATTAGTGCTGATGGCTTTAGCCTGCAGTGCTGATCAGTGTATTCTGACGTTGGGGAAATCTCCCCACCAACAGAGTACAATGGCACAGTGGAAAGGTTCCTCCAGCCACTGCAAATGTGTGGATTGGGGAAGTGAGTCAGGTTTTTTTTTCAACCTGATGGTTGAACAAAACAACAAAAATGCCTAATCTATGGGCTGTCTTACACTGAATAGAAAGAAAAATAGCTTAATGATTTTAATTGAGTTTAATTCAAATGTATTTAACATTTATAAAAATTGAAATCTAAATTTAATTGCATCATATAGGATCAACAATTTAGCTTTAACATTTTTAAAATTTAACTAAATTCTAAAAACATTATAGTACCATTATTACATTTTTAACAGGAAACTAAATCTTAATAAAAATATAAATATAAGGAGAATGCATATTATTATTAAACTTGTGGTTGCAATTAAAGTTCAGGTCTGCAGCTTACTGGCTACACACTGTGAGGCCTATTTGAGCAGAAATGTTCTCATTGACAGAGAATGCAACAGAATCTAGTTATGCAAAAAAAGGGTAAAAGAAGGCACTTAACCTCCATGTACTCTTTTACTATGTCTTTCTTCTAGCTGTGCTTTACTCATTTTTTCACCCCTCACTGTGCTGGCATATTAAAAATTGCTGCTTTGTTCAGGCTATAACTGTAACACATTTTGTTTCTATCCTTATGCATCTCAGGAATTCTTTTTATTCTTGGAGTCTGAATGCTGCTCTCTATGACTTATTTTCCTGGCAGATTTGCTGTTTTCAAGTCGATTTTTATGTTAATATACCAGAACTGTTGTATATACTTGAAGAACATTTTTAGCGTGTTCTTGTAATTTAATAGGTCATTATTTAACAGCGTTTTGTCTTCAGAGACATGGCAACATTAGCAGACAAAACTTGTTACAAAACACTTGCTAAAAATTACAAATGCACAGTGTGGGGCCAATACAAATGACTCTTAAAACTGAATAAGCAGCTAAAATTATAGCTGAAATATATAAGAAAACTTTTACCTGTTAAAGAACTTGAACATCTGAAGAGTCAATTTTGCAACACAGACACTTCTGCTTGACAGTCTCACAGTCCTTGAACTCCACAGCAGAAATCACAAGCACAAATTGAAATCCATCTTAGACAGCTGGTTTGACAGTGAAGGGGCAACAGCACAGTGATAATTCCAATGCCCACTCTGATCTATCTTCCTACCCTCAAGTTCATTGTCAGCACATGTGCACTACAGCATGATCAAATGGTACTACTGGTTGTCCCTCTGCCTGTCTAAGTTCTATTGTGAAATAAACATCCATGTACTGATAGTTATAGTTGCTGTCTAAAATATATAACTTTTCTAAATGCACTGCTTTATTAACATCATATTCTGAATCAAGGTTAATACTTTTGTGTACAAAATAAGCTATTTTCCTTCGTCTCAGATAGGGCAGGATTCTGCCTACAGCTAATTGACAATATCCACTACAAATCTTAAATCAGCAGAAAATATTTCTCACCTCTAATAGACACGTTGGAATGTTGCTAAGGATTTTAAGAGAGAACCCTTTGGGAAATCATTCTTGCTGGCACAACCAGGAAATTGAGAAAATTACACAGTCTAATAGCAATGTGCCCTCAGGGTATGCCAGTATTTTCATTTATTGTGTAGAACTGATTAACTTTGTAAAATGTTCTTAAACACAGGAAGAACCCCATACAGCTGATTAGTTTTTGTAATGTTTACACATCACATATGAATTTACCCGCTCATTGTCACTTAAAACTGTCATTTGCCAAGAAGGAGTTAAATCTATCTAGCAGAATGGCAGGCAGACTAAAGATAGAGCCAATATTTACCACAGGGAAGCCTGAAGGATTTATGAGATGCTTGCTTATCCTTTTTATCTTTGGTTATGTCCATTTTCTTTTTTATAAAAGCTGCTTTGATCATCCTTACTATGCTCCACATTTGGTCACCTGAAGGTTTCAGCTACATTTGCTTCTCTCAGTTCCATTCAGACTTCAATTATATAATTGTCAGTAATCATACTTTCTATTTATTCACCATTTATGGCTTCACAGTAATTTAATCCAATTTACACAGCTACTTCAAAGCGGATTTTCAAGTATGGCTTTATTAGAAGTATATATTTTTGACTCATAGGTGGTGATTTACTGAAGGAGTAGAGAAGGCACACTTTACAAGGCAGCTTTCCCTTTAAAAAGGAATTATGATAAAAATTCCCATTCTAAAAAATACCCAATCACGTGCAAGGAAGATTTAATTAGAGTACTTTCAAATGAATGGATGATTGAAGTCAGCACAGCTTCAATTCATTCATGAAGCTAAATGAATATTCCCTTGAAAAGTGAAATTTCAATTTGTAAAGTGAACACACTATATCAGCCCAATAGTTTATCAGTGTCTCTTTGTACAGTTCATATACACAATTCCACTGCTTAATATGTGGTTGGAGTTTCAGGCCTACTTCTATTTAACTGTCCTAAATGGTCAATGTGTACGACATCACGGTTCATATTTTGAAGATTTATTTTCTTTGCAACTTGTTTGCAATATTTAGTAGTCCATAATCGGTAGTTACTGGTGTTTCCTCAGTCGGCATCTGGTTATATAGAACTCTAATATTCTGGTGGGGGTGACCAGTGAAACAAAAAGTGTAGCTTCCTGGTGAGTAATACCTCTGATGCCTCTGTACTGATTGACCCTAATGTGCATCCTAAGAAATGCTAACCCAGAAAAAAACTGATTCTCAGTAGATAAACAATGGCAAACAATAGTAGTTAAATTATCCACAGTGTCCTGATCAAATTTCTGTTTTTATTTCAGTTGTTATTACTACTTGTGATTAGTCAGAATTTGCTCTGACCTATTCTCAGCACAGCAGAAAGTTTAAAGTTTAGGTGGTGCACTTTATAGTCTAAACTAGGTTGTTAAAGATGCAAGTTTTCAAAGTAACTCTTTAGATTTCTTCATCTGGCATTCTACAAAGAAATGTGTTGTTTTTCGAAAGCTTACATCTTTAAGAACTTCAGTATTTAACTTAAAAAAAATGTTTCAATATTATGTTCAAAATATTCAAAGTTTAACTGCTTCCCACCCGGCATATGGACAAATGACGTCCGGGCGGGTGTTCTGTTATCCTGACTGGAAGTCTATTGATGTCCTCAGGATAACCCACGATCGCGCGCCTGCAGTGGCAAGCATTGCGGCGATCGTGGTGTCGTGGGTCAGTTTGACTCACCGCATTACCAATCGAGATAAAAGGCTTCCATCGCTGTTTACCATGTGATCAGCTGTGACCAATCACGGCTGATCACAGTGTAAACAGGAAGAGCCGTTTATCAGCTTTTCCTCTACTCAGGTCTGCAGACCTGAGCAGTGGAGAGCCGATCGGCTGCTCTCCTGATGGGGGGGGCTGCGCTGAATGTTTATCAGTGCAGCCCCCCTCAGGATCACCACACTGGACCACAAGGGAGCCGACCAGGACCACCAGGAAGACCCTCCAGGGACCACCATTGGGATGCCGTCCAGGAAGACCAGGGAGACAATCAAGAGTCTGCCCAGGGACCACCAGGGAGCCCACACTAGACCACCAGGTAAGAGGAATACAGAGCACTGTATGGAGTGCACTGTTCCCATACATGATGCCTGCCAGTGCCATCCCTAACAGTGCTATATGTACCAGTGCCCACCAGTGCCATGTACCAGTGCCCACCTGTGCCACCTATCAGTGTCCAGCAGTGCCACATATCAGTACCACCTATCAGTCCCCAGTGCCACCTATCAGTGCCCATCAGTGCTACCTATGAGTGCCCATCAGTGCCGCATATCAGTGTCAGTCAGTGCTGCTTATCACTGCCACCTATGAGTGCCCATTAGTGCTGCAGAAATGAATTCTCATCATCCGTAAACGCGGCCACTTTTGCGCAAACCAATCAATAAACGCTGATTGCGATTTTTTTAATCACAAATATGAGGAATTATATAAATCGGGCAAAACTGGTGAAAAAAACATTTTTTTATATTTTTTTTTTGGATTTGAATTTTAGCAAAAAGTAAGAAATTTATTTTTTTTTTGCAAAATGGTCGCTCTTCTTTTGTTTATAGTGGTGATCAGAAATGACGCAGAGGGGATCAAATACCACCAAAAGAAAGCTCTATTTGTGGGGAAAAAAAGGACGCAAATTTTGTTTGGGTGCAGTGTCGCACGACTGCGCAATTGTCAGTTAAAGCGAGGCAGTGCTGAATCACAAAAAGTGCTCTGGTCCTAAAGCTGGAAAACCTTCCAGTTGGTAAGTGGTTAAAATGCAACAGCTCTGAAAGCTGAAAATTTGTCTGGGGGGGAAGTGTTCTAAGTGCCTAGTATTGAAGTGGTTAAAATCCATACTTTCTCCCCTGATTTATAGCTAAAACAGTAGAATTCTACTTTTTCCAGCAAATATTATAAAAAGGTAGGTCAGCGTAGCACTATGCTTATATATGAGATAATCATTTAACCCTCTTCTCCAGTGCACGTCTTTGTTCATCAGCCATTCATTTACAGCATATTTAAAAACTGTGTCCTCTTTACCATCATGTATCACTAGGTGAATTAATTCTGATGATATTGTCAGCTACTGGACTGATAGCAAACCAAGTCCACTAACAATATTATTCTCCAGGAGAATTATATACTTCTGAGAATCTTAGTAAACATTAGACATGTGCAATTCATTTTGGTCTGAGTGTAAATTCAGACAAATTTTTGTTATTTGGAGATTGAGATGTATCCAAATCTCTGAAATGAAATAGGAGCGAATTTAATTTTGCTTATTCATTTTCTAATGAATTATAAATCGGCTTCCCCGATGAGAGCTCAAATGTAAACAAAAGAATGCCGGCAATAGAAAACTCAGAAAAAAAATGAAGGGGCGGAGTCACCCAATAATGTCAACTGGTGACACTGCCCCCTTGTGATGTCATGGACCCAGCATGCCCTGGTCAGTGACATCACAAGAGAGCGGGGTCACCCGCTGACATAAATGGGTGGCTATGCTCATAGCTATTTAAGAAATGTCAGACTGGGGAGCAGACAGTCAATGGGGAGCCTTCAACTAGACCAGAGTTTTGTTTTTTTTTCAGGTCCAGCAGTGCGGTGGGCAGCATGATTGACAATAGATCTACACTGAGGGACATTGTTTTTATTTTTTAATAAAGGAATTGTCAAAAACTTTAGTAGTGCCTTAATTCACTTTTTACACTTTTTTGGTGCCCCATACTCATTAATATGGGGGGGGGGTGAGATCTGGGGGCCCTCTTTGTCTGCTGAGCTGCATGCTCAGATAAGGGTCTGGTATGGATTTTTTAAATTTTGGTGCAGGGTTCTCCTTAAAATCCATACCAGACCCGAAGGGCCTGGTATGGATTGGGAAGGGGACCCTACACTGTTTTTTTTCTGAATTTTCTATTGCCAGCATTCTTTTCCTTTGATTTTAGCTGTCAGTGGGGAAGTCCCGCTGACAGCTGATAATGAGTCATCGGTTGTTAAGGACGCAGCAGCCGGCTTCCCGGCCCACTCCTTAATAACCAGATATTCATAACACATAATTAGAATTGATCAATCATTTTTTAACTGATCCAAATTCAAATCATTCTGAAAATGTGTTATACAATTAATAAATTAAATGACATTAAACAAAGCTAAATTAAACTTAACTAATCCAGAAACTAATCTACGAAACAAAATTAGTAACATAACGAACCCAAAATTCCAAAACTAAGCAAAACACATTTTTTTGTTCTGCACATGTCTAGTAAACATTTTTCCAAACCTTCTTTTATTCTCACCAGCTAATTAGTCTAGTGTTGCAATAAGAACGTTTGCAGTGTCTACATCCCTTTAGGCGAGTAAAGGTATTTAATCAAAAATGTAACTCATGTTAAAGGAGAAAACTATAAAACATCTGGCACCTAAGTACAGATTTCTAATCAAATTGGTTTGTCATTTGTGCAAGCAGGATATAAAATGTTGTTCCATAAACAGTGTACTGATTGCCTTTAGTTTACCATGATGCATTTTAGAAACACAGATGGCTGCAATTCAAATAGATAAATAACGTTTAATAAAATTCACTTTTTTAGTTACTGAACTCATATTATCCTATTTTAAAGGATATGTTCACCTTTTTAAGAAAAATAATAAATGAACATCTTTTTGCAGGAAAAACAGTGCACATGTATTATTTTTTTAATTGGGAACCTGGCATTGCACCCACGATCAGCAGATTGTGGGTGCAATGCAGGGTTCTTGAAGACTCTGTGTATAAGCTGTCTGTCCATACATCATACGACCAAGCAGTTACACACTAACAGGAAGCATCAATGAACTACCACAGCACTCAAAAGTATTGTGGCAGTTCATTGAGAACCACAAGCTGAGGGCTGCAAAGTCTGCTGGACCTTGTGAATGAATGACACGGCCGGCCACTTTCTTTGCACACTATGACAGAGAGCGGGGGTAGAATATCCCCCACTCCCTGTCACAACAGGGAGTGTTTGGGGGGTCAGGGGGGCAGTGGATTTGTAACATGTTACATGTAGCACCCTGAACATGGGTGTAACATGTTATAAAAGGTGAACTTATACTTTAAGAGAATGTGAGAAAAGGGCATTGAATTATTCTATACAATTGGCTGATTTCCTGAAGGAGTTGAGACTCCAAAATATTGTGTAGATATTAACTTCAGTTATCCAGTCATGTGACAAACATCTGCACATGTTCAGGTATTACAATTAAACATGAATTTGAAAACTGACTCACATTATATTTTTGAGTGTTCACAACACTTTTTGGTAAATTAGCTCAATGGTTTGCCTAATGGTTTGCTTTGATGTGAAAAAACTTGATTGTCATGATAGATTTCCCTTCTAGCAGTTGCTTGCATTTGGGTATTTGTAAGTTGATTATAAGGGGTTGATTTACTAAAGCTGGAGAGTGGAAAAACCGGTGCAGCAGTGCATGCTAGCCAATCAGCTTCTGACCTCAGCTTGTTTAATCAAGCTTTGACAATAAAACCTTGAAGCTGATTGGTTTTTGTGTGGAGCTGCACCAAATTTTGCACTTTCAAGCTATAGTAAATCAACCCCTAAGTGTCTCCTTTATATCGGTTAACTTTATAATTCTTATATTTAAAGGTACTCCTGCTCTGCCACCTACCCAAATGAGTAAAAAAAAGTGGGCTAACTCCTAATAACCTATTAGTTGCTGCTAACACCATACTGCAAATGTGTTTCCACATGTAGCATAAGCCAAATAATAAACGAATGCAGCACTTCTCTATATTACACCAATAAACAAGCTATTTGCAAAAAAATAGGTAGATGTTACCAAAACCCCAGGGTTACTATACAGCTGTGTAACTATGTGAAACAAAACACCTAACTACATGATCCTGATAATAATTATACAACAATAAATTAAATACAAAACAAATGCTACATACAATATACAGTATATCTATTTACTACCACAACATCAGTGCTGTAAAAAAAAGTGTTGCAGCCTAATGAATTGGCATCACTTTATTCAGAAAACAAATAACTACAGTCAGGTCCATAAATATTGGGACATTGACACAATTCTAATCTTCTTGGCTCTATACACCACCACAATGGATTTGAAATGAAACAAACAAGATATGCTTTAACTGCAGACTTTCAGTTTTAATTTGAGGGGATTTACATCCAAATCAGGTGAACGGTGTAGGAATTACAACAGTTTGTATATGTGCCTCCCACTTTTTTAAGGGACCAAAAGTAATGGGACAATTGGCTGCTCAGCTGTTCCATGGCCAGGTGTGTGTTATTCCCTCATTATCCCATTTACAAGGAGCAGATAAAAGGTCCAGAGTTCATTTCAAGTGTGCTATTTGCATTTGGAATCTGTTGCTGTCAACTCTCAATATGAGATCCAAAGAGCTGTCACTATCAGTGAAGCAAGCCATCATTAGGCTGAAAAAACAAAACAAACCCATCAGAGAGATAGCAAAACATTGGGTGTGGCCAAATCAACTGTTTGGAACATCCTTAACCCCTACAGATCCGCGCTATTGCCGAAGTACGGCTCCAGCGTGGATCTGAAATGCCGGGACGACGTCCATGGACGTCGTCCTCTGTGCACGCTCCCAGCGCGCCCCCTGGCGGCAGCAGTGAGCGGGCGTGCCCGTGGGTCGGGCGGACTCGATGTAAGTTCGAGACCCACGATCGTCTGACAGAGCTGCAGAATGGGGAACCACCGATGTAAACACGGCGGTTCTCCATTCTGTGACAGGGGAAATACCAGATCTACTGACCCCTGTCACTGGGATCAGTGAGATCTGTTATGTCCCGACCAGCCCCGCCCCCCCCACAGTTAGAACACACCCAGGGAACATTGTTAACCCCTTCACTGCCCCCTGCAGGTTAACAACTTCACTGCCAATGACATTTACACAGTAATCAGTGGACATTTACATTTCTGATCGCTGTATAAATGTCATTGGTCACAAAAATGTGTAAAAAATGTCTGACATTTCCGCTACAATATCACAGTCCCGATAAAAATCGCAGATCGCCGCCATTACTAGTAAAAAAAAATAATAAAAATGTCATAAATCAATTCCCATAGTTTGTAGACGCTATAACTTTTGCGCAAACCAATTAATGTATGCCGATTGCGATTTTTTTTTAACCAAAAATATGTAGAAGAATATATATTGGCCAAAACAGATGAATACATTTTTTTTTAAATTTTTTTTATGGATTTGTATTTTAGCAAAAAGTAAAACATATTGTTCTTTTTTCTACAATAGTTGGATATGGCGCTGTCTGAGTGTGAAAAGTGGGTTATAAAATATATATTGGAGAAAAAAGGTGCTAGTATGATGTGCTAGTATAGGTTGAGTATTCTGTAAACATTGATAAAGTGCTCATAGAAAAATAAATTAAAATATAAAATATAGGAAACAGTGACTCTTAAAGTGTAAATGTGCTTAGTGTTCTTCCTGTGTGAACCATGTGCAGTTATGTTAAATAATATTTCTATGGTGTTCAATCATTTGCAGTAAGCATAAAACATGGTATAAAGTGCATAGTCCATTGAACCTTCAATGTTGACCCCCAAAGGTATAATTCAAGGTACATAAACTGCTATTGTCCTAATATAGTTCACAATTATCCATATATCTTGCTTAATCATATATGTTCATAGTTCATAGGTGTTGATTTCACAGTGTCCTTTCTTATTCACAAAAAACAGTTCTTTTTTGAAGTTGTAAAGTGTACAGTGCTTAAAGGTGTTTCCTTATTCCTTATAGACAAAAGCTGTGAGGTAGAAGTGATCACTCGTGCTCCCCTATGGTCCCCTCCTTACCAAAGGGCATTACCCCTGCAGGGGTGAAATGCCTGTCTTTTTAATC
>BLSH010256654.1:139179-155616 GCA_018402905.1 Glandirana rugosa
AAACTGGTGGTAGTCACGTCATATGTTTTTAGTATCAAAGATATTTCATCCCGAACCTTAGACTGTCCGTCATGTGATCGATTCGTCTAGAAAATTCTTAAATACCACATTAACGTCACTTTTCTTTTTATTATTTGTTTTAAAGAAAGTACTGTTTTACAAGAATAGATCCCTAACACGGGTTTCAGGTGACTAAATGTTTTGTAGACTTTTATATTCGTAAAAAAGTCGTTGTCCAAAGTAACGTTAAAATCAAGAACGTCTACAAGAACGAATTATTAACAATAATTTCATCATTGTTTTCATTTTTTTTTGTCTGACATGAGTTCTTCGAAGTATCGTTGTCCGAACGATTTTTGAAATGTCCGGGTCCGGGTCCGTGCCACGGACACCCGAAAGTTCGGTACGGACCCGAACGTTACAGTCCGGGTTCGCTCAACACTACTCTTAATATATATCCCTGTTTACATTCTATATACTCAATGTTGCTATGAAGCTTCTTGAGTACAGTCTGTTTTTTTTTACTTTTGTTACTACTTTAATAACAATTATTAAGCAAGAACATCTGCAAGAACTAAAATTGCAATGAAACCTGTTGCTGAAAAAATGCTTATATTTTCAGATGTTTTGTAAATCAGTGGACTTTGGGCACAATCCCTAGATAAGAACATTTTGTCATGAAAGAAATTTTGTTTATTATTTTTCTTTTCACTGCAATTACACCATAAATTCTTAAAAGATCTGCTTAGCTAGTGTACTGCCTGTCAGATTCCAAGCCCTACTTTATAGAAACTATGATTTTTGTATACTGCACTGATGGTGGTCAAAAGGCCTTAAACATTTGTATACAGTTTGGAATAAATAGCACCATAAGATCATATTTGCACTATACATTTGTGTTTCAGAATGTTCATTTGCTTGTTCGGGCATAAAGGAATGATTTTCATGGCTCCACCTACTGTCCTGAAATGAGAAATAATATTATTTTTAGGGGATATACAGTATGATGGAATGAGACATGTGAATATCTGTTGGTTTAGGAAGACTTTACTGTGATACACACTGATTTAGTTGGAAGGCTTTTTGATACCCTTAACCACTTGCCGACCACCCTATTGCAGTTTTACTGCTAAAAGGCAGCTGCACTGCCCAGGATCACATATACAATTGTGATACTGCACTTCCGGGTCTGGGACGCACAGATACGCCGCCAGTGATTCTACACAGCGGGAGCCGATTAGTGGGTCCAGCAGACTCAATGTCCGCCAGCACCCACTGATCATTTGGTACACAGGGAGTATGGCAGTCTGCCTATGTAAACAAGGCAGATTCTGTCTGTAAGGAAGGCATGGATCCTGTGTTCCTGGAAAGCAGGGACACAGATCCATACCTTCACCTAGTAAAACACTTCCCACACTACACTAAAACACTAGCTAGGCCCACAGTTAACCCTTTGATTGCCCCTGATGTTAACCCCTTCTCAGCCAATGTCAATAGTACAGTGACAGTGCATATTTTTAGCACCGATCACTGTATTAGTGTCACTGGTTCCCAAAAAAGTGTATATAAAATACAGTTAACCTTTAAAATACAAAAAATATTGTTTGTTTTCAAAACATGTTAAATACGCATTGTGGGCCTGAAAAAGGCTTAAAGACCAACCATAACTTTTATTTTACATTTCTGTCCCCTATAAGACAAAGTACATATAGTATTCTGTCTCATATTTCTAAATGCTTTCTAACCTGAGTTATGAGTACCCGACCTTTCTTCCTGACATGCCCGATCTGACAACAGCTAGGAAGAAACTGATTCATAGCTGCAGCTTGTTTCAGAAATATAAAATAAAAATTCAAATGGTATATCTTCTTATAAACCTCTAAAGATTGCATATTTTGTGAAAGCAGAGAACCTGTAGAATAAAAGATTTTTAGCAAAAAATATAGTTACATTATTTTAGTGCACACAAACACAATATAAATTTTGCAAAATGTAAAAGATGAGGCTGTGTCGAAAATATAGGTAGCAATTATGTCAAGTCTTCTATTTGCATGCAAATGGAAAAAATATGATTGTGATAAGATTGTTTATTGGCAACACTTTAACCTTTTCGGCTGCCAGGCCCTGCGCTCCATTTTTACACTCAGGTAGCCAGGCCATTTTTGCAATTTTTCCATTGCTTTTTCATTTTTCCCTTATATCTTTCAGAGTTTTTTAAAGACCCCCCAAACCATATATTTTCTGAAAGTACATGAACAGTAGAATACAAATAAGGTGCCACTGATTTTTAGGGCACAATGATATTTGCGCAAATGTTTATTAAAACAAAATTTTTGCGAAGTGTGCTTGTGTGGTAGTGCCTGGATGGTCGCATAGCCAGGAGCTCCCCACCCTACCAGCCATCGGTGCCCCTGGCTCCCTCTAATTCAGCGCAGGATGGACTACATAGAGGCGCCTGCACCCGCTGGAAAATCCCAGGCTCCCGCAGGGCACCCCAGGCGCAACCCGGCGATGAGCTCCGTGGCCACTCCGATACCAGCGGGGAGGTGTACCAACATGGCTGCGGCCCAAGTCATGAGTGGGGCATGAATGGACTCTCTCCCCACAGGAGCTGGACAGAAGCAGGAGAATAAATACACAGACGTCACGGGCATAACGGAGCACATAAAGACAGCATCTGCCAGCTTACCCAAGCCTCTCATCACCACCCCAAGCAGCCGCTGGGAGGACCAAGATGGCCACCAGAGAGGCCTAATAGTAGCTTCCAATCAATAAGGGGACAGGAAAGCACATTTGTGTAAATTCTGTATGGAAAGCTAGACACCTCAGAGCTCCTGTGAGTAACCAGCAGCGCAAGCTTAGCCTTTGGGGTCCCTCCTATCCTAGGCCATCTGCCCACCCCCTACACACGATCAGAGAGCAAAGCAGAGGAAGGGGCATCATTGGATCTACCATTATAAAACCATAAGGGGACAAAATCCCACAGTCAGCTGTCCCCCTAGACCCTACCCCTCAGCGAATGCAGAATTTGCAAGCCAGGAGATCCCTCTCTCAATTGTTTGCAGAGGCCAACCAGAACACCTCATCTGATATGGCCTCCGCTGGGGCTCATTCACAGACCAAGGCTCAGGAGGTCCACGCAAAACACAGGCCTGCCATAGCACCAGCTACCCTCACACTTACTCCGGGCCTCAACCTCACCTCCCATCTTCCCCATGCTGTTTCACCAGCCTCCACAGAGTCTCTCCTCTGCCACACAATGGAGGACTTTCCAGTAACGCCGGCAGGCCACCTCTCTATTCAACCTGAGACCCCTACCCTCAGTCCTCTAATTCAAGACCCACCACTTAACACAGCAGATTTGTTCCTCAAATTCTCAAGCTTGCTGGAAAGAGGCCTTGCAAATACGGCTGAGAAAATTACAGGGGACATTAAAGCGGATTTCCACAATTTAGTCTCTAGAATGGAAGCAATTGAGCAAAAATCAAAACTCTTCCCAGATCCAAGTCCTGAAAGAACAACTGGACACTGCCTTATCAAGAATCGATGATCTTGAAAACAGATCGAGACGTTACAATTTCAGAATAAGAGGCCTTCCGAAATCAGTCAAGGAAGTCACACCAGCTGTCCAGGATCTGATTCAATCGGTGATCCCCAATATACCAAAACATAGACGGGAGCTGGACAGGGCCCACAGAGCCCTAGCCCCCCCTAGGAAGGATGGTTCCCCCAGGGACGTGATAGTAAAACCACATTATTACAGCGTCAAAGAAGAGCTTATGAGAGCATCGAGGTCCAACACCAACATCTTGTGCATGGGGCACCAAATCCAGATATTTGCAGACTTGTCACCTACTACTATTCAAAAGAGGAGAGCCCTCAAACCGCTTTTACAAGTCCTACAACAAAAAGATCTTAAGTATTGGTGGGCTTTCCCGTCGGTGTCAAATTTATCCACAAAGGAAAAACATTCTCATTCTCAAGTCTACCAGAAGGGGAAAAAAATATTTTACTTTTGAAACTGATCTCACAAGAAGCCCCAATGGATACAGCTGACCCTGCAGGAGCCCACACAAAGAGACGACTTCCTGCAAACCCTGTTTCCCCGCTCTGGACCAAGTCCCTAAAGACAATAGACCGCCATGATTCTCCCCCTTGGTCGCTTGGGCCTAAAACTTCATCTACGCGATGCTTGTTTTTCCTAAAATATGGAGAAAGAACTTTTGTGGATTCATGTTTTGGTTTAAAAGCTTGGTTTTATTAGTCCTTCTCCTAGGTTCTGAATTACCTGGATATGGTTTATGCGCAGAGTTACCCTTGCGTTCCTGTTATGTTAAGGAACATTGTTATTTAGCGTTTGCCCCATAACTGGGGTTTTAATTTACATATGCCCACAACCAAAGGGAGTGAGGCTTTACCTACCTGCTTGGAGCTTTAGGTGCTTTTGCCTAGCACAGGCCGTTGGGTACTCCGATATCTAATTTTTGATTTGTCTATCTTGGTTCTAGTTATAGATCATGATGACCCGGGGAACGCCCTCACTGGAAGGGCCCCCTTGCACCTTCACTTACCTCCAGGTTTTTCTGGAAACTCCTTGGGTTAAGTTGTCTGCCCAGGTTAGGGCAGACAGTTACCTAGACCATACACTTGAGTATGGCTTTTATCCCTCTTAAGAGGGTAGGGATCGTGGGTTGGAGGGATTACTTCACCCCTCGGACACCACCCCCACTAGCTTCAGTGAGGATTAATGACTCCAGTTTTTGTATTCTCTTTTCGGCTTCTTACTTTTAGCTTTCCTTCTATCTAAGAGGTCACCTAATGTTCATCCTTGTTTTTGCTGCTTGCAGGTTTGAGGATCTTAACTCATGGTTCCCGGATGTCCCTGACCACTTCACTTTCACGATGGAGGATGCAGAGCCGAAGGTGAGTGATGATGTTGACATGAGCATTGTCTCCCTAAGGCTCCATGGGAACTGATATCCAGAGACTCCTCAAAATAGCAACACATAATGCTCAGGGCCTCAACTCCCCTATAAAAAGGAGGAAAGTCTTCGATCATTACAAATTTCTCAAACTAGATGTGGTAATGATTCAGGAGACTCATTTTCCGTCACGGAACAGAATCAATTTCCTGCACGCTCATTACCCTCTTTTTTATTTAGCTAAAGCAGAAATGAAAACCAAAGGGGTGGCAATTTTGTTTTCCTCAAAGTGCGGCTTCACTCGCTACAATTAGAGACCCAGGGGGAAGGTTACTTACTTACTTACTCTTACTATGCCCCGAACAAGGCCCAGGTGAACTTTTTTAAAACCCTCTTTGACTCTATCCAACCTCATTTAGAAGGCAGAGTCATTCTGGGTGGAGACTCCAACTTCACATTTGATCAGGGACTGGATAAATCTAGACCTATGGGTGATCAATTAACACGTCCATCCAAAGCAAGTCTGAAACTGGCTAAACTGCTCCACACACTCAATATGACAGATTGCTGGAGAGAATTCAACCCAACCAAGAGAGACTTCACCCATTATTCCTCTCCCCATGACTCGTGCGCACAAATTGACCACTTGTTAGTCCAGACCAATACAATACCCCTAGTTGTCAAATCTCAAATAAGGGATACAGCTCTCTCGGATCACTCTATAGTGGTGCTACAAATCCGCTCTGACCCACACTATGAGAGACAGCCCCACTGGAGATTAAATGAATCAAAGCTCTCTGATCCCGTTAAAGTTACTGAAATCAACAAGGCCCTCATAAATATTTTCTTCTTAATAATGTTGAGGGGAGAAACTCTTTGGGCAGCCCATAAAGCCTTCATTAGAGGCAAACTAATACAGATGTCCTCACAAAATAAAAAAGAGAGAGCGGCAGATCTAATTCGACTCACAAAATCGTATCTGTCTCTCCAAGAGATGCATAAAAGACACCCCTCAAAAACCCTTGCAGCCCAACTAATTGAAGCCAGACTGGATCTTAATATGGCCTTAACAGCTAAAGCAGAAAAGGCTATTCGTTGGAGCGGCCAGAAATTCTATACACAGAATGAAAAACTGGGGACCCTGCTAGCAGCTCGGATTTCCCCCCGCCCGTGCCAATTTACACTACCCAAAATTAGGATTCAGGGTTAGGGCTTATCTTCTAATCCTACAAAAATCCTTACCTTCCACAGATTTTACACTGACCTGTACAACTCCACAGCATTAAGCCACGAGGCTACTGACGTATCATTCCTTGATGACTTCCCTAGCCTTTCATTGTCAGCAGAGCATAAACAAATTTTGGAGGCCACTATTTCAGAGAGGAGATAATGGGGTCATAAAGGAATTAAAGAGGGGTTCCGCTCCAGGCCCTGATGGGCTGTTGGTGCCATACTATAAAGCCTTCATCAAGACTTTATCCCCCCACCTAGCAAAATTCTTTAACTCCAAAACCCGTGGTTCCCCTCTTGACCTGCAGCTTAACTCTGCCTTCATCTCGGGGATCCTGAAACCAGACAAGAACCCTGAGGAAGTATATAATTACAGACCGATTTCACTAATCAACAATGTTAACATTTTAACTAAAATCTTGGCAAATAGGCTTGCTTCCTTCATCAATTCTTACATTCACAAAGAACAGGCAGGATTCATCCCAGGGAGACAGGGCCCAGATCAGATATGCAGAGCAGTAGACTTGATATTCATTTTGCAATCAAACTGGGAGGGTACCCCCAAACAGCGAGTTATGATTCTTTCTCTGGATCTAAAGAAGGCCTTTGATTCAGTTTCTTGGGCTTACATTTTCCCGATTTTGGAGAAATGGGGCTTTGGTCAGCGGTTCTCGGGCCTAATTAAAGCACTTTACTCTATCCCCACTGCTCGTGTACGACTCCAGGGATACTACTCAAAGACTATAAACATTGCTAAAGGGACGAGGCAGGACTGTCCCCTCCCACCACTTATCTTTACTATAGCCATTGAAACTCTGGCGATAGCTATTCGCCAAAACCCAGGTATTAAAAGGGTATCCTGTGGGTCTCAGATTCATAAATGTGGTCTCTTCGCTGATGATATTCTCTTGTTCATCACATCCCCCACATCTCTCTTCCCAATTTAAATAGAACTCTAAATCGCTTTGCTGCAATTTCAGGGCTCAAAGTAAATTATTCCAAATCTCATGCGATGAACATATCCTTAGCACCTGAAACAGTCGCTTCCCTACAACAATCATTCCCATTCAAATGGGATCAAATGGGATCCACTTTCACTTAAATACTTGGGGATCTACCTAACAGCCAAAATGGAGGATCTCTACTTTTGTAACTTCCCCCTTTGTACCTCAAACTTGAGGATGATTTGAAATCATGGTCGAATAGCAAGCTCTCTTGGTTGGGTAGAATTAATGCAATCAAAATGACTCTTCTGTCATGGGTGCTCTACTTCTTTCGAGCACTGCCCATAGAAATTAAGAAAGATCACTTGAGGACACTCCAGAGTAAGATCTTGAGATTTGTTTGGGGAGGAACCGGCTACAGGTTCCCTCAATCCAGCCTATACTGCCATAGGAAAAAAGGGGAATTGGGACGTCTTGTTCTACATAAATAGTACCAAGCAGCAAGACTAGCACATCTTTCCGTGGTCTATTCTAAGCATGAGAAGCCAGACTGGATTCAAATTGAGAGGCAGGCAGTTCCAAACTATACTTTAGACTTCTTTCTATGGATCTCTCTGAAAAAGAGACCCCCTCTCTCCGACGTTGTCCCACTCATTTGCCCTATGGGACTCCCTACGGAGTCACCACAAGCTTATCTCATCCTTGAACCCCTTAGCACACATTTTTCATAACCCAGACTTCCCTCCAGGGCTAGATATTTTAGCTTTTAAGTGGTGGCTGGACAAGGGGCTGTACCGTATAGGGCATTTTTTTACCTCCTCGGGACCCATATCTCTTAGCCACTGTATAGGCAAACTTGACCTCCCGGATTACGAAAGATTCAGGTTCCAACAAATCTTCCACTTCCTCCAGCATATTTGGAAAGAGAAACCCCTCCCACCCAAAATCACAGCATATGAACTCTGGTGTTCGCAAGCCATGGAGCAAAGGGGGGGGCATCTCTGTAATCTACACATCCCTCACCTCACCTTTAGCGAAAACTTCTTATATGGACCTGTGGGAGACTGATTTTCAGTTCTTGTGGGACTTGTAGACCTGGCATGGTTATTTTGCTAAATCTTTTTGAGGTATCCTTAATACCTCCCTTATGGAAGCGAGTGTTAAGGTTATCACTAGGTGGTACCTCACCCCAGCCAAACTTGCCCACTTATACCCTTCAGTGGGCTCACAATGTTTTAGAGGTTATACACTATTGGGCACTATGCCACATATATGGTGGGAGTGTCCGAGGATACACCAGTTCTGGAGGAAAATTTTCAATCTGAAAGGCTGACCAACACTCGGGTCTCCAGATCCCCTGAGATAGCTCTCCTCAATGCTTATGTCCCAAACTTATCCAAACCCAATAGGAGGTTGGTGCATTTCGTCTTGCTGGGGGTCAAGCTTACTATTTCAAAAGCGTGGAAACAACCAAAGGTCCCAATCGCAGCTTCCATCCGGAAAATATCCTGGATCATGACACAAGAGAAGACAGCAAGCATCCTATTGGATGCAACTGAGAGGTTTGAGAACATTTGGGGACCTTGGGCGGCCTACATAGGCATTTCTTTCATACCTGTTCTACCACGACCCGCAGACGAAGTAGTAGCAGATGGACCTTAGGTGATCTCTCGTTCTTTAGCGTTCTTGTTATTCTACTTTTTCTCTCCTGTTCCCTTTCTCCATATTCCCTTTCTCTCCTCTTTTATCCACACTCCTACGATTAGATACCATTGTTATCGCTGTGTGTCTGATATCACAGAACGCCAGTTGACACTATATCAGCAGTTTATCGATAAATTTTTAACTGCTTACTTACCTTCTTTTTGACCTAATGATTTATCCTAAGGGGCTGGATGCAGGTTGACTTCGCTGTATCAAGAAGTGGGGCGGGCACAGCTTGTTCCCATCTCGGGGTGCCAGAAGTTGAGGGAAACACGCCCTCCAAGATGCCCTTCTATTGAGTATTTTCAAAAAAATGTTATTCGCAAGTTAGCCAGAGGCAGATGACATATTGCAGTGTTTCCCAATTCCAGTCCTCAAGGCCCACCAACAGGTCATGTTTTCAGGATTTCCCTCAGATGAATCAGCTGTGGTAATTACTAAGGCAGTGAAACTGATCAAATCACCTGTGCAAAATAATGGAAATCCTGAAAACATGACCTGTTGGTGGGCCTTGAGGACTGACGTAGATAGCCAGGGAATTAAAAAGGTTTCATGCTGAACTGATACAGTTTTCTGTTTACTTGTTTGTAGTTATTTGTGTGAATATAAACCTTTGGTTCTGTTAGACATTTGGTATCATTCCTTGTACTGTCTGACTTTGAAAATAAAAAACTTTGCTAAAAATACACTAAAATCATTATTAGCAGATAAAAACACAGCACATTTAACAAAATAAATACTAAATATAAAAGCTAACCTATATTGAGTTAATAAATAAGCACTATTTGTACATTTTAGATTACAATTTTTTGCGAAATGGTGAAAATCTAACATATGCAAAAATGTAAATATCCAAAATTATCTAAAAGGTTTTCATTTTACCCTTACAGCTTTCAGAGTTTGTTAAATACCCCAGAACTATATATTTTCTGAAAGCATGTGACCTGTAGAATAAAAAGAATATGCAACTGATTTTAACATCATGAAATATTTGTGCATATGTTTATCAAAAAACATTTAGCTAAAAATACACTAAAATCATTCATAGTGGATTCATACATGGCAAAATGTACAACATTCCTTAATTGCACCATTTTGTGAAATGGTGAAAATGGAAGATACACAAAACTGTAAATAAAAACAATTTAGTCTAAAAATCCAGATGTTGCCATTTTTCACTTTCAGCTTTCAGAATTTGAAAAGACCCATTAAATTAGACATGTTCTGAAAGCACATGACTTGTAGAATTAATAAAGTGCTACTGATTTTTTAGGACCTGCAATAATTGTCATAAAAAATACACTACAATCATTAATAGATACACATAAAATTAATTTAAAAAAAAATGAAATACTCGAAACTCTATGGGTCTGCCTTCCAACCAGGGAGGGATCTTCAATTAGAATTGGAGTAGTATACAGACCCCCCAGGACAGGCTGAGAATTATGATAACTTGCTGATTGATGAGATAACCCAAAACAGTAAAATTCCCAATCTGAGGTGATCATATTCTTGACCTAGTACTGACAAATGGGGATCGACTGTCTGATGTAGAGGTGGGAGAGAATTTGGGTTCTAGTAATCACCAATGTCTTTGGTTTGATATTAAAACAAGAACTGAAAATTCATATACAAAAACAAAAGTTTTAGATTTTAAAAGAGCAAATTTTGCTGGAATTGGGAAAATTCTAGAAAATTAACTGAAAGGTTGGAGTAAAATGACAAGAGTAAGTAATCAGTGGGCACTATTAAAGTCTACCATCCTGGAGGCAACTAGATTATATGTCAGGCAAGTTAGTAAGAATAAACAGAAGAAAAAAACAATATAGTTCACTAAGTTGGATAGTAAAGGGAAAAATTTGCATATAGAAGATTAAAGGAACAGGATGTGTAGCTGACAAAGAGGAGTATAAAAATATACAAAAGGAGACCAAACACATTATCAGTGCTGCAAAAGCACAGAAAGAGAAGGAAATTGCTAAGTCTATTAAGAAAGGAGATAAAACCTTTTTTAGGTACATTAGTGATAGAAGGAAAAAATACAATGGGATCACTAAAATGAAAATGGGGCACAACACATATGTTGAGGGAGACCAGACTGTAGCAAACCACTTAAACAATTACTTCTGTTCAGTCTTCTCAGAAATAGACTGCACTAATGATAACAAGTTAGGGAATCATATTGGTTCTAGTAATGATGGTTCATTTCTAGGATTTCTGTAGACAGAGGTAGCAGAGGAACTGGCTTGGTTAAAGCTTAATAAAGCAATGGGCCCTGATGGTATTCATCCCAGAGTTCTGAGAGAACTTCGAGATATAGTTGTTGGTCCATTAATGGATCTTTTTAGTCAATCTCTTCTAACAGGAGAAGTTCCCCATGATTGGCGGATAGCTAATATTGTACATATCCACAGCAAGGGCAGCAAGGTAAAAGCTGGCAATTACAGGCCAGTGAGTTTAACATCAATTGTAGTCAAGTTAATGGAATCACTCCTGAAAAGAAGGATCATTGATCACCTAAAAATACACAGCTTGCTGGACCCAAAGCAGCATGGCTTTACTGAGGGAAGATCGTGTCAGACAAATCTGATTGATTTTTTTGACTATATTACCAGTGTTTTGGACCAGAGTGGTGCTGTGGCAGTGGCGGCTGGTGAAATTTTAGATAATAGATGGGGCTAGGGGAAAAAAAAGGGAGGGGAGGGATAGCCCTCCTCAGTGTGGAGCTGAGGGGACTAGAACATACAAGCATGCCACATCCTGCAACAGCAATGTATATTAGGAAATAACTAGGAGAAAAGTGGACTTTGAAGGCATGCTGGGTAAACAATGCATAAACTTTATTTGTTACACCAAAGCACAAAAGGCAGCAGCACACAGGGGAGAACACACATGTATGTGTACTAACTCTAGTACCTTCGTTTTGGACATATATGGATCTCTATTGAGACCTCTGTGCACAGACCCTGTTATGCTACAGGATCGGAACTATATTGCGTCTAGTCCCAGCAAACTTAGCTGTACCAACCCACCATCTCTATTTCTGTGTGACCCCTAAGTGGGGACACCATAAGCTTATATTATCGAAGGCCCCCATACCTACTTTACGTGGCCCCTGTTGTGATTCAGGCATATTTTGGGGGGGAAGTGCCTCCATTAGGGCTCCGCTGTTTTACCATCTTGGGTGACCCTGTTGAACCCCTGGGGGACACGTGCTGCTGCATATCTGTACTTTACTCATTCCATATTTTCATTATCAGCTCCAGATGAAGCGCAAAATCTTGATGCGTGAAACTAGTTGAGCATCACTTATGCATCTGTCTCTGGGATCCACAAGTGGCGTGAACCCTACTCACACACCTTTCATATATGCTGTACCGCCCTCTGGTATTATTTATTGCACGTACTAGGGTTTCACATTACCACTATATATACCAGATGATGTATTATTACAATTGTTGCCCCCCCCAGGTCTGGTTCATCTACCTAATAACCAGAACTTGTGGTGACCTATGGTGGCAATTAGCTACCTTGATTTCATGTTCTTTCTGTAATTGATTTTAAGGTTTTATACATGTAATGTGTCTTAAGCACTTTTGTGCTTTGGTGTAACAAATAAAGTTTATGCATTTTTTACCCAGCATGCCTTCAAAGTCCACATTTCTCCTAGTTATTTCCTAATATACATTGGTGAAAATTTAGGATGGGGGGTGCCAGACCCCGCCCTTCCTTTTTGACCTCTCATAAGCCCCACCCCTTATAGTTTCCACTGCTTGTGTCAGGAGTATACAGCCCAGCATCACCAGATAGGGTATACAGCATCACCAGATAGTGGTATACAGCATCACCAGATAGGAGTATACAGAGTCACCAGATATGGGTATACAGAGTCACCAGATAGCAGTATACACTCACAGAGTCACCATATAGCAGTATACAGAGTCACCATATAGCAGTATACAGAGTCGCCATATAGCAGTATATAGAGTCACCAGATAGGGGTATACAGAATCACCATATAGCAGTATACAGAGCCCCAGATAGCAGTATACAGTCACCATATAGCAGTATACAGAGTCACCATATAGCAGTATACAGAGTCCCAGATAGCAGTATACAGTCACCAGATAGGGTATACAGGGTCCCAGATAGGGTATACAGAGTTCCAGATAGGGTATACAGTCACCAGATAGGGTATACAGATCCCCAGATAGGGTGTACAGAGTCCCAGATAGGGTATACAGGGTTCCAGATAGGGTATACAGGGTCACAGATATGGTATACAGTCACCAGATAGGGTATACAGAGCCCCAGATAGGGTGTACAGAGTCCCAGATAGGGTATACAGTCACCAGATAGGGGTATTGTCACGTACTGGTATAGGAGGCTGAGATGATGAGAGGGCTCCCCTTGCGGCTAAGTGCACGACACCCCTGGAGTTGGTGACAGGAGGTGTAATGCCCAAAGAAGCACAGGTCGCCTGCAGATGAATCTTCAGTAGAAGTTCCAGATGTGGCAGTACTCTGGATACACAGCAGGGGGATATTGGAACTGGACTGGAACAGCAGGCGGAGCTGTGGAGGTAGTAAACCAGATGCGGAGTCAAGGACAGGCCGAGGGTCAAACACATGGAGCAGACCAATGAGGCAGGAGAAGACCGTGGAACAAGCCGGGATCAGGACCAGGAGAGAATCAGAGTAAGTCAAGGAAAGCTGGGTCGGTATCAGGTAATCAGGTACAGGAACATAGGACTCAGGAAGGCAAGGTACTGAGCTGAAGATAATCCAGCGATTTGTGACAGTTACTGGTGACCTTTTATAGGCCAGTGCTTGTTGGTGATTGGTGCGTTCTGCGTGCCTTACGGGCGGACGTTCGTACCGGACGAACGTTCGTTCCGGACGAACGTTCGTTACCGGGAGCCATCTGCCAGTGCGCCTGCGCGGGACTGCGTGGCCATCTTGGATCCTGGAACCTTTGCCAGTTCTTCCCTGACAGGTATACAGGGTCCCAGATAGGGTATACCGAGCCCCAAATAAGGTATACAGGGTCCCAGTTAGGGTATACAGTCACCAGATAGGGGTATACAGGGTACCAGACAGGGTATACAGTCACCAGATAGGGGTATACAGGGTCCCAGATAGGGTATACAGAGCCCCATATAGGGTATATAGGGTCCTAGATAGGGTATACAGTCACCAGATAGGGGTATACAGTGTCCCATATAGGATATACAGTCACCAGATGGGGTATACAGGGTCCCAGATAGGGTATACAGAGTCACAGATAGGGGTATACAGGGTCCCAGCTAGGGGTATACAATCACCAGATAGGGTACACAGTCACCAGATAGGGTATACGGTGTCCCAGATTGGGGCTCGCAGCGCCCCCTCCGAAGTCAGGACAAGTTCCGCACTCTACACATCTAATAGGCAGGCTGGCAGTGTGCAGAGATCGGCTTGCGGAGAGCGGGCTGACAGTGTGCAGAGGCAGCGCTTGCGGAGAGCGGGCTGACAATGTGCAGAGGCAGTGCTTGCGGTGAGCGGGCTGGAGCCTGGCTGGCAGTGGACTGTCCTCCTCTCCTCATGGATGGTCTGTGCAGAAGTCCCAGCGTAGTGCTGCGTCTGCGTGAGTAATCACGCAGCCAGCACGTCTGCCATAGTCCCGCCCCTGCCAAAAGCATCCAATGACAGAGAGTCATTGGCTCTAATGGCTCAGGGGGCAGCCAATCAGACTATGTGTGTGCACCTGTTCAGCTCACACACATAGGCCCTGATTTACTATACCTCCCAAATCTACTCCAGCAGTGCCTTAAAATAACTCCCAATTAAAGGCAATTACAACTTCAACTCTCACAAACGGGAGTAAATTTACACACATGCGGCCTCTATTTGCCTGTGAAGATGCCTCTCAGATCACATGTTCTAAGTGCTTGATGTCAGCTGGGATGGAACTTGTGGTTTCAGAATTCCTCCATTTAATACTTGTATGCAAGTTCATTGCCATAAAAAAAAACATTACCACCATGGCATGTCTGAATATAAAAAAAAAAGTTTCAAATTTTTTTTCATGAGCAGTGGTTTTAATAATGGTTAAAGTGAAAAAAAAATCCTTTAATCACTTCAGCCCCAGAAGGAATTCACGCTTTAGGACCAGAGCACTTTTTTCGATTTGGCACTGCGTTGCTTTAACTGACAAGTGTGTGGTCATGCGATGTTGTACCCAAATTAAATTTGCATACTTTTTTACCCACAAATAGAGCTTTCTGATGGTGGTATTTGATCTCCTCTGCGTCATTTCTGATCGCCGCTCTAAATAAAAAAAGAGTGACAATTTTTCAAAATAACCAGTTTTCTTCGTTTTTGCTAAAATACAAATCCAATTGTAAAAAAATAAAAATCATTTTATTTACTTGTTTTTGGCCAATTTATATTCTTCCTCCTATCTTTGTTAAAAAAAAAAATCGCAATTGGCGTTTATTGTTTTGTTTGTGCAAAAGTTGCTGCGTTTAGGGGTGATGCAAATTAATTTCTGGAGTTGTATTTTTAAAAAAAATTTACTAGTAATGGCAGCGATCTGCAATTTTTAGCCGTACTGCATTATTGCGACGGACATGTCGGACCATTTAGATACTTTTTTTGGACCATTGGCATTTATACAGCGATCAGTGCTATAAAATGCACTGCTTACTGTAGAAATGCCATTGGCAGTGAAGGGGTTAACCTGGAGAGGGTTAACTGTGTTCCCTATGGGGTGTTCTAACTGTATGGGGGCTGGGCTGGCAGGGGGAGGGAAGTGATCACGGCTTCCATATACAGGAAGCCTGTGATCACCGCCCTTCCCCCTCTGTCCAAACGGAGATCCTTGTTTACTTACACGGACCTCCGTTGTTTCACTGCAGAGGGGCCATCGTGGGTAGCCAGCGGAAATCGAGTCTGCTCTACCCGCTCCCTGCCCCCCGGAATACAGTGAGCGCGCGAGCATGCCTCCGGCAGCACGCACGCGCTCACAATGCTAGTCATCGCAGCTGCCATCAGGTGAGGGCGGTTTGCAATAACGAACCACTTTGCCACAGTCATGCTGCGGCGGGTGGGCGGCAAGTGCTTAAATATCATGCTTGATGGGTCCCCTTAGTATGGATCTCTGTGATGTTTAACCAGTAGAGATCCGCGCTATAGACGAAAGACGTCTACAGCGCGGATCTGAATCTCCGGGACGACGTCTATTGACGTCCGCCCCCTAACACGCCCCCTGCGCGCTCTCACGAGCGGCAGCGGCGCGCGCGCGCCGCCGCCGCACGCTGCGTGGGCGTGCCCGCGGGTCGGGCGGACTCGATGTCCGCTCCTGACCCGCGATCGCCTTACAGAGCTGTAGAACGGGGAACCGCCGATGTAAACACGGCGGTTCCCCGTTCTGTGAGAGGGGGACAAGCAGATCTACTGAGCCCTGTCACTGGGATCAGTTAGATCTGTTATGTCCCGGCCAGCCCCGCCCCCCCACAGTTAGAACACACCCAGGGAACATATTTAACCCCTTCACTGCCCCCTTCAGGTTAACCCCTTCCCTGCCAATGACATTTATACAGTAATCAGTGGACATTTAAATTTCTGATCGCTGAATAAATGTCATTGGTCCCAAAA
>BLSH010256654.1:171081-183310 GCA_018402905.1 Glandirana rugosa
CCGAGTCTAATGGCACCACTAGACTCGACATTCAAGCCAGGGACGCCAGAAGACTGCAGGGACCGAACTTACAGCTCAGATCACCACGGTAATCTGAGCCAGAAGTAGGAGCGGGTACCTGTTGAAACCCCAGTGTTTATGGATAAGCTTGTTCTGTTTTTATTTGAAAGTCATAGCATTGTACTAATAGCATCTAATCGTGAGTAGAGTTGAGTGAACACCTGGACGTTCGGGTTCGGAGGGTCCAAACAAACTTTGGAAAAAAGTCTGGGTTCGGCACCGAACGTTGCCCGAACTTTATCCCGGACCCCGAACCCCATTGAAGTCAATGGGGACCCAAACTTTTAGGCACAAAAATGGCTGTAACAAAGTCCTGGCAAGTGCTAGAGGGCTGCAAAAGGAAGTAAAACGGGGGGTAAGAGTAGGGCAAGTGCCCTACAAAAAAATGGGGATAGGGAAAATAAATTAAAATCAAATAAAAAAAATGGGAAGGGGGGGGTGGATGTGGAGTAGGAGCCTAGAGGTTGACTAGGCCGTGACCGTGGCAGTGTAGGTGGAAGTGGCGGTGGTCGAGGAGGAGGTAGCCAACACTGTTTTTTTTTGTTTGTTTATAATTGGGGTAGCCCACAAAATATTGAGGCCTATTCAAAAAAACAAGTATACATATGGCTGTGTGAGTCCGGTCTAAATGTTTATTCTGCACAAGGTACAGACAAGTCTTGTGGGATCCATGCCTGGTTCATTTTAATAAAAGTTAGCTTGTCCACGTTGGCTGTGGACAAACGGCTGCGCTTGTCTGTGATAAAGCCCCCTGCTGTGCTAAACACACGTTCAGACAATACACTGGCTGCAGGGCAGGCCAGCTCCTCCAAGGCATAAACGGCAAGCTCAGGCCATGTGGCCAATTTGGAGACCTGGAAGTTGAATGGGGCAGACCCATCAGTCAGTAAGTGTAGGCATGTGCACACATAATCTTGCACCATGTTGCTGAAATGCTGCCAAGACGTTGTCTATCGGATGGTGGTGCTGCTTGTTGTGGCGGGCTGCTGACAAAGCTTTGCCACATTTCGGCCATGCTAACCCTGCCTTCTGTGGTGCTGGCGGTGGCACAGTTACGTTGGTGGGCTATTCCTCCTCCTCTGCCTTCGCCTTGTGCTTCTGCTGAGCCCCTGGTGTCATTTGGGAATGCCCTCAGCAGCGCCTCTACCAGTGTGAGCATGTAGTCGCGCATCTTCCTCTCACGCTCCAATGAGGGAATTAAGGACGGCACGTTGTCCTTGTAACAGGGATCCAGCAGGGTGGCCACCCAGTAATCGGCACACGTTACAATGTGGGCAACTTGGCTGTCGTTGCGCAGGCACTGCAGCATGTAGTCGGCCATGTGTGCCAGGCTGCCCAGAGGCAAAGACAAGCTGTCCTCTGTGGGAGGTATATAATCTGTGTCCTCTGAATCGCCCCAGCCCTGCTCCAGTGATGCCCACAAACTGCGTTGGGTGCCACCCTGCTGCGATTCCTCCTCCTCCTCCTCCTCATCTTCCTCGTCCTCCAGAACTGTGCCCTAGCTTGAATATTTTTGACCTGGCCTATGCTGGTGTAGGAACCCACCCTCCAAGCCACTTGCGAATGACTGGCCTGATAACCGTGGAAATGACCCCTCTTCCTCCTCATCCTCCTGTGCCACATCCTCTTCCATCATGGCCCGAAGTGTTTTTTCAAGGAGACATAGAAGTGGGATAGTAACGCTGAGAACAGCATCATCGGCACTGGCCATGTTGGTGGAGTACTCAAAACACTGCAATACGGTACACAGGTCTTGCATGGAGGCCCACTCGTTGGTGGTGAAGTGTTGCTGTTCCGCAGAGCGACTGACCCGTGCGTGCTGCAGCTGAAATTCCACTATTGCCTGCTGCTGCTCCCACAGTCTCTCCAGCATGTGCAAGGTGGAGTTCCACCTTGTGGGCATGTCGCATATGAGGCGGTGAGCGGGAAGGCCGAAGTTCCGCTGCAGCGCAGACAGGCGAGCAGCAGCAGGGTGAGAACGCCGAAAGTGCGCACAGACGGCCCGCACTTTATGCAGCAGCTCTGACATATCCGGGTAATTTTTTTAGGAAATTCTGTACCACCAAATTCAGCACATGCGCCAGGCAAGGGATGTGCGTCAAACCAGCTCGGCCCAGATCCGCTATGAGATTTCGGCCATTGTCGCACACCACCAGGCCAGGCTTGAGTCTCAGTGGCAACAACCACTCATTGTTGTTCAATGCCCGTCCACAGCTCCTGCGCAGTGAGGGGTTTATCCCCCAAACATATCAGTTTTAAAACAGCCTGCTGTCGTTTCCCCCTGGGTGTGCTGATGTTGGTGGTGAAGGTGTTAGGCTGAGCGGATGAGTAGGTGGTCGAGGAGGAAGTGCAGTAGGAGGAGGAGGCAACAGGAGGCAAAGAGAAATGCCCTGCAATCCTCAGTGGTGGAAGGACATGCGCCAAATGGCTAGCTGGCTCAGGCCCACCCGCCACTACATTTGCCCAGTGTGCAGTTAGTGAGATGTAGCGTCCCTGCCTATGCTTACTGGTCCATGTATCAGTGGTTATCTGGACCTTGCCACAGATGGCGTTGCGCAGTGCACACTTGATCTTGTCCCTGACTTGTTTGTGCAGGGAAGGGATGGCTCACCTGGAAAAGTAGTGGCGGCTGGGAACCACATACTGTGGGACAGCCACCGCCATCAGTTTTTTGAAACTGTCCGTGTCCACCAGATGGAATGACAGCATTTCAAAGGCCAGGAATTTTGAAATGCTGGCATTCAGGGCCAGGGATCGCGGGTGGGTAGGGGGGTACTTCCTCTTTCTCTCCAGGGTTTGGGAGATGGGCAGCTGTAAGCTTCCATGGGACCATGTGGAAATGCTTGGGGACGGTGGCGAACATGGTGGCGTTGCTGTTATATCGTCTGTTTGCTGGGTGGCAGGTGACACTGTCACTGTAGAGGTGGAGGAAGAGGCCGAGGCAGCAGCAGAAGAGGAAGCAGGAGGAGGCCGAGACCTTTCTTGGATTTTGAGGTAATTATTCCAATGCAGCTTGTGCCTTGAATTTAGGTGCCTGGTCATGGGGGTTGTGCTCAGGTTGAGAACATTTATGCCCCGGCTCAGGCTATCATTGCACAGCTTGCAAACCACTCATGTCTTGTCATCAGCACATTGTCTGAAGAACTGCCACGCGGGGGAACGCCTTTGAGCTGCCTTTGGTGTGCTAGGTCCCTGGGTGCGGTGGGTAGTAGCAGGCATACTGTCTAGGGGACGCTCGCTCCGCTTTTGCAACCTGCTTCCTCTTTCCTCCACACGTCACTCGCATGACCCTCATTCCATGTGGGGTCTAGGACCTCATCATCCTCCACATCATCTTCCACCCACCCTTCACCACTGCCCTCCTTGTCAGTCTGCACACTGAGGCAAGCTGCAGTAGTTGGCACCTGTGTTTCATCATCATCAGAAATGTGCAGCACTGGTGTTTCCATGTCCTCATCCTGCAACAGAAGTGGTTGGGCATCGGTGCACTCAATGTCTTCCACTTCTGGGGCAGCGCTATGTGGATGGCCCACGGAAAGCACACCAGGAGAGTCATCAAAATGCATAAGAGTCTCTTGCAGGACTTGGGGCTCAGACTGCTTGGCTAATTTACAAGGGGCTGAGGTGAAAGACAGATGTCCATGGGGTTCAGGTGCCAACTCTGAGCTTTCATCAACGGACCGGGAGGGAGACAATGTGAAGAAACTGGAGGCATTGTCAGCCACCCAATCTACTATCGCCTGTACTTCTTCTGGCCTCACCAATTGTTGAGGGGCATTCGGGCCTACCATATACCGGTGAAGGTTCTGTTGGCTACCTGAGGAAGGTGTTTCCCTTGTGCGTGTAGCTGGCACACCTCGACCACGTCCTCTCCTTCCAACAGGAGGTTCACCAACACCACCAACACCAGCAGCATCAGCATCACCATGACCACGTCCCTTATTTGCTCTCCTCATTGGGCCCGCAAATGTACTATGTAGCCCTATATAAGTATTTATTAATACCAATTAATACCTTTTTTTGGAAAACACCAACGCAGCCGGACTTTTTATTTTGGTGCAAGAAATGCACTGCTCACACCAACAGCTGGAAGCTCTCCCTTTAGAACTAGGAGATGACTTTTGAACAATAAATAATCTGTCACTTACAGCAACAGCTGGAACCTGGCCCTATAGGAGTAGGCAATGGTTTTTGAACAATAATCTGTCCCTCTAAGCAACAGCTAGAAACTCTCCCTTTACAACTAGGAGATGATTTTTGAACAATAATGTGTCACTTACAGCAACAGCTGGAAGCTCTCCCTTTAGGACTAGGAGATGATTTTTGAACAATAATGTGTCACTTACAGCAACAGCTGTAACCTGGCCCTATAGGAGTAGGCAATGGTTTTTGAACAATAATCTGTCCCTCTAAGCAACAGCTGGAAACTCTCCCTTTAGAACTAGGAGATGATTTTTGAACAATAATGTGTCACTTACAGCAACAGCTGGCCCTATAGGAGTAGGCAATGATTTTTGAACAATAATCTGTCCCTCTAAGCAGAAGCCTCTACCTAGTGCAGTCAGATCGTTGTGTAATGCAGGGTTTGATCTGCAATCTGTCACTCAAAGGATCAGATGTTAAAATGTCTGCAATCTCTCCCTCACAAAAACGCCAGCAGCATCCTCTCCCTGCACTTACCCAAGAGCATGCGACATGCAGCACTGTGACTTCAGCTTATAAAGAGGTTGGATCACATGATGCACTGGCCAATCACAGCCATGCCATTAGTAGGCATGGCTGTGATGGCTTCTAAGGGCAAACCAGTGAAACGCTTGTTGATTGGCTGCCCTTCAGCTATTCAACATGCGTGATCAACTACCAGAACCCAGAACCCAAACGTTTTTTGAAAAGTCCGTGTTCAGGTCCGGGTCCCGGACACCCGAAAGTTCAGTACGGACCCGAACGTTACAGTCCGGGTTCGCTCAACACTAATCGTGAGGCAAGAAAAAAAGTCAACAGCCATATAGAATGTATATTATTAATTCTTATTATTATATACCTACCCCTTTTAAGGGTGGGAATACCCAGGCTGAGTGTGTGTAATAACCTCTTACCCAGGTCTAAGTGTATATTTATTAACTTGTTGCCAGTAGCATGAAAACTGTAAGTGCTGAAAATGTAAAAAAAAACAATTGAAACCAAAAATGAAATAATAAAAACCACCATTTACTTTCTCATAAATATTAAATGCCAAAATTAAATCTCATACAAATATGTACGTATAAGCATACAAAATGCAATGGAGAATCCATGGAAAATAAATAGCATAACACCAACTCTACGTGCCGCAAGTCAAAGACAAATGAAGTGGTAAGTGCATAGTGTATATACTGTACTACCCCAGAAAACTTGACTTGGGAGGAACTGTAGGGTGATGTGGGGTTGCAAAAGCTTCCTCCTCTACATGTCTGCAAAGAAGCAGCACAAGTGCTGTAGAGGCTGCATACACCAAGAAGTGAAACCACTTCTGAGCTCCAGTCATGGAGTTTGGAGTGTAATTTCAGGGCTGGCACATCACTTATGATGGTGAAATGCAGGATGAAATGAGTAGTGGTTAAGATGATCAAAGTAGATTTGAAGAGGTAACAGTCGGAAGCTAGCAACATCACTGATATAGAATATCTATTTAGCAGTAGCAGTGTTTGAATGACATTACTAACCTTCCCCTCTCTCTGGCTAGCTAAATAATGGGGCCATTTGTGTAACTACTAGGGTCGCAAAGGTCACACCACTATGGGGGAGTCACTGTATCCTAAGGATTCCTTTATGCTGCTGCAACCCCAAAGTCCTGCGACTTGCTTGTGACTTCCTTGTGACTTGCTTGTGGTTTCCTTGTGACTTCCTTGCGACTTGCTTGTGAATTTTGTGAGTTAACTTTGCAATCTATAGCATTCAAATCACACCAAAGTCACAGAAAAGTAGTGCAGGAACTTTTTTTGCCGCTGTAACTGTGAGTTGCATTGAATGTATTTTGCCTTCTTATGGGACTTTATGTGTAGCAACCAGGGCTTAAAAACTGGGGCTTATAAAGGACCCCACGATGGGAGTAAAGAGCCCTGGGATCAGTGGGAAGGCCACGGGACCAATGCAAAGGGCCCCAGCAGTCAGGGAGCACTGAAGTTTCTAGTTACACTTCTGAATATGGCCAAAGGTAGTTTTGAGATGCAAGTCAGGGGGGTTACAATAGAGGAATGGACCCAAAGGCAACAATACCAAGGCATAGCTTGTCCTGATCACAGTTGTTCACTTTTTCAGCTGCTCACAATGATGCTGATATCACAACAAAGCAGTGTCAGCCTGGTAGACAGAACCAGCTATTCAGCAGCCCCAGCAGAGAATTAAACTTGTTTTTCCGGTATATCTGCCCCTGACACACACCAGACCCAGACCATGGACATGCATCATGCCCAAGGCAGCCATCTAGGTTGCTTTGTGGATGATCCAGCTCTGAGCTGCAACATGACACAAATAGACATGCCTTTTTTTTTAGACCACAATGTGTAAATGTGAATAGGATTTGACAAAATCCTAAAATACATGGTAACACAAGGAGTGAATAGTGTATGCTTATTTTTGTCTAAGCTTATTAATTTCTACCACTAGCACTATAGCCCTCATCTAATGCTAATGTTGAATGAATTGAGATACATAATTAGTATATGAGCTATGCCACGTTTAGCTGAAAATCCCCTCTACTGTACGTTTGGACCCCTTTAAATTGTGACATGGATCACTTCTTAGCTCCTGAAGCCCAGCTGTGTATTCACCAAATCACGCATTAATAGTGGGTTACATACTGAAGCATTGTATACCGTATCATGTTCTTGCCATAATACCAGATCTTGCCAGAACAAATTTTAAAATTACTCTATACGTCTGAAGTAAAATCTGGGCTATATGCTGTATTATTAAAAGGAATGTTCCAAAACAGTATCTGATTTCCACTTCTTTGAAAAAGCCAAAAAGACTAAGAGCTTTGAAGAATAGTGGAGCTCACCATGCATTGATGGATAACAATAGAACAGTACTCTTTCCTATTTTTTTTTTTTTTTTTACTGAGCAAAGTTGGACCTATAACATTTTATGTGTTGCCTAGGCAGTAAGTGACACAGTGGAGTTCAGAACAGTCTTTTATATTCATTCCAAGATAAAGGTTTTATTGCTTCATATATAATAGTATTTGGTAATACTAGCATGTGCCTAATTGACTTATCTTAAAAAAGAAGTGGAAGTTTTCATGTAAGGTCCAACTGTTCAAGAAAATAAGCATACTCTTCAAACCCAGCTTAGTATCAGGTATTGAGTTTTAGTGTATACATGAGGCAAAAATACATTTGTAAGTAATGGTGCTAATTTTGATGCTATGCTAACAAACTAAAATAAAGTAGTGTTAGTATACATAATAAGCATACTGCACATATTATAATACATTTGATAATATTGTGATTTAATAAAATTCTAAGTTAGATTTTTTTCTTTGAAGGTAGTACTAAATAATTAAGCACGTCCATTTTATACATACAGTAGTATTCCAGTTGTTACATTATTTTACAAGTATTATTTTTAGATCAGTGAATAATGGCTAGTGATATTGTTTACCTTTTCGGAATCATTAAAGGTCCACAATGATAAACTCAGTGCCAATAATTGTTGAAGTACATAGTACATAGTAATAGTGCTATGCTATATAAGGGTAGTTCCTCCATGCAACTGCCAAATAGGCTCATCCAAATAACATTGTAAAGTCTAAAACATTCAAATCTCTCTATTATGTATGTTAATGAGCTATTGTAATCCCTTATAACATACATATAGGCTTAAAAAAAACGCTGAGTGTGCACTATTAGGGTCAAATACATTTTCTGGCTCAAGTATTAGAATGCATTTTAGAACATCTCATATGGAAATAAGATATATGACATGATCTTCAGTAGCTCAGCGTATTGGATAAAAATGCTGCAATATTCTGTTAGCCTGCAGGAATGAGTCATAGTGATGAAGGTGGTTCAAAAGAAAATCTAATTAACAGCAACATTACTGCAGCAAAATATAGAAAATGAAGGTGTAGGGCTTCCCATGTTCTCTAATACACATTAGCAATTTAAGTTGGGATAATGTATTTATATGCATTACATCAACTAAAAGGAAAAAAGAAAGTCTTTTTTTCGAGTATGACTGAAATAATGATAAATTATAATTTTCTTGTGGTCCTATTTGTCAGATACCTCAGATATGCCACACATAATACCCCATTTAAAGTGGACCTGAATCTTAAAAGTGAATATCTGCTATTTTATTGGTAATATCTAGAAATATTATTTATGTCTAAACAGTACCCAGGATATATACCTTTTTGCCTTGGATTCTTCTTAAAAAATATTAGAGAGCTTCTTGTTCCTTAAAGTAGTTGTAAAGGCAGAAGGTTTTTTTTTTTACCTTACTGCGTTTTTTTTCCCCTAGCTAAATGATATCCATCATCATCTAGTCCTTTACTGTCCCTGGCAGGCCCCTTTCATAAATGGATTCCAGTTCTTTCAACCATGTGAGTATTACTTTGGGTGGTGTGCATTCAAATGCAGCCAGCCTAGGAATGCACACTCCTGCACATTGACATGCACCCATCTAGGCATTTTAATAATTGCATAACTTTACCAAAAGATACCCACTGTTTGCACCATGGCCTGAGGGCTTTTGCGAAGGGTTCAGAGGCATGGTGTTGTGATGTTTCAAGAAGTTATGTGGGAAATCCCGCCAGCCCATTCCACCAGACACAATCTGCCTGTATTGCATGGAGAAGCACAAAAACCCAGTGATGAAGGCACTGAGACTAAAATAATATACATAAGGAAAAAGAAATGGTTCCATTTAAACATTGTATTATCATGTTGATGAGGAGGTAAGGTGTAACAAGGGAAGGCAAAATGTAAGCAGATTAAACTTCAGTAGTAACTAATATAGTTTTCTTTAGACACTAAATCATAAACAATAGAAATGATTTATGATTTTAATGGTGTGTCTGCCATCTTATGTCATCTTACTGTTATGCACTTAACAAGTTGATCTCAACCATTACAAAAATAAAAAGGCTCACAGAAACAGTCACCCTTTCTTATTTAAATGCTATATTTTTATTAGCACATAATGATCAAATGAGCTCAATGGCACTGGAGAACAAGCAGAAATGCAAGCTTATCTAGTCTAGCCATCATAAAACATCAGCTAATGGGAATGTCATAGACATTGTAGACAGAGGAGGAAAGAATGATTGCTTTTAAGCATTTGGTATTTTAGGACAGACTGGCTCAATATCTCCTATTAGATACTCTGTACAATGTTAATTTGTTTTAATAATCTTAAATATTGCAGTGATCATTAAGCATAGAATACATTCATACTGATAGATTTGGGTCTTGCAACACACTTCATTGCTTTTCTCTGTTGTAATATATTCTTAAAGATTACTGTTTTATGCTTTTCATGCTAAAAACTTGGCTGAAAGTTTTAATAACCATTCTCTATATTTTATGATACTCTCTTTATTACTTCATTAGTAGAGGAAAACATTCTTAAATGATAGGTTAAAATAAGATAAACAATATGCTTCATTCTAAGTGGACATTTCAGTGTAGGTCAGGGAAAAAATACATATGTAGTGCATCTCTGCAAAACATGCACATTTGGCAATCTTTTATTTCTTTAACCACTTGCCGACCAGCCGGTAAGTAGGCACTCCTGCGCGAATCGCTCTAATGGTAAGTCTGCTCGCGCAGACGCAGTTGCGGTCAGGAGCGCGCTGCCGCCTCGCGCTCACGCCCACTGCATGAGCTAGCCCGCGGGTCAGGCGGGCTTGGTGTCCACCCGCGATCGCCTTCTACAGAGGTAGAACGGGGATCTGCCAATGTAAACAAGGCAGATCCCCGTTCTGTCAGGGGACATGACCGAGATCTACTGTTCCCAGTAATTGGGAACAGTGAGATCTGTCATGTCCCTGCCAGCCCAGCCCACACACAGTTAGGATACGCTGAGGGAACACAGTTAACCCCTAGAGTTTAACCCCTTTCCTGCCAGTGACATTTATACAGTAATCAGTGGCTATTTTTAGCTCAGATCAATGTATAAATGTCATTGGTCCCAAAAAAGTGTCCAAAGTGTCCAATCTGTCCGCAATGTTGCAGTCCCAATAAAAATCGCAGATTGCAGCCATTGCTAGTAAAAAAATAAATAAAATGATAAAAATGCCATGAATCTATCCCCTATTTTGTAGATGCAAAAACTTTTGTGATTTTACTTACCAAAAATATGTAGAAGAATATACTGATGAATACATTTTTTATTTTTTTATTTCTTTGTATATGTATTATAGCAAAAAATAAAAAATAATGTTTTATTTCAAAATTGTTGCTCTCTGTTTGTTTATAGCGCAAAAAATAAAAAACCACAGAGGTGATCAAATACCACCAAAAGAAAGCTCTATTTGTGGGAAAAAAGAATGTCAATTTTGTTTGGGTACAACATTGCATGACCGCACAATTGTCAGTTAAAGCAACAGAGTGCCATATCGCAAAAAAATGCTCTCGTCAGGAAGTGGGTAAATCCTTCCGGGGCTGAAGTGGTTAAGGACCCTGCAAGTACAGAAAGTCCTCATGTGGACTGGCATTTGGTGGACCAAGTGATGTCTGTCCTGCCCAGTTTCCTTTGTTAAGCTTCTCAAACCCCCCACTCCCCTATCTGGACACTAATCATTCTGTAGTCCCTAGACATAAGCGTATGTAGGGGGTGTGCCAGGTGTGCCATATGTCATTTACCGGCTCCTTTATTTTCTAAATGTTCAATCATAACTGAAGCTGTACTTTACTGCTGATTGGTATTTACTATGCTTCAGTTTGGGAATGAACAGGAAGCTGCTCAGCACAGAGCACTTCCCATTCATTCATTGTCCAGTTCAGCTGAGGCTGTAGAGAAAGTTACAGTATCTCACAAAAGTGACAACACTGAAAAATGACACTTTGCTATAATGTAAAGTAGTGAGTGTACAGCATGTATAACAGTGTAAATTGCCTGTCCCCTCAAAATAACTCAACACACAGCCATTAATGTCTAAACCGCTGGCAAGAAAAGTGACTACACCCCTAAGTGAAAATGTCAAAATTGGGCCCAATTAGCCATTTTCCCTTCCCGGTGTCATGTGACTCGTTAGTGTTACAAGGTCTCAGGTGTAAATGGGGAGCAGGTGTGTTAATTTTGGTGTTATCACTCTCACACTCTCATACTGGTCACTGGAAGTTCAACATGGCACCTCATCACAAAGAACTCTCTGTAGATCTAAAAAAAAAATTGTTGCACTACATAAAGATGGCCTAGGTTATAAGAAAATGTCCAAGGACTTCCGGTTCCGGCGCCGTATGTGAAGGGAGTGAAAGCGGCGGCTCCGGGGAACCCTCGCTACAAAACCGGCATACAGGCTCCCACACGCCGCACTCCAGAGCGGGACACGTCCTCAGCATTACAGCCGCTCTCCAATGGACAAATTTGTGGTCCACAACGCGGCCGGACACACCGCCACTCAACGGCCGGAAAGCAGCGCTCCGAGCCCCGGAGCATCTAACATGGTGGATGGATCTGAGGCCGCACGAGCGCATCAAGGCATACAGGCAGTCACAGCGCTGGAGGGGAGCATCCCCTCACACAATGTACCCGCTACATTCCACCTGCCGGAGGATCAGTACGGAGCTCTGGCTCAGGCTGTGGCTGCGCTCCTCACACCGTCCATCACCGCTGCAGTAGACAGAGCCGTTGCAGCGGGCATGGAACAGATTCGTAAAGACTTAAGTGAACACACACACCGCATAGGGGAACTTGAGTCAAGAGTCTCAGACATGGAGGATGAATTTCAAGGTCTACAAAACACCGAACAACATCTAAGGCAGACCCAGCAATATTTACTTGAGAAAATAGATGACCTCGAGAACCGAGGGAGGAGGAACAACTTGCGCATTGTGGGACTCCCAGAGACCACCCCCCCTGAAGCCCTACAGGAGCTATGCACAACTCGACTACCGGGAGCCCTCGGCATAACGACACCGTGCACCATTGAAAGAGCGCACAGACTAGGGGCCCCATCCAATGA
>BLSH010256654.1:193518-215829 GCA_018402905.1 Glandirana rugosa
CTTTTAAGGTATTTGTTTTTCGACTATAACACACGTAAGTCCTTTGAGTGAAGTTTTGTTTGTTTTAATGTTTTGAAATACTGTATTCTAAAGGAAATCGTATGGTACGGTTTGTTTGTGGAAAGGTCGATTGTCTAAGATACATACTAGGTGACCGTTCTATATATAAAGAATTCGCCTTCTATCCGCGAGTAGGGTAATGTTAGCAGTTATATATACGAGGGTTGATCTCAACTCGCTTGGAGACCTCCAAGCCCAAGACGACCAGGCCGGCTTGAAGCCCTGTTGGGTCCCCATTGATTTCAATGGGGTTCGGTGTCCGTGCGATCGTTCAGGTTCCGTCCGGACCCGGACCCAGACTTTGTCCCGAAGTTCGGCCGGACCAGCAGAACCCGAACCTCCAGAGGTTCGCTCAACTCTAGTTGGGAGCATATATATTGACGATTGTAATGGGATGAGCGCCTATCTTCCGCTTAAGAAATATATATCTTGCCAGTGGATCATACATAGAATCTGTTAGCTGGAAAGGTGTTTGTTTGGCATGGTATGCTAAAGGAAATCTTATGTCATAAAGTTTTGTAATTTTGTTTGTTTTGAAGTGAGTTTCCTGAATGCACACAATATCAGCTTTTTGTTTATGGAATTTTCAAAGAAACTGTGACCTTTTTTCAGGAATTTTTAATCCTTTTGTGTTTTCCAACATCAGTTTCAATGATAGTGGAGAGGTTTGCTGTCTGTGATTAGACATATTGTCTATATATTATTTAATACACTACTTGTATTAGGTTAGATGCCTGAACCAGTAAGGTTTAGAGGAAGTATGGTTTGCTTTGTGTACTTTGACTGTATGTGTGGAAAAATCAAGGGTAGTTAGGTGGGGGGAGGGGTTAGGAGGTGGGAGGCTTAGGGGAGGAGAGAAGGAGAAGAAAGAGATAAAAAACATTATAATTTACCAGAGGTAGAGTTAGATCTGCTAGTCTACCTTAATTATTGTGAGTTTTCTTTTGTATTCTCTCTACTCCAAGGGAGGAGAGAGGGGATAGTACTGGATTAAAAAAAAAGAATAAAATAAAGAAAAAACAAGTCCAGATTTTTCAGAGGGGATATACACAAGAATCACCCTCTGTGTGGGTTTGTGGTCTAGTGGATCCCGCTACTACTTTGAAATCTGCAACTATGGAGCAGCACTATATATTTGAAGTGAGGAGTATATAAGGTTATGCATATATAGGGACTTGTTTTGGGAGGAGATTGCCTTTGGACTTGAGACATAACCTCTTACGCTTCAAAATGCTTTTTGTAGTTTTAAAAATGCTTGTAGCACAATTAAACTTAAATTGTACTTATCATTTTGTCTATAACCTGGTAGTTTGGGTGAACTATATAATTTACTGTAATGTGAGAAGGGTACCCTGGCAATCAGAAACACTTATAGTGTGCTTTACATAGTATATTATCCAACTAGAGAATTCTTAAACAGGTCTAATATTGCCGGTTGGGATGAGTATATTTTGCCCATAGTTTTTGCCGTTTTATATTGATATACATATTTACATAGGGTCACCAGTGTATTCTCCACTTCATATATACTATAACTAGTTACAAACAGAAAAGCAACATATATACTTGAGCTCCATTGGTTATTATATTGCTCATATGGTGCTCAAATGTGTGATTATTCCATTGTGGTGTTAGGGTCTTCAACCCACCTTAATAATGTGTTATCTATGTGTAGGAGGTGGGAGGCTTAAGGGAGGAGAGAAGGAGAAGAAAGAGATAAAAAAAATAATAATTTACCAGAGGTAGAGTTAGACCTGCTAGTCTACCTTAATTATTGTGAGTTTTCTTTTTTATTCTCTCTACTCCAAGGGAGGAGAGAGGGGATAGTACTGGATAAAAAAAAAGAAAAAAATAAAGAAAAAACAAGTCCAGATTTTTCAGAGGGGATATACACAAGAATCACCCTCTGTGTGGGTTGTGGTCTAGTGGATCCCGCTACTACTTTGAAACCTGCAACTATGGAGCAGCACTATATATTTGAAGTGAGGAGTATATAAGGTTATGCATATATAGGGACTTGTTTTGGGAGGAGATTGCCTTTGGACTACTATTACAGTATTTTTAGTGCATTTAGAATTCATTTTTCTCCCTTCATTTCCCCCTTTTTCCCTTTTGTTACCTTCTCTCTTTTTCCTTTTCCGTATTCCTCCTTATCTGCACCAAACTAGTGTGTTGGCTCTCTATTATACCATAAGTATAGAAGGTACAATCCCATAATTAAATAGATGCTCCATATAAATGTAGACGTGTTTCTTTAGTAAACATTTAACTCTGCATTTAAACTTTTTATCAGGAGATTGTGGTAGAGATTAACAATTTATATAATCTATGAAGAGACTTGAGACATAACCTCTTAAGCTTCAAAATGCTTTTTGTAGTTTTAAAAATGCTTGTAGCACAATTAGGCATCATACACACGGGCGTATCTTTAAAAATAAACAAACGTTGGGCCCAACGTCAAGGAAAAAAAAATGGCGTTTTTCGGTGTTATGCATCGGCATTAGTGAGCGTTAGTGAGCGTCGGCGTCAATAGGCGTTTTTTAAAAAAATCATCCCTCTGCTATTTTTCAACCTAAAAACGTTGGCGTCAAAAAACGCCGGAAAACGCCAGTACAATATTAGTTGGCGTTTGTTGGCGTTTTGTGGTGTCGGCGTCAAAAAATGCCAAAACATTACAGCCTCAAAACGCGATGGCCGTGGGTTCTACTTTCAGCTCACTAACGCCGACGCCATCTACAGCTCAAAAACGCCAACGTTTTTATGGGGCCATTGAGTAACATGGAGAGCTGCAAAAAACACCAGAAAATGCCGGCGTCAAAAAACGTCCGTGTGTATGAGGCCTTAAACTTAAATTGTACTTATAATTTTATCTATAACCTGGTAGTTTGGGTGAACTATACAATTTTCTGTAATGTGAGAAGGGTACCCTGGTGATCAGAAACACTTATAGTGTGCTTTACATAGTATATTATCCAACTAGAGAATTCTTAAACAGGTCTAATATTGCCGGTTGGGATGAGTATATTTTGCCTATAGTTTTTGCCGTTTTATATTGATATATATATTTACATAAGATCACCAGTGTATTCTCCACTTCGTATATACTATAACTAGTTACAAACAGAAAAACAACATATATACTTGAGCTCCATTGGTTATTGTATTGCTCATATGGTGCTCAAATGTGTGATTATTCCATTGTGGTGTTAGGGTCTTCAACCCACCTTAATAATGTGTTATCTATGTGTTCACACAAGAACAATCACATATATTTTTTAACAGGATCCTGATATTGATTGTTTGTATAGTGGTATACAGTTGGTATGGTCAGCTTATGGAAATAGCAGTATGTATGTTCATTTGCCTGCTGCTGTGTATTTTCTGAGATATGTTCCCTTGTGACTAGAGTTGAGCGAACCCGGACTGTAAAGTTCGGATCAGTACCAAACTTTGGGGTGTCCAGGACCCGGACCCGAACCCGCACATTTCAAAAAAAGTCTGGGTTCGAGTTTGGGGTTCTGGTATTTGATTCCACGTGTTGAATAGCTGCCAAGGGCAGCCAATCAACAAGTGTTTCACTGGTTTGCCCTTAGAAGCCATCACAGCCATGCCTACTAATGCCATGCCTACTAATGGCATGGCTGTGATTAGCCAGTGCATCATGTGACACAGCCTCTATATGGGGCTGGAGTCACTGTGCTGCATGTCATATGCTCTCAGGATAGTTTAGGGAGAGGATGCTGCTGGCTCTGTGAGGGACAGATTGCAGATATAATAACATCTCATCCTGCATTACAGAACGATTTGATTGTGGACTAGGTAGAGATACTAGTACTGCTGCTTTGAGGGACAGATTGCAGACCCCATCCTGCGGCACAGAACGATCTGACTGGACTAGGTAGAGTCTGTTGCTTTAAGGGAAAGATTATTGTTCTAAAATCATCTCCAAGTTCTATAAGGAAAGTTTCTTCCAGCCGCATAGAGACTGAGAGCCATATTATTGTTCTAAAATCATCTCCAAGTTCTATAAGGAAAGTTTCTTCAAGCCGCATAGAGAGCCATATTATTGTTCTAAAATCAATGATTTTAGAACAATAATATGGCTCTCTATGCGGCTGGAAGAAACTTTCCTTATAGAACTTGGAGATGATTTTAGAACAATAATATGGCTCTCTAAGCAACAGCTGCAAGAAACTTTCCTTATAGAACTTGGAGATGATTTTAGAACAATAATCTGTCCCTCTAAGCAATAGCTGGAACCTTTCCCTATACAACTTGGAGATGATTTTAAATCATCAGTTCTTGCACAAAATAAAAAAAACAGTGTTGGCTACCTCCTCATCCTCCACCGCCACTTTCACCGCCTCCTCAATCTCCAACTCCACATCCACCTCCATTTTTGATTTTTTATGTGATTTTATGTGATTTTAGCTTAAAAATTATTTTAAGTTATTTCCCTATCCCCATTTCTTTGTAGGGCACTTGTCCAGCTCTTACCCCCATTTTCCTTCCTTTTGCAGACCTCTAGGACATGCCAGGACTTTGTTACAGCCATTTTTGTGCCTAAAAGTTCGGGTCCCCATTGATTTCAATGGGGTTCGGGGTCCGGGACAAAGTTCGGGTCAAGTCCGGTCCCGAACATGGACTTTGTCCGGAAGTTCGGCCGAACCTGCAGAACCCGAACGTCCTGAGGTTCGATCAACTCTACTTGTGACCATTTAGTATATATTTTCCAAGAAGGAATATATGCTTGATTAGTCTTTCTTGTGTGTATTGTTACAAGGTATGTGCATTACTCACAGATCGTTGTTGAATGGTCAGTTCGCCACCTTTTCAGGTATGTCAACAGTTCTTGTCCCTCTAGGTATGTGTTTTCCAAGGTTGTTTCTGTATGTATATACTGAAAAGAAAAAAAGGTGGTTAAGCAAAACAGTTAATGTGAGAGTGAGGTTTTTAGCTGTGTGGTCATAGCTATGTCATTTTTAGGATGTGGAAAATATGTTTCAGTCATCCTTATGGTGGTGTTTTATATTCATATATGTGGAATATATTAGGTATCCATATGGTCTATGCGATCCATGCAGTCTCTGCATTTAGGAGATGATATTTCTGGGCTTCCTTGGCCTTCTCCTCTTCTGCTGTGATGCATACTAGCTCATTATGCCTTTGTCTTGCAGGGTTTTTTTTAGTTTTTTTTTTTGGAGGTTTACAACCTTTTTAACCACTTCAAATCCACGCTATAGCCGATCTGAAATGCTGGGAGGCTGTCAATGGACGTCCTCCCCTTTTGCTCACACCTGGCGCGCTCGATGTCTGCCGGACACCCGCAATCCGTTCACAGAGAGCCAGAACGGGGAACCGCCGATGTAAACACGGAGGTTCCCCACTCTGTGGGCGGGGAAGGGGCATGACAGATCTACTGATCCCTGTGATCGGGATCAGTTAGATCTGTTATGTCCCTGTTAGCCCCACCCCCACACAGTTAGAACACATGCAGGGAACACATTTAACCCTTTACTGCCCCTTAGTGTTAACCCCTTCCCTGCCAATGACATTTTTACAGTAATCAGTGTCTATTTTTAGATCTGATCACTGTATAAATGTCATTGGTCCCAAAAAAGTGTCCAAAGTGTCCAATCTGTCCGCAATGTCTCAGTGCCAATAAAAATCGCAGATCGCAGCCATTGCTAGTAAAAAAATAAATAAAATGATAAAAATGCCATGAATCTATCCCCTATTTTATATATGCAATAACTTTTGTAATTTTACTTACCAAAAATATGTAGAAGAATATACTGATGAATACGTTTGTTTTTTATTTTTATTTTTTTGTATATGTATTATAGCAAAAAGTTAAAAAAAAGTTTTATTTCAAAATTGTTGCTCTCTGTTTGTTTATAGCGCAAAAAATAAAAACCGCAGAGGTGATCAAATACCACCAAAAGAAAGCTCTATTTGTGGGGAAAAAAGAACGTCAATTTTGTTTGGGTACAACATTGCATGACCGCACAATTGTCAGTTAAAGGAACAGAGTGCCATATTGCAAAAAAATGCTCTGGTCAGGAAGTGGGTAAATCCTTCCGGGGCTGAAGTGGTTAAGGACCCTGCAAGTACAGAAAGTCCTCATGTGGACTGGCATTTGGTGGACCAAGTGATGTCTGTCCTGCCCAGTTTCCTTTGTTAAGCTACTCAAACCCCCCACTCCCCTATCTGGACACTAATCATTCTGTAGTCCCTAGACATAAGTGTATGTAGGGGGTGTGCCAGGTGTGCCATATGTCATTTACTGGCTCCTTTATTTTCTAAATGTTCAATCATAACTGAAGCTGTACTGCTAACTAATATTTACTATGCTTCAGTTTGGGAATGAACAGGATCTGCTCAGCACAGAGCACTTCCCATTCATTCATTGCCCAGTTCAGCTGAGGCTGTAGACAAAGTTACAGTATCTCACAAAAGTGAGTACACCCCTCACCTTTTTGTAAATATTTTATTATATCTTTTCATGTGACAACACTGAAAAAATGACACTTTGCAACAATGTAAAGTAGTGAGTGTACAGCTTGTATAACAGTGTAAATTTCCAGTCCCCTCAAAATAACTCAACACACAGCCATTAATGTCTAAACCGCTGGCAAAAAAAAGATCGCCGCCATTACCAGTAAAAAAAATAATAAAAATGCCATACACCAATGTGCAAAGTTTGTAGGCGCTATAACTTTTGTGCAACCCAATCAAAATACGCTTATTGCAATTTTTTTTACCAAAAATATGTAGAAGAATATATATCAGTCTAAACTGATGAATACATTTTTATTTTTATTTTTTATTTTTGGATATTTATTATAGCAAAAAGTAAAAAATATTGTTCTATCGTCAAAATCTCGCTCTTTGTTTGTTTATAGCGCAAAAAATAAAAACCGCAGTGGGGATCAAATACCACCAAAAGAAAGCTCTATTTGTGGGAAAGAAAGGACGTCAATTTTGTTTGGGCACAATGCTGCGCGACCGCGCAATTGTCATTCAAAGAGTGACAGCGCTGAAAACTGAAAATTGGTCCGGGCAGGAGGGAGGTTTAAGTGCCCAGTAAGCAAGTGGTTAAGGGCAAATTATAATAGCAGATACACTATCTCCTCTCCACTGAACACCACAGAGCTTACTACACACTGGAGCACTCTATCCAGGATCAGGACAAGGGGTGGGCAGAAGGGACATGTGCCCCAGGCACAGTAGCACTTTGTGGAGAGGGGGGCTCCCACAGCCAATGCACAGTACCTGAATGACAGGAGTGATGCTGCTGTCACTCTTGCTATTCAGAACAGAGCACAGTGCAGGGCTAAAATAGTTGCTGGAGGCAGGATTCTGCTCTCGCTTCCCTCCAGCAGCAGTGTAACATTGTCAGGAGAGAAGGCAGGACAGTGCTGTGCTGTGCTGAAAACACAGACATGTCCTTCTCAGTACAGGAGCCTCTGGAGAGGGAGGGCAGGCTGCCCTTCTTGCCAGGGGCATAAATGCACTGCTGATCAAAAGTGCATAGAGGTGGCACCAGGGAGGTGCATGGATGTACTGTAGCACCCCCATATCACCTCCATCTCATAGTGATCATTTTTTTTAATGGCTGCCGCTGCAGCACTATCTCCCAAAGGTTACTGTCATAGTAGTTGCTTGCTAGGACCACCCAGTGCCCTAACACCCAAAAAAGTGTCTTTCACTGCCTTCAGCCATTCACACTGCCCCAGCATTCAGAGAAGGAGGAAGGGATTTCCTCCTCTACACCTGCTACCAGTGCCTCATCTTCCAGCCTTACCTGTAGCTGTGGGCTGCTCTGAAAATGCAACAGAGTGGACTCTTATGCAAGGGGTAAGAGAACCATAAAGACCCTGATTTAATGTTGGGGGGCAGCTCTGGAGGCCTTTATGTTAGGAGAAGATCTCTGGGTACCCTGATGAAAGGACAGAGCAGGGACTATGGGTACCCCGATGACAGACAGGTGACTCTGGAGACCTTGACATTACGGGAGGATTCTGGGAACCCTGAAACAAGGGGGGGCTCTGGGGACCCTGATGTAAGGGGGGTGACTGTGAGGACCCAGACGTAAGGCAGAGGACTCTGATTTAGAAATGGGATTCTGTGGATCTGACAAAAGGTGGGTGCGGGACTATGGGGACCCTGATGAAAGCGTGGTGACTCTGGATATCTTGGTGTTGGAGGCAAACTCTGGGGACCCAGATGGTGGGAGTACTCTGGGGACCCTGACATAAGGGGTGACTCCAGAGACCCTGATGTCAAGGGGAGAACTGTGATTTAGAAGTGGAACTCTGGGGACCTGTTAATCGGTGGGTTACTCTGGGGACCCTGAAGTTAGGGGGACTCTGGGGATCCTGACAAAAGGGGGTACTCTGATTTGAAGAAGGGGCTTGTATTGACTGCTGCATTTTATATGTTGTTTTGTATATGACTTATTCCTGACCTACACTCTTTACATTAAATCGTCATGTATAGTATAGTGTAAATAATCGTGTGTATATAGTGTGTATAATCGTCATGTATAGTCCTTACCAAGATGTTCATTGTCCCAACAGTTGCTGGTTTTTAATGAAATCATCCTTTAAGGTAGGCTCAGACATAATATATGTGTGCAGTGTATATGGCAACTAAGCACAGATTCTATTTAATCGCTACCTTTAACAACTTCCTGCCTGGCCTATACCAAATTGACAGCCAGGCAGGCCCTTCATCTTTCTGAGTGGATATGTTATAAGATGTCCTCCCAGAACGCGCCACATGCACAGCCAACGGGGCAGCACAGAGGCACAATCTGTCACCAGCTGTGCCCACTGGACACAACCAATGCCTGATCACTGCACCAGCCCGCTGCCAGTGTTTCATTTGATCGCTGTGACTAATCACAGCAGATCACATGACAGTTATAAACAATCGGTGGCTTGCTTTCATGCCATCAATTGTATACAATTGTGTTGCTAGCTGTGATTGGTCACAGTGATCACACTGTACAGGCAGGGCCAATGAAAGCCCATCTTTACCATGTGATTAGCTTTGGCCAATCACAGCTAATCACAACAAAAGACACTGAATGAATCAGTTTCATTCAGTAAAAATGGATGCTTTTACCAATAAAATTCATTGATATAAGCGATCATAATGTGTAAAAAAAGAATCCTGATCACTTCTCCAGAGAAGTATAGTGGTACTATGGTAACTCTGTATTGCTCTGGTCACAGTGTGTTAAAAAATCATTTAAAAATAAAGAAAAAAAAAGCAATAAAAAAGTAATAAAATTGAAAAAATATATATATTTATTTTACATACTGTCACCAGTCAGTGTCCCTGATCACTGCCACGCCAGTTATATGATAATGCTGTATTGCACTTTTGACAGTATGCAAAAAAAAGTAAAAAAATTTTTCTTTTTTATTCCTTAATTTTCCAAATAATTGTGACAAAAATTACAACTTCAAAAAGCTTGCCATGCCTCTTACTAAATATCTTGGGCTGTCTACTTTCCAAAAAAGGGGTCATTTGGAGGTACTGTCCTGGCGTTTTTGAGCCAATGAAATGAAGATTGGATGTCAGTACATCAGCATTGATCAATTTTCAGATATATGCCATAATTTGTGGACTCTATAACTTTCTAAATAATAAACACTAATTTTGGTTATTTTCACAAAGGAGATGTGGCAGAATACATTTTGACCCAAAGGCTATTTGCAAAATTTTATAACAGAAACTATTTTTTTTTCAAAATGTCCGGTATTTTTTTGTTTATTTAGCAGAAAATAAAAATCACAGTGGTAATTAAATGCCACCAAAGAAAACTCTATTTGTGTGAAAAAAATATCAAAAAAATCATATGGGTACAGTGTTGCAATTGTCATTCAAAGTGTGAAAGCGCTGAAAGCTGAAAATAGGCCTGGGCAGGAAGGGGGTAAAAGTGCCTGGTGTTGAAATGGTTAAGCCCTTCCCATTATTAGGCAAAATCTGTTCTATGCATCACTTACTACTAACCCCTGAATTCTGTATCACCTACTACTGACCCCCTGAACTCTACCTTACTTGCTACTGACCGATGAACTCTGCATCATTTGCTACTGAACTCTGGGTCAGTAATAACTGACCCCTGAACTCTGGGTCACTTACTACTGACCCCTGAAATCTGAGTCACTTACTACTGACCCCTCTGAACTCTGCATCACATTTTACTGGCTCTTGAACTCTGCTTTACTTGCTAATGACTCATGAACTCTGTATCACTTACTACTGACCCCTAAATTCTGCCTCACATACTACTGACCCATGAACTCTGCCTCACATGCTACTAACCCCTGGAATCTTCCTCACTTACTACTGACTCCTGAACTCTGTGTCCTTTTAAGCCACAGCCAATATTCAGCGCAATGGGAACTACACCCAATGCTTGCTGCTGTGTGCTACACACACCATACTTTTTCACAGGCATGACAGATCAACTTTCGATTTTTCACACAATCTCACTGTTTTCAGAAAACACCCCCACAGCCAACTGTACTGAGCAGGTGTCATAGAACACCACTGACACAGGGCATTTTTCCATTGCAGTGACACCATAGACACAGGGCTTTTTTATTTCCAGTGACACCACAGGCACAGGGGAATTTTTCTTAACAATGACACCACCAATGCAGGGCCCATTTTTTCTTTCCAATGACACCACAGCACAGGGGCATTTTTTCTTACCAATGACACCACTAATGCAAGGGCATTTTTTCTTTCAGTAACACCATGGACACAGGGGCAATTTTTCCTTACAATGACACTGCCAATGCAGGGAAATGTATCCTTCCACTGACACCACTGGCCTAGGGCCTTCTTTTCTTTTTAGTGACATCACTGATGCAGGGGCATTTCTTTCTTCCAGTAGCACCATAAATAATGCCATGTTTTCCTCACATGGATGCTGGGTAAATTCTTTCTAAATCACCATTAACCCCATATTTTACTGCAGAATAAAAGGTGTACTGCTATCAAACTCACTGTTACATATGTTTTGATACAGCATGCTGCGTGCATTGCTATTAAACCAACTCCATCTCCTATTTCTCTATTCGGGAAGGAGGGGGGGGTGTGTTTGGCATCTTCATGACATTGTCCTGCCACTGACTCTACCAGCACTTTTTTATTATTATTACTGATCTTTACAAATGTGTCTTTTTCATTTGAAGCAAAGATATGGCTATAGTATGGCCATACTGCTGATTTATAAATTAGATTAATAGTTTAATAAAGTGTATTATAAACTTGTTTTCATTCTTCTAATCCTTTGTTGTAGCTCAGTGTTGTTGATCTTCAGTTGCCTCTTTTCAGCTGCTTCCTGTCTACAAAAGCTAGAGCAATGGCTGCATGGCATTTCTCAGAACAGGTTTCCTGATAGTGGCAGCAGAGGACCTTGCCCACATAATGTGCATTGAAAAGTTTACATTTGAATGCCATGTGATGCCATGTGATAATAAAGGGGCACAACTGGAAAGGAGAGACGGAAATAACAATAATAATAATACTTGTTATTATTAGTATTATTATTATTTTGAATATGTCTTTAACATATAATAATATGCAAAATCTGAAGCTTAGATGTGCCCAGCTTAGACCAATATAAGCATGCATGTGCCATACCTGGCCAATTCTATTGAAAGCTGGAAATCACTGTAGAAGGCACCACTACAACAGGGATCACTGCAAGATTCCAGGTCTCTGGACTGCAAAGGTTCACTTGGCACAGGTTTCATTAAGAGAATACCTTGCATTTTATCAATGAATAAAAAGCATTCTTTGATTGGATAAGGCGGAGCCATGATGTCATGATGTCCACCTTGTGCAATCATAAAACACTTTGCATTCATTCATTCATGCAAAGTGTTCTTTGAATGATGCCCGTGCTGAACAAGTAGCCTACTGGGTTCACTAAACAGCAGGGAAGCCATCCAGCATGGCACCAAGAAGATAGTGGTGATAACTGTAATAACTGTGCCCACTAAAGTTATTTCCAACTTTCACAGCGATCAGTCAGGTATGGCACATGCATACTGACAGTACATTAACTATGCAACATTGACACAAATACAACAAATAAAATCACTGTTGATAAAAATGCTTTTATTCACTATCCTTGCCATTATCAGAAATATTAACAAGCTGTAAAGACATAGTCCTTTAAGAGTCACCATAGTTTTCTAGCTAAAATGAAATATTCCTCCTTGTCCTGATTTCAAGATGGAAGCTGTAAGCTGCAGACATGTACTTTGATTGACTTGTAATGTTTAGGGTCATTATTTAGTTTTAGGTAGATGTCAGGTTAACTACCCAAGGGAAAGCTCATCTTTTCCAACACCTTAGACACTTTGGGACTAATTCACTATATCGCGAATACGCGATCGTGCAACGCCTTAAAATAACGCCCATTCAAGGCAATTAGCATATGAACTGGGTGATCCTGCGAACGCAAAATCACGGTATTGCCGCGAATATGCCTTCTTAATCGGCATATGTGGGAACAGATGATGTCAATTGGGCTTGAACCTGCAGAATCCATTGAAGGCTTGTATGAACATGATTTGCTTGAAAAAGGGTATGGGAACTACCGCAGCAAAATGGAAACCATTGGCGAATATCAACACCGGTAGGATCCAAAGCTGTAGCTGTAAGCTTTGAAGGTATCAGAAGGAACCACTACATTATCGACTTGAACACAACCAGCCATAGAAAATACATTTACTAATCTTGGATTCTGTTAATTCTCTACAAACTAACTTCCAGCACGTTAACTAGTGTGTGATTGTTCCAATTCTACACTATAATATTATTGAATATGTACATACCGTTGCAAAAGATCATAGTATGGAAGCATTCAAACTGATGGGCATTGGCGAATATGCCTTCACATACCTTCACATATTTTCAGAATATAATGCCAAGTACAATGCAAGGTGTAGTGATGACACCGGTAGGATCCGAACCTGTAGCAGTACGCTTTGAAGGTATTAGAAGGAACCACTACACTATGGAGTTGACCGCAACCAGCCATAGAAAATACATTCACTAATCTTGGATCCTGTTAATTCTCCACAAACTAACTGCCGGCACGTTAGCTAGTGTGTGATTATTACAATTCCACACTATAATATTATTAAAGATGTGCATACCATTGCATGCATGGAAACAATCAAACTGATGTGCATTGGCTAATTGGCGAATATGCGTTCGCATAATTTCAGCATCTAATGCTGAGTACAATGCAAGCTTTCAGAAGGTCATACCATCCATACCATTGAACTACTCTGTGGGGTAGATAGTCTTGTTTAAATGCATCATGTAGGCTTGCTGATACCATACAAATCATTGTACCAGCCAAACTTTGAACAGTCAGAATTGTTTGACATTCATGTCAGCTGGGATTACTACTGATCTGTGATTAGCTGAAGCTATTCACATGGTACAGGTTGTTGAGATAAGCCCAAGTACCATGTGATAGCTGGTGCTCAATCCCAGCTCACCAATCTAGGTAACCAAGCTGATATTAAAGTGGTGCCTCAGCCCCCCCACCACAGAAAATGTACAAGTCAGCAGCTACACATCCTGCAACTGCTGACTTTAATTATTAGGACACTGTCCTGGAAGCTAGTGATGGTGGCACCCCAGCCCATGTTTCCATTGGCTCTCAGGTGCTGTCGCCTCCATTGCCGATTCCCTACTGCGCATGCACAAAGGGTACTGCACTTTCTTAATGGCCTGGCAGCAGGGAAGGAGGAGGGGTGACAAATTTCTGCCATACCTCGCTGCAGTGAGGTCTGTTGGACGTGAGGACAGGTAAATGTCCAAAACAGGTACCCCCCCGAAAAGGTGCCAAACATGGCATCAGAAGGGGGGGAGAGAGATAAGCAGAGCTTCCACTTTTGGGTGGATATCTAAGGCCCCTCTCACACTTGTGCAACTTGTTCTGCGACTTGGGACTGCAAAGTTGCCTGTCAAGTTGGACTCCGCAATTTCCAATGAGTACGATTCATAGCTGTCTGACTTCAAGTGGTATCAACTTCAAACTAGTCCCTGAACTACTTTGGTCCGAGTTTGATATGACTTGCAGTCCCTAGACCTCAAGATTACACAGGCACTGCTTCCAGCTACATCAAAGTTGCAAGCTACATCACAAGTGCGAATGGGGCCTAAGTCAAAGGTGTTATCCTTAAAGTAATGCAGTTTGCCCACGGCATTGTCCCAACTTCAGGGAATGCCTGAGTTATATTGAGAGCTAGGAACCTCAAGTCACACCAAAATAGTACAGGGACTACTTTGAAGTTGGTGCCACTTGAAGTAGCACAGATATGAATAGTTTCAGGAAAAGTCAGCCAAGTGTAAAAGGAGTGTATATAAGCAACTCTTTCGGATATATATATATATATATATATATATATATATATATATATATATATATATATATATATATAATATAAAACCAGCTGTCTCATTTATATAAATATATAAACATATATACACATACACTCCTTACTGATTTACATCAGCAGAATAAATGCAGGAAGTGTAATGTGCCTGTAACCAGGAAGTGATGTGTGCGCATGGGCATTAAGCAGGGCCGCCATCAGGGGTTTACAGGCAGTACTGTTGTATGGGGCCCCAGTGTCTCAAGGGCCCTTACAACAAATACTTTAGCAGTCTTTAACATTGGAGTCTATGGGAGGGGGACATGCAGTTTGGGGACACCCTTCTCCCAAACCATAGCCAATAGAAATACCAAACTTTAGTCACATAGAGAGTGCCTCCTGGGCAACAACTGGGCCAGGTTTGGGACCTTCAGCATCTATGGTTCGGCCGTACTAGGTCCTCAAAGTGACCAGTCATTGACCGGCAATTGGCAGGTGAACTTCGGACTTAACATTGGAGTCTATGGGGGAGGGGTGCACCCAGTTTGAGGACACGTTCTCCTGAACCATAGGTGATAAAAATACCAAACTTGGGTCACATGGAGACCATTGGGACCTCTAGCACCTATGGTTCGGGACGACCATTATTGCAAGCATTGGGTGAGGCTGTGCTGCCTGTGCACTGTTTTTTAACCCCTTGGATCACACACTAGCATGCTTTGCACACTTCACTTGAATGAGTCATGCTTGGTAGGCTACACCCAGTAAGTGTGACAGGGTGTATAATTCCTACTGGGGCTGCAACATGTGTATACCCCTGGCTAGTGGGAGGATGTGGTGGAATGGCCCAGTGGGAAGGCCCTGGGGAATGTTGGTGGTCAGAAGGGGGGGCAGGTCTAAAGCTGTTTAAGAGGCCCCAAAATTTCTGATGGCTGCCCTGGCAGGAAGTGAATGCATGGTGATCCCACATGAACAGATAAATTAACCTCATCCCCACCAAATATAGCTATGGCATCCTCCCCCACACGGTGTAAGCACAAGTATATTTCCTACACTTACCCGGTGAATGAGTAGCACCTCCTCTTTGCTGAAATGGAACCTCGCTATATTCACTTATATAGAGATCCTGATGAGTAAAGGCACTTCCGGGTGAACACAATGACATTCCCGGCTCAGAGGACAAGGCCACACTTGCTTGCGAATATTTGATCGCAATCACAATTTTTTTTTAGTAATAAGCAGGTGAATGACAAAGACAAAGGCTCAGTTTGAGACATGCAACACTGCCTATCCACCAGCTAAATTCATTAGGAGTGCCGGTTCACACTTGTGCAATGCGGGAAACCTGCAAATCCACTGCAGGTTCCCACATCGCATTTTACACTGCCATGTGTGATCTGCTGGGAGTGTTAATACATTGTTAATGCCACCCACATTTCAGCTCACATATCTCTGTGCAAACTAACAGTTCGGACATTAACCTCTTGAGATCCGCACTATAGACGAAAGACGTCTACAGCGCGGATCTCAATCTCTGGGTGGACGTCCATGGATGTCCGCCCCTTTGCACCCACCCGGCGCGCACTCACAGGCGGTGATGGTGCGCGCGGCTGCCGCACGCTACGTGGGCGTGCCCACGGGTCGGGCGGACTCAATGTCTGCTCCTGACCTGTGATCGCCTGCAGAGCTGCAGAACGGAGAACCGCCAATGTAAACATGAGAGGGGGACAAGCAGATCTACTGATCCCTGTCACTGGGATCAGTTAGATCTGTTATGTCCCTGCCAACCCATCCCCCCCACAGTTAGAACACACCCAGGGAACACTGTTAACCCCTTCACTGCCCCTGCAGGTTAACCCTTTCACTGCCAATGACATTTACACAGTAATCAGTGGACATTTAAATTTCTGATCGCTGTATAAATGTCATTGGTCCCAAAAAAGTGTCAAAAATGTCCGACATGTCCGCCCCAATATCAAAGTCCCCATAAAAATCGCAGATCGCCGCCATTACTAGTAAAAAAAAAAAAAATAATAAAAACGCCATAAATCAATTCCCATAGTTTGTAGACGCGATAACTTTTGCGCAAACCAATCAAGACGCGATAACTTTTGCGCAAACCAATCAATAAACGCTGATTGCAATTTTTTTTACCAAAAATATGTAGAAGAATATAAATCGGCCAAACCCAATGAATAATTTTTTTTTATATTTTATTTTTGGATATTTATTAGAGCAAAAGAGTAAAGCAAAAGTAAAAAACATTGTTCTTTTTTCAAAATCGTCGCTCTTTGTTTGTTTATAGCGCAAAAAATAAAAACCGCAGAGGTGATCAAATACCACCAAAAGAAAGCTCTATTTCTGGGGAAAAAAGGACATCAATTTTGTTTGGGTACAAAGTCGCACGACCGCGCAATTGTCATTCAAAATGCGACAGTGCTGAAACCTGAAAATTGGTCTGGGCAGGAGGGGGTTTTAAGTACCCAGTAAGGAAGTGGTTAATCAGATTGCATGGGCGTGAACACCCATGCAATCCAATTCTGGTGTGGACCAAAAAAAAAAAAAGGTCCTGTGCGAGTTTGGTCCGAATGCAATGCAAATTCAGCCATACTTTCTGTATGGCTGAAATCGCATCGCATGGACAGCGCATGTGACTTGTACTGTGGTGTGAATCAGACGCAATCCTGCACAGTGCAGCAGTGTGAACCAGCACTTACCTGCAATTCTCCAGACCTGTTAAAAGAAAAGACTACACTTAAACAACCTCTATCATTTACTTGCATGTGTGCTAAAAAGATTATTTTTTTTTTAAATCCACGATTACACCTTCTCATAATTTGTCATTAGCAAGACAGTTCACTTCTCCAAAACAAGCACAGTTCACTTCTCCAAACCCAGCTTCCCCCAAAACAAATTAAAAAAAATAGCTCAAGAATTTACATTTATTTGCACAGCAGCAACACAATTATGTACATTCATTTAGTGGCATTAGTATATTAGGTGGTACATTTAGACAAACATTTTGCCATTAGGATCTAATGGCCCTGCTCATAGGAGCTTAGAATCTAAAATATTTCAAAGCCTTATAGTGGACATAGCTTTAATTTCACAGTGTATAGCAGGCTACACATTTCATAGTACAATTACTCTGAACAGACACCAACCACCAACACATGTTTAGCTGCAAGATTATACAAAATTACAAAAAAATAGCCAGTCATTCTTAAAAAAATATATAAAATATTAATAAGACGCATATTCCAAACATTAACACCCACCACCCCACATTCCACACACATACATTGGTGACAGTTCTGCTGGAAGATGCATTTCTGTGTACATGATTAAGCAATGAGATCAAAGAGTAGAAGGTCAACAGATGCTCCCAAACCATGACCAGACAGCATCAATACACAACACTGAGAGCAAAGCTACACTTTTGATGGACAAAATGCACAAGAATTTCAACGAATAGCCCAAGTGGGGCGTTTGTCATTATGCACAATATCAGCCCTACTTCCCCCCCAAAAACCACAGCAAATAACACAGCCTCTTCGCAGGGCAAACCAACCCCTCTATTGCAGCCATTTATATAACATGGGTTGTATTGTTAGCACACCAACACACCCAATGGAAGTACACGCCCACCAGTGTTATTTAATCTGTCTCTTCATGTCTGCCTAACTCTATAGTGATTGCATCTGATAACCAAGAACACTTAGAATTTGCAAATGTGTTAGCCCACACGATATTGTCAAAACGCCTGCCTTTACACACACATGAACTTTAATGGCATCCTAGTCTTAGTCTGTAGGGTTCAATATTGAGTTGGCCCATCCTTTGCAGCTATACCAGCTTCAAATCTTATGGGAAGGCTGTCCACAAGGTTTAGTAGTGTGTCTATGGGAATGTTTGACCATTCTTCCAGAAGAGCATTTGTAAGGTCAGGCACTGATGTTAGACGAGAAGGCCTGGCTCGCAGTCTCCGCTCTAATTCATCCCAAAGGTTTTCTATCGGGTTGAGGCCAGGACTCTGTACAGGCCAGTGACGTTCCTCCACCCCAAACTCACTCACCCATGTCTTTATGGACCTTGCTTTGCGTACTGGCCAAAATCAGGAGGGGGGATTATGGTGTGGGGTTGTTTTCAGGGGTTGTTCTTTACACTTATGTGACTTAAAATTTGTGTGATTTTACTGCGATTTGCTGCGATTTTTTTCTGCATTATGTATTGCAGTGATTTTGATGTGACTTGAAGTAATAGCTGTGTAATCCTGAGGTCTATGGACCTCAAGTCGCATCAAAGTTGGACTAAAGTAGTGCAGGGACTACTTTGAAATCACTGCGACTTGAAATGGCACAGATATGAATGGTACTCATTGAAAATCATGGGGAACGACTTATCATATGACTTTGCAGTCCCAAGTCGCAGTAAAAATGTGAAAGGGGCCTGAAGATGATTTCCAATGAGCACCATTCATATATGTGCAACTTCAAGTTGCAGGGACTTCAAAGTAGTCCCTGCACTACTTTGGTTCGACTTTGATGTGACTTGAGGTCCATAGACCTCAAGATTACACAGGCATTGCTTCAAGTCGCATCAAAATTGCAGCAAAAATCACAGTTTAAAAATCGCAGTAAAATTGTGTGACTTTCAAGTCACACAAGTGTGAAAGGGGATGTGACTTGAGGTCCATAGACGTAGTACAGGGACTATTTTGAAGTGCAACTTGAACTTCCATAAATATGAATGGTACCCATTGGAAGTCATGAGGTACGACTTGTCATGCAACTTTGCAGTCCCAAGTCACAGGAAATGTTGCACAAGTGTGAAAAGGGCCTTAGCCAGTGGGCAGCCTCACACATGTAGACTGCATCTCTGTGGTGTGAACATCCCTAGCCATGCTCAGTTTCACAAGCAATATACAATATATTGGCCTAAATATTGGAATGCCTGCCTTTACACGCACATGAATTTGAATGGCATCCCGGTCTTAGTCCATAGGGTTCAATATTGAGTTGTCCCACCCTTTGCAGCTATAACAGCTTCAACTCTTCTGGAAAGGCTGTCCACATAGTTTAGGAGTGTGTCCATGGGAATGTTTGACCGTTCTTCCCAAAGAGATTTGTGAGGTTAGGCAGTGATGTTGGATGAGAAGGCCTGACTCGCAGTCTCCGCTCTAATTCCTTACCAAAGGGGTTCTATTGGGTTGAGGTCAGTGGCAAATCATAAGGCACCAGCATACTAAGACATTTTGGACAATTTCATGCTTTCAACTTTGTAGGAAGGTTTGGGGATGGCCCCTTCTTGTTCCAACATGACTGTGCACCAGTTCACAAAGGAAGGTCCATAAAGACATGGATGAGTGAGTATGGGGTGGAGGAACTTGAGTGGCCTGCACAGAGTCCTGATCTCAACTCAATAGAACATCTTTGGGATGAATTAGAGCTGAGAGTGTGAGCCAGGCCTTCTCTTCCAACATCAGTGCCTGACCTCACAAATGCTCTTCTGGAAGAATGGTCAAACATTCCCATAGACACACTCCTAAACCGTGTGGATAGCCTTCCCAGAAGAGTTGAAGCTGTTATAGCTGCAAAGGGTGGGCCAAATCAAATTTGAACACTAAGGACTTAGACTGGGCTGCCCTTGTGTGTGTAAAGGCAGATTTTCCAATACTTTTTCTAACATAGTAGATTGTGCAAGATTTGCAATGGTGGTGGAATCCTCGTCCACAAAAATGCTACATTTATATATAATTTGTGTAATGACCTGATTTATTTTTCCCAACACAGGAAGAACAGACAATTTTTCTACAGGAAGTGGCATGTTTTGGAGTTGAACCAATGGCCCCAGGGTTACTAAGGAGAAGCACTAACCTGTTAGCCACTGTGGTGCCACTATCATGGAGCCTCCATCTCTGTGATGTCAAACAGTGCTAAGTCCCAGGGGTGCAATAAATTAACCAAGGTGTACTGCTCAGTACTGCGAGCACTCTGCCCATCTTTAATTTTGGGGCATTTTGCTTGGTAAGAAGCTGCAATTATTGCTGGTGGGGAAATATTAAGGCTGATTATAATCCTCGCCCATGGAAAATATATGACACAATTTGCAATGGTGGTGGAACCCTCCTACAGATAAATACTACATTTAGACATAATTTAGGTAAATTCCTGAGTCAAGAGCTGTGTTTAACAACATAGGGAGAAGAAACAACATTTTTGTCCTTCAAACTCAGGAACGAAGCAATGCTAGACAGGAGTGTTACCTTATGGGCCACAGAGGTGCTACATATAAAGTTCTCTTACACATATATACTACATTTCTTTGGATATATAGGTGGTGGAATTACATACAGGAGTTATTTGTCTTGATTTATTCTGTGATATTTGTGGTTCTTGGTGGGTGAGTGTACAGTAGTGATGTTACTCTCAGATTTTTGGTAATGACATTTTTTTTTTCTGATGTTGGTAAACATATCGCATTTTTGGGCTCAAATTAGGATAATTTGCAATTAAAAAAAAAATTGTGATTAATTTTAAATTTGCAACAGCAATGGTATTGTTTGTGGTTTGTGAAGATAGCTGTATGAGTTTGGGAAAGATTTGTGTGAGATGGACAGCAACAAGTGAAAGACAGAGAAAAATGTATTTTAACAAAACATGAAAGTATGAAATACATGAAGAAAACATTGTTGCAGGGACAATTTGTTTGAGAGAAATATACATTTCATCTCAACATGAAAAGTATTTCTTTAGGGAAGTTACAATTGTACCATTAGAATCAATGGCTGAAACTTGCATTGGGCTATATAGCTCGAATTTGCCTTCTCAAGAAGGCATATTAGCCAACGTGAATTTGCGAATTTACTATAGTGCCCCCTAAAAAAGGCATGGGAGTTAAAATGAGGGAATTTGCTTGTCTGAGCTGCTCAGTTGTGCTGATGAATAGTCAGGAAAAAAGAGGGAATTTGGCTCTTTTCAGACTTTCAATGATATTTCAGGTTATACATCACTTTTTTAAACAATTTAAAAGCATATCATCATTAAACAAGATACTACATTTTTAAGAACCATTTAGGTGATCATATCATGCTCTAAACATTATTTCCATGTGCAATTTCCTTGCTTCTACCACAACTAGTTTTTTAGTCAGTCACTGTTGTCTGGGTGCTATAGTGAATTTGGTTCTGGAACTATTTTCTTCCTCAGGGCTTTAGTGAATTCCATTTTCGCACTAATTAGCGTAGTAAATAGAGTTGAGCGAACACCTGGAAGTTCGGGTTCTGCTGGTCCGTCCGAACTTCGGGACAAAGTCCGGGTCCGGGTCCGGACGGAACCCGAACGATCGCACGGACAACGAACCCCATTGAAATCAATGGGGACCCGAACTTTTAAGGCACAAAAATGGCTGTAGGAAAGTCCTGGAAAGCCCCAGAGGGCTGCAAAAGGAAGTAAAATGGGGGTAAGGGTAGGGCAAGTGCCCTACAAAAAAATGGGGACAGGGAAATAACTGTAAATATTTTTAAAAAAATAAAAACATAAAAAAAGCAAAAATGGAGGTGAATGTGGATCATCTTCAAACTGTGTCTGAAAAGTATTAATTAACGGTAGAAGCCATATAACTGTTCTAAAATCATCTTCAAACTAGGGCAAGTGCCCTACAAATAAATGGGGATAGGGAAAATAAATTAAAATCAAGTAAAATAACAGGAAGGGGGGTGGATGTGGAGTAGGAGCCTAGAGGTTGACTAGGCCGTGACCGTGGCAGTGTAGGTGGAAGTGGCGGTGGTAGAGGAGTAGGAGGAGGTAGCCAACATGGTATT
>BLSH010256654.1:215839-231585 GCA_018402905.1 Glandirana rugosa
CTTTACATATAAAGAGAGTTTGTTTAACAGGGACGTTGTTACAAAGAAGTACATAAAGTATGAAAGTACAAAACAATTTTATGTAAAAAGAGACAGAAAGTGAACAACGACAGGTAGAGTGTGTTTAGAAAGGGTTTGAGTATGTCGATAGAAGTGTTTGGTGTTTGTTATGGTAACGACAACGTTTAAATTTTAAGTAGTGTTAAAAAAAAAAAATTAACGTTTAATAGGATTAAACTCGGGTTTTTACACTATACAAATGGTTGTAGTCTTTTTTTTTACAGTAATGGTTTTTAGACTCTCATTTACATACAGGAGTTATTTGTCTTGATTTATTCTGTGATATTTGTGGTTCTTGGTGGGTGAGTGTACAGTAGTGATGTTACTCTCAGATTTTTGGTAATGACATTTTTTTTTCTGATGTTGGTAAACATATCACATTTTTGGGCTCAAATTAGGATAATTTGCAATTAAAAAAAAAAAATTGTGATGAATTTTAAATTTGCAACAGCAATGGTATTGTTTGTGGTTTGTGAAGATAGCTGTATGAGTTTGGGAAAGATTTGTGTGAGATGGACAGCAACAAGTGAAAGACAGAGAAAAATGTATTTTAACAAAACATGAAAGTATGAAATACATGAAGAAACATTGTTGCAGGGACAATTTGTTTGAGAGAAATATACATTTCGTCTCAACATGAAAAGGATTTCTTTAGGGAAGTTACAATTTTACCATTAGAATCAATGGCTGAAACTTGAATTGAGTTATATAGCGCGAATTTGCCTTCTCAAGAAGGCATATTAGCCAACGTGAATTTGCGAATTTACTATAGTGCCCCCTAAAAAAGGCATGGGAGTTAAAATGAGGGAATTTGCTTGTCTCAGCATGCTCAGTTGTGCTGATGAATAGTCAGGAAAAAAGAGGGAATTTGGCTCTTTTCAGACTTTCAATGATATTTCAGGTTATACATCACTTTTTTAAACAATTTAAAAGCATATCATCATTAAACAAGATACTACATTTTTAAGAACCATTTAGGTGATCATATCATGCTCTAAACATTATTTCCATGTGCAATTTCCTTGCTTCTACCACGACTAGTTTTTTAGTCTGTCACTGTTGTCTGGGTGCTATAGTGAATTTGGTTCTGGAACTATTTTCTTCCTCAGGGCTTTAGTGAATTCCATTTTCACACTAATTAGCGCGAATTTGTGATTCTGCACGACAGAATCGCGCTATATTAAGTAACCCCCTTTCTAGCAAATAAAGTAAGTAAATAAAATCCAACAGACATACTTGACTTGCAATGACTAGTTAAAGTAGAACTGCAGGTATATAGCCTCTGCCAGGTTTTTTTGCCATCTATGTCCCATTGGGGAATTTTGCCCCTCACTTCCTGCCCCCAAGCGAAGCAAGGAAAATCCTGGGTTTTAACCAGGGTAACCAGAACTATTATAGTGTTCCAATTGGGAGATATTTGCTCTATTACTGTTCTGCGGGCAACCACAAATTTGAGATTTTCTTTTACTTTCATTTCAATGATAACAGTAAACAAGACAAATAGAGAGTTTGGATCACCATAACAGAGACAGAGACAGCAATAAAAAAACCCAAAGGAAAGCCTAATGACGGGTTGACCATGTTCTTGCTTATCTGTTGACCTTCATCTGTATATTGTGAGAACATACCCACCTCTGTCTCTGATACATTGTGAGCTTTTTTGTCCCCTCCTTGGATTTCTTTCCCATTCTGTCTTCTTTTCTTTTATTTCAGTATATAACCTATATATCGTATCTTTACTATACCCATGTCAGGACTGTTAACCCCTGACAAATGTTAATGATATCCTTGATAACTTCAAGGGTATTGTTACTTGAATTGGTCTTTGTTTTTTGTTTTAATTAATTTGAAGAGAAACTATGACATAAATAATGGTACTACCACTGAGTTTTTCGTTTATTGCTTTACAACTGTCTGATTTTCAATTTCTCAATAAAAAAAAAATTATTGGAAAAAAAAACCTGAGGGTGTTGCAATTCCTCTCCATTCTGTCCAAAAGAAAAAAGTTTTAACTTTAGTTATAATTTATCTACATCAATACCAGGCACCTTCACTCCCTTCCTGACCAGGCCAAGCTTTCAGTGATGTCACAGTTTGAATGACATTTACTCAGTCATGCAAGACTGCACCCCAATTATTTTTTTTATCTTTTTTTGAGAAATATAGAGCTTTCTTTTTGTAGTATTTAATCACCACATTTTGCAAATAAATAATCTTTCTTCAGACCAAAATGGATTTTGCTACATTACTTTGATAAAAAAAAAACAAATAAGTGTATATTATTAAGTCTGTGCTAAAGTTATAGAGTCTACAATCTATGATATATGTATTTGAAAATTGATTGATTGATCAAGGTCCTAGCCTCCATGCGTCATCCATGTGAATTGTACTATAGTTAAGCAATTCAGACTAACCTAAGACCAAGCTCAACTTATTATCAAACAATGAAGAAGTAACATCACTCTGCTTTTGTTTCCGGATATATATATATATATATAAAATATATCCTGAATTTAAACATACATTATTTTCAATATGCTTTACCTGCATAAAAATCTAATTCAAAATTACTAGGGAAATCTTACATGATGTTAACTATAGATAAAAGGCTTGACATGTATTTGAAATGAATGTGAGCTTTCCACATGATCTACAGTCAGAGGAGTATGTGAAAAGCAAAGGATTCGTTGCACCATCTGTTAAAATTATAGAAGTCCACATGCATCTTTGGATGTGCTGTGAAAACAGATGGAGCACTCTAAATAATCTGAACAGTAATCATTCTACAAAGGGCCATTATAAGGCTCCTGATAAATATTTTTTATTACATCAGGAGAGCTGAGTACAATATTGGTCTGTTGCAAATTGGAAAGAGTTATGTTTGCTGTCTGCTTTACAGAGAAAAGTGAAATAACTGAGTATCCCTAATGTAATAAGTCTTTCTTTTGTTTTGTTCCCAGAACTATACTTGATAATTTACTAAGGACTAATGCAGAAACTGATGATAATGAACTAATAACCTTGCAAGTAAGGTGCAAGCTTCCATTTGAGGAAAGATGTAATACTGCAGAGAGAAGCTTTGAAAATGATGTAAAGGACTCATGGAGGAAAAGTTGCTACTGTCTGCACTGTAAAGCATTTTGTGTTACATGCTAAGTTTGAAGGTCACAGTAGAAGTATCTGAACTGCAGTGATAGATCTCTAAGTCAACACAGTGAGCACAGACAGAACTGTAATCTTTCATGGGTTGAAATTACCTTTTAGACACCAGTTTGGTGTTTAAAAAAAAATTTGGCACATGCAGAATTAATTCCTTTTAAGTGAATACAAAAAAAAAGAACTGAAAATACATTTGTTTCATGTAGCAATCTCAATAAAAAATAAATTAAACGCATGTGATTTTTAAACTTAATAAATAACTATTTCAATTAATTAATTTTGATCAATTTTCTTTATCATATTTTGAGTCTATACACAGTTTTTTTATTTGTTTTTCGTTATCTATATAAAATTATTATTTTATAAATAAACATTTTATGCAGTGTGCACCATGACATTCATTTTGCAGGCATTCTAAATAAAAGCATGGCATTTTCTGCTCATTATTGCCTCTCTCAACAGAGCAGAAAGGGAGGCAGGTGTGTCCTTCATATGATTCTTTCAAATGTATGTATAATTTAAATTAGTGCCAAATCCAGTCACTAAAATCTCATATAGTCTTTAACCACTAAAGGGCCACTGTATAGCAGATATACTGCTACAGGGAGGCCCTTCTGAGCAGAATCATGTGTATAACTGTGATTCCGCACTTCCGCCTACGGGGCACACATGCACACAGCCGACGGGCCGCTTATGCTGTGATTACTTCAGCAGAAGCAGATCTGCGGATTCCGGACACTGAATGGCCACCAGAACCCGCCGATCATAGGGCAGAGACACATAATGGAGCTCTCTATGTAAACAAGACAGAGCTCCATTCTGACAGGGTAGAAGTGATGGATTTTGTGTCCCTTCAAAGCAGGCAATAAAATCAATCATTGCCCTTAGTAAATGCAGCACACAAACACACTGGTCAGGTACACAGTTAGCACTTTGATCACCCTAGATGTTTAACCCCTTCCCAGCCAGTGTCATTAGTAAAGTGACAGCACATATTTTTAGTACTGATCACTGTATTTGTGTCACTGGTTCCCACTAAGAGTCAAAAGTGTCAGACTGTCCGCAGCAATATCACAGTACCGATATAAGTCGCTGATCGCTGTCATTACTAGTATAAAAATGCCAGTGTATAATCCATAGTTTGTAGACATTATAACATTTGTGTAAAGAAATCTATATACGCTTATTGAAGATTTTTTTTACCAAAAATATGTAGCAGAATACATATTGGCCTAAATTAATGAAGATATTTGATTTTTTACATTCATTTATTGGAGAAAGTAAAAAATATTGTTTTTTTTTTTTTCAAAATTGTCGGTCTTTTTTTGTTTATAGTGCAAAAAATAAAAAAAAAACAGTTGTGATCAAATACCACCAAAAGAAAGCTCTATTTGTGCAAAAAAGGGACATAAATTGTCAGTTAAAGTAACACAGTGCTGTATAGCAAAATAATGGCCTGATTATGAAGGTGGGTAAATCATCCAGAGGTCAATTGGTTAACGATAGTCTAATTTGCAAAGTTGTTTTTTCACATTTTTCTCCGTTTTTTTTTTTTAATCTGCAGCTTTCATTAAAATAATATCTGTTGATACAGCTATTTCGTTTCAGGCACTTTCTGTTATGGGTTGAAAACTGTCCCCCAGTTGTGTCCCTACATTTTCACCATGTTAGGCACTCTCCTGGTTGATACTCCAAATAGTTGTGCCAAGCCACATTGCACATGTATGGTTCATTATTGCCCCTAGAGTAAGCCTGTCCAAAACAATAAAGCACAAAAACATACAGCCAATATTAGAGTAAATGCATGCAGGCAGAAGGTGTCTGAAAGCTGTTGGAAGTAGCATTGAGATGCAAAAAGATAAAAAAAGGGATATCCGTGTTTACTTATTTCAGTTGCAAATTACTGGATGATCGAAGTGAAAATTAACACACTTTTTTGTGTAAAGATTCTGAACTCCTTTAGTGAATTCGGCCAATGCTTTCAGTAAGCATAGGACAGCCAATATGTTTACATATGCAATTAAGCTAGTTTGTATTAATTTATCTAAATGTGATAACAGCTAAGCTCAGAGAAAGACAATATCACTTGCTATGTCTAATAATGTTTTTTTGGATGGGGTACGCTTTCATAGTGCCTACAGAGCATTGCCATTATATTGACATTATATAAGGTTATTGTTTGAGGTTGATTTACTAGAGCCTAATAAACTGATCACTTTGCATGGGAAGTTGCTCTGTGCAAGGGAATTATCTCTAATGCATAGTAAATGAGGTGAAGTTCATATGACTTCCATAATTTAATTATGTGCAAGCAAAAAATGTTGTTTTTTGTTTTCCTTGCACTTTATTCTTTGGAGGAGACTATGCATGGGAATCTGGCTATCTGACCTCATGGTTTAGGCTGGGGACCCTTTTAAGGCAAGTTAGATAATTCTAGGAATATTTACCATTCAAGCACAACAAGTGGATATTTATGGCTGTTCCCCTGGTTGGTGGATTTCATTGGCTGGTGGAGAATCCTAGCAGTTCTAAATATTTGTGATCCTTTCGGCACCTATGGGTTTGGGGTACCTTAATATGCTCTGATTCATGCTTAATGGTGATACATTCAGGATGTACCTCTGTTTGCCCCCTGATGAAGATTTTTTTGAGCGATTAATTGAAACGTGTTACTGCTTCCCTGACAGGGTATGTATCAGATCATTGGTGTGTTTTTAGGGTGTGTGTATTTTAGTAATGTTTTATACTAATAAAACATGGAACATTTTATTTAAAATTCCTCTTTTTGGCTGCACTAAAATCCCATGAGAGAAACATATCATTTGTGTGGCAAGGAAGGGGATGTAGCAGCATATAACTCAGTGTAAACTGCTTTTCTGTGTGTAAAGCTTAGTAAATGAGGCCCTTAATGGGGTTGGGATTGATTCTTTGCAAAGTCACATTTTTACCACAGTCACTAAACCCCCTTTCAAACTACAACTTCCCTTTCAAAGTGAACAGCCTATTTCATCCAGCCACCAATCAGATTCAAATCTACCCTGGAAGTTTGAATGTTGTTAATTAAGCAGGCAGCAGAGAGAGGAAGAGAGAAAGGAAGTTAATCAGAAATGACTCCCAGAACTACTATCTTTCTATTGAAGTGCTAAGTGTGTTTATTTGTAAGGTACATCTAGTGGACTTTAACACAGTTGCATTATTACTTGGTAGTGTGATTAGATCAAAGAATGATTTCACTGGATGCCTGGAATTACTGTTTAACATTTTGTAACTGAAAAAGAGCAATAATTGCATAAATGTCCAGACATCTCAACTCTTGCCAAGAAATGTAACTGACATAATTTATGACAAATGTTAACGGCAGTTTTCTTCCAGTCAAGCATCCATCATTTTGACATTAATTTGTGCGCACGCGTTACCTGATCTGCATTGCCATTATTAAAATCAGCAGGATAATTTACATTGTTTTGTGTTTTACTTATTTGTATTTTACCCAAAACATATTATAACTATGGCCTCAGGTTGCCTAATGTACAAATAAGTGATGTCACTTTTGGAAATATCCATAATGCTGTATAATAGCTCAGGACATAACTAAGATAATGGGAATTGTTTTTGATGGTCTGAAAGTGCTGATAATATAGTGTTGTTTTATTACATAATTAAAGTCATAAGGGAAGTTATTTTTTTCTGGAACATGCTCATAAATTGTGAAATTCTCTTCCAGAAACAAAATATCCTAGCACTTGTTAATTTAATAGGTTGTCACTTTTCTAGACATTTGATGAGTTTGGTTTATACACATATTTTTTTTGCATCATTTAATTGTAAGAAAATGCAGTAATTATTACCTTTTCTTTATTGTTCAGGTAGCCATAAACCATGAATGGGCTACTGACAAATGTAGAAAAAGTGCAAATTTATCTTAAAGCAATTGGTTTGAACAAAGTTAATGGTTTCCCACACAAATACTATAATGAACCACGCAAAAATAAGAACAAATGAACAAATAAGTTGTAAACGTGCTATTGTTTTTTTTTTTTTTTGGGGGGGGGGGGCTGTGCAGCTTGCTTGGTAAACCACTAATGCTCTGCTTATGACATTAAACTCCTGATAAAGAATTGTATAGGCCATAAACATAGATTTCATTGTTGTTAGTGGGAATGTCAGTAATAATAACTACCCTTCTTATGGCATGAGTGGAAGCAATAATAATCCCCCTTTCATTAGTGCCATTGGCAGCAAAAATAAGCCCCCTCATCACTGGTGTCAGTGGCAGAAATAAATACCTTCCCTTTAGTGTTGTCAGCGGTGATCAAAATAAACATCCCTGTTGTTCAGTGATTAATCTTCCCTCCCTCTCCAATGATGTTGGACAAAAACGACACTATCCCTGTCCCATGTGACTGTTGGGTGCTAGAACACAGAGGTGCACCAGCCTTCAGAACACCACTGCCACATTATAGGCTGTAGCTGGGATCTTGCAAAGCAAAAGAAGGTCCCACCAATCACCAGCTGGGCAGCCCTGGTATAGTATATTATAACCTATTCTGTGATTAGATCTTGAGCACTTCACATCACCAGAGTTTATTATGTACTAGGGAGAATAACCAGAGAGAAAAATATTTTTTTTGGCATGATTTACATATTCCTTCATGCATTTGGGTACTTTTAGCTGAAGTTTAATGCAAATTAAAAATTCAGTAAAATAAGAAAAAAAAAAGAAGGACAGAGTGCATTGGTTAAATTATAAACAAACAGGTAAATATACTGTACTTTAAATAAAGTTGCATCAGCTGTTCTCTTTATCCCATATATATCCCCCACTGCTGATAGCAGATCATCCAACAGCCTCTACCACCCAGTGAGGCATGCACCAGTTCAAGTGGCTCTTTAGACTTTAGACTTCTTCACTGAAGCTGTGGACCCCAGCATATTACATATTTATAGTAATATTTCTACAGATGCTTATAGATGCTGTCTAGTTTTATCCTGGTGTGCATTGTTTTTGATATTAGAATTAGAATACTATAGTACTTAGAATTAAAATATTAGATATAAGAATTTTAGGCTGACTTCTCTTTCGGTGCCAATATTGAACAGAAGGTCATATGTATACGGGGAAAATATCTTTACTCAATCTTATTTCTGGTGGGTGAATTATTAATACATTATTTTGCCAGATCTCTGCACAGTTCTGTCACTCATTAAGGTAAAAAAAAAAACATAGTTTTGGCAAAATATTATGGTTCCTTTTCCCTAGGGTGCCTAAACAGTATGCAATGAGGAATAATGTATGTTTATACTAGATTTAACATATTTTTCTGGTTAAATTGTTTCCTTATAAACTATTAAATTATGTGTATTATTGTCATTCTATGTTTCTAAATCCTTTTGTTTATGGAATATAACTGTATTGATACATAAAGTCTTGTAATAGAGGTCAGAGTTTTGGAAATAAGAAGCAAAATTGGTAATTTTTCACAGTAAATGCCATTTCGTATCTAAATGAACACTCCAGTAATCTTTGTTCATGTTTATTCGATTGGTATCTTATTTAGGATATCTAGTACTTCAGATCATAATGTATGCTCATAAACCACATGTTTTTATTTTTCAGGCTGATTCACTGTAAAGGGACGCAATGCAAAAATGCAATGATTAAACAAAGGATTTAAACTGGTGTCAACACTTGGAATAGCAATCTATCAAATACTTCATTCACGTGGAATGGGCCTCACAAAAAAAGTAATCTGGATCTTACAGATTGCAGTAATGAAAATAAGGCAATAATTTTTGTGGCTTATTTGATTGAAAGGAATTGGTTTATCCTGGCTGAAGTTATTTATTTGTTAGTTTTACTCTCTACCTGGGAGATCTCACCTTTGCTGATGTTGATGTAAACGATGTCGAGACCAAAGGGATTACTATGGTTGCCTTTGATCTTCACTCCTGTCTGTGTCGTTGTAAACTCAAACTTGCTACTATGGATTACAGCCTTTGCTGTACGATTTACAATAATAGATGGTCAAGCACAGCATCCAGTTGTGCCTACGAACTATGGCAAGATACGTGGCACACGAACATCTTTATCTATTGAGATTCTTGGACCTGTAGAGCAATATTTAGGAGTTCCCTATGCCGCACCACCAACGGGAGAGAGGCGATTTCAACCTCCTGAACCACCTTCATCATGGACCGGTATTAAGAACGCAACCCAGTTTGCTCCAGTATGTCCACAGTTTTCAGATGAAAGATCATTATTAAATGATATGCTGCCTGTATGGTTTACTGCCAATTTAGATACAGTTGTAACATATGTTCAGGATCAAAGTGAAGATTGCCTATATTTAAACATCTATGTGCCAACCGAGGATGGTAAGTTTCTATCATTAATGGCATGATCTAAAAAAATAAAATCTATCTATCTATCTATCTATCTATCTATCTATCTATCTATCTATCTATCTATCTATCTATCAATCTATCTATCTATTTTTCTATTTATCCATCCATCTTTTTTTCTAACAAAACAAACATGCAATGTTTCATAATTCACTTATTTTTTATCAGTGTAACATTTTCTACAAATTTACAGTTTGTTATTTTCAAACTAGTTCCTCGCCAGAAAGGCACATTCTAGTATCTTCGTTTTGCTATAAAGAGGTCAATTAGTGTTCCTATTTTGGTTTTCAGTTAATACACTGAAAGTAAATATTTTACTTGTGAATCTAGTCTGTTTACTAGATTAAAAAGATTACTTTAGCCATCGTGTGTGTGTGTGTGTGTTAGCGTTTATGCCTATGGCTTACAATATAGTTACTTCTATTTCTACAGACATCATATGATCTGAATAGTTACATTTCTTTCCTGAAATTCCTGTATTTTTGTCTGTCTAATCTTAGTCTTTGCAATGATTATTGAGTTTGATGATATGCAAAGTCTAACCCAAATCACATATGAAATGATTTTATATAGCTAAATATAGATACAATAGAAATGTTAAAATACTGTTGTTGCTGTTTAGACCAACAACCATAGTGATTGTCTAAAGCCTAAAGTAGGGTATCTAAAATCCTTGTACCACCTGTCCCATTGAATGCTTTTTAGATTCCTCCAACTACAGGCTGCTGCTCAGGCCCAGTTCCCATGTCCTATTAACCCCAGTTCCAATACTATTGAGAGTTTATTAATCTCTGAACATATAGATAAAACACATTTCTCCCTTTATGTTAATCTTTTATATTTGAATACTACCAAAGTTACCCAGCACTTTCACACATGGTGACAGGATATAGCCATGGTGACAGATGATGACTGTGAGGAAGGTATATAGCAATAACTCTCTTTGATGATATTGGCTATAGATAAGTAAAGTTGAAGTATCTACTCTGAGTCTGTTACTCACCCCATAGACTCTCCATGATTTATCACTTTAGAAATGCTGCTCATCTATGATTAATGTGGCCCCACCACTCTATAAACTTGCCTATCTGGAACACAACTGTCCTAAAAAAAATTAAAAGGATATGGGTTGCTTGGTTTGAGGCGAGAAAGCTGACACTGTAAGGTATAGTTGTATACGCTGATACTACTAATCCTAAGGGTTTTGGCATAGGGCTTTTTATTCCTGCAGTTTATACATAGAAGAGTGGTCCAATAACCCCCATTCTTCTTTGTCACGTCTCTTCCCTCCCCTCTCCTTTGACCTTTTCTTCTCTCCCTTCTACCCTCACCTGGTTGCCTATTTTACTCTATGGGAATGAGTGCCTATTGTTATTTGCTCTTTTTGTTCTATGATATTTTTTCCTCTGAATGAATGTAATGAATGTTTTAAAATATAGCTTCTGGACCTGTGTGTGTGATTATACTCTACTGTATAACTCTGTGGTGTAGGTGGACTGGGATGAACTGTATTCTACTCTTTGTACCATTATCTTGTTCTCTTTTGAGATAATGTGCCACTGTTGTTTGTTGTGTTTTTCTAAAACTCAATGAACCTTTCTGAGACTGAAAATCGTCAGGTTAAGGAGGAACAGGCTGACCTACATGCGGTGTGTACTGCTGTCTGTTCAACAGAAGCCAATCTAATGATTGAAAACCAGCATTTGATCAGTTCTTGGAGCCAATGGCTCCTGCACTGATCTGTGTATTCTGATGGAGGAAGGAGGTGGGGAATCCCCACTGTCAGACTACAATAGCACGGGAGGGGAGAATCCTGCATCACACATTATTTGTGAAAATGCAGGGATCTGTCAGGTTTTTTTCCTTCAATCTGCTGGTTGAAGGGAAAAAACTGCAGGTGTATATCCAGATTTATGCAATCTCCTCCATTTTAGATAATTTCACCAGACTGAACAAAGTGAAATTCAAATTTTTATAGAAAGTTACAGAAAACATCTAATTCCAAACTTAATTTATTGTTTTCTCTGTGGTTTGCTATATAAATACGTTTTTTAAATTATCATCTTCAGTTCTAACTTAAATTAAAATAAAAAAGTTAAAATTTTAACTTAATATTGTTGGTGTTGTATTAAATGTCCTACATTTTCAGTAAATATTTATTAAATGTGAGAACTAACTTTGCATAACTGTTTGGTTAGCTACATTTTCTTTTTTTTTTCAATTCCTCTGTCCGAAAAATGTGAGGCTATAAGTGCCCATCTGATTATATAAAAGTAAAAGGACAGATTTATTTTTCAGAACTCAAGATAAGAACAATAAAAACAGCAAGGGGTAAGCAAAGGCTGGCAATTGTTGTCCATACAATCTGATTAAACACATTACATATCCTTACATGACAGATCCCTGACAGAATAAACTTGGTTGCTGTGGAGACAGACTGTGAAATTTGCTTTTCATGTCAAAGGTCTGAATGTGACTCTTTGAGTTATATTCACATTACCAGTTTATGTTGAAACACACATTATAAAAAAATGTTTTTTTTTCCAAGCTCATGTGTTATAGCATGTTATAAATGTCAATTTTTCTTTTTTGAATATAAAATCATAACCAAATTAACTACCTTGCATATCCCATCTCTGCACATAGAATACTAATAGAAAGCAAAAAAACATGTTATAAAATCTATAGTTTAATTTAATCAACATAATATTTTTGTCTTGTGTTATAATCCAGCATTTTTGTTTAGTAGTAATTAGTATATGAGAGAGTTTCTTTATACTTACTTTCTTACGTTCCCGAATTTTTTAAGCAAAGGATGGCAAGTCTATTATGTCAGTCAAAGAACTGTCAGCAATAGAAGAGGAGTTATTTTCCCACATTTGTGCCATACTGAAAATCCATTTGAAATGCGTGTCATTCACCACAGCAAGCATTTTTAAGAGGGATTAAAATAACATAATTACTAATGAGTTGCTTAGGAAAAGAGAAAAAACATGTGTTTTCTATAACAAAGGAAACTGATTTCAAGGATTTTTTTTTTTATTCTAAAAGTATGGATCTTAAACTGTAACATTAGTCATATTGAGAAGCAAATCATTTGTAAAGATTGATTTTAATAATTAAATCACAACAAAAGTTATGGCTGAAAGCTAAAATGAGGTAGATAAATAGATTGATAGGGGCTAATAAGGGGCCATTTCTGGTAAACCAAAACTAGTGCAGGTTAGTTGGAAAAAAACTCTTAACCCTCAGGAGCTATTTACAGCCCACTGCACTCCTAATAACTTTTAGACATTTGACTGTTGCAAAATGTCAACCATTTTACCAAAATCTCATTTATTTTTGCTACAAATCGATAACAGTAATAGTAACAATGCTATGCCTGCTTGAAACTGAAAAACAGTACTTTTAGTGAACTGAAGATAAAATAAAGTCATTGATTTGTAACTAAAGATAATACCAAAACATAAATTACTTTAGACAATATGTCTTAAAGCTATCTAAACCCCAAAGCAAAAATTGCATATATTACAGCTTACTATTTTATAGATGCAGAAGCTACAAATGTTTCCCTTTTTAAAGTATTTATTATTTTATTTTCATCTGGTGGTCCTGCCAGTAATACACTTCCTGACCTAGGGTGATAATGCTAGCTCACTTTACTTTATCTACAGATTTAGATTCAGAATACTTTATTAATCCCAAGGGACAGTATTAAGTATATAGTATACAGTATAGAGAAGCAGCATTGACACTCCAGGTTTCTATCCTGATTTGGACTGCAAATAGCTTCCCCTCTCCTCATCTCCTTTACACAGCAGGAATGTTCTGTAGTTTAATCCCACTTGAATACAGCACTTATTTAAAGGGGGTTTGTTTTAAATATAACTGCTTATATGTGCATTTTCTATTTTAATTTTACTTATTAATTTTGTTTTGGGGTTTTATCTGTTGGGTGTATCTGTAGTGCACCCCACAGATAAACTCGCTCCAGGCCCCTCCCTCCTGATGAGTGCCCCCACAGCAACTAGCTTGCTATGGGGCACCCAAGCTGAGCCACTGCTCTTTGTGTCCATTCAGACATAGAGCTGTGGCTCGGACCCACCCTCTCTATACTGATTGGATCACTGACTTTGATTGACAGCAGCCGGAGCCAATGGCACCCACTGCAGTGTATCAACCAATCAGGAGGGAGAGTCCCGAACAGCTAAGGCTCTCATGCAACATTGCTGGATAAAGAAGGTTCTCAGGCAAGTATTATGGGGGCAGAGGGGGGCTGCTGCACACAGAAGTTTTTTATCTTAATGCATAGGATGCATTAAGATAAAATTCCTTCTTCTTTTAGAACCACTTTAATAATCAGACCTGAAAGGGAGATGCCCAACCTCTATTATTAACCCTCTCCTAAGCCTAAGGCTGACTCTCTGTAAAATATACAGTATCTCACAAAAGTGAGTACACCCCTCACATTTTTGTAAATATTTTATTGTATCTTTTCATGTGACAACACTGAAGAAATGACACTTTGCTACAATGTAAAGTAGTGAGTGTACAGCTTATATAACAGTGCAAATTTGCTACCCCCTCAAAATAACTCAACACACAGCCATTAATGTCTAAACCTCTGGCATCAAAAGTGAGTACACCCCTACGTGAAAATGACTAAATTGGGCCCAATTAGGCTTTTTTCCAACTGGTATCATGCGACTTGTTAGTGTTACAAGGTCTCAGGTGTGAATGGGGAGCAGGTGTGTTAAATTAGGTGTTATCACTCTCACTCTCTCTCATACTGGTCACTGGAAGTTCAACATGGCACTACGTTGCAAATAACTCTCTGAAGATCTGAAAACAAGAATTGTTGCTCTACATAAAGATGGCATAGGCTATAAGAAGATTGCCAATACCCTGAAACTGAGCTGCAGTATAGTGGCCAAGACTATACAGCAGTTTGACAGGACAGGTTCCACTCAGAACAGGCCTCGCCATGATCGACCAAAGAAGTTAAGTCTTTGGCAAATAGACATATAAGTGCTGCCAGCATTGATGCAGAGGTTAAAGGGGTGGGGGGTCAACCTGTCAGTGCTCAGACCATACGTTGCACACTGCATCAAATTGGTCTGCATTGCTGTCATCCCAGAAGGAAGCCTCTTCTAAAGATGATGCACAAGAAAGCCTGCAAACAGTTTGCTGAAGACAAGCAGAAAAAGGACATGGATTACTGGAATCATGTCCTGTGGTCTGATGAGACCAAGAAAAACGTATTTAGTTCAGATGGGGTCAAGCGTGTGTGGCAGCAGCCAGGTGAGGAGTACAAAGACAAGTGTGTCATGCCTGTCAAGCCAAGCATGGTGGTTGGAGTGTCATGGCCTGGGGCTACATGAGTGCTGCTGCCACTGGGGAGCTACAGTTCATTGAGGGAACCATGAATGGCCTCAGGACAGTATTCTGACATGATAATGACTCAAAACACACCTCCAAGAAAACCACTGCCTTGCTAAAGAAGATGAGGGTAAAGGTGATGGACTGGCCATGCATGTCTCCAGACCTAAACCTCATTAAGAATCTGTGGGGCATCCTCAAATGGAAGGTCTCTAACATCCATAAGCTCTGTGATGTTGTCATGGAGGAGTGGAAGAGGACTCCAGTGGCAACCTGTGGAACTCTGGTGAACTCCATGCCCAAGAGGTTTAAGGCAGTGCTGGGAAATATATGTGGCAACACAAAATATTGACACTTTGGGCCCAATTTGGACATTTTCTCCTAGGGGTGTACTCACTTTTGATGCCAGAGGTTTACACATTAATGGCTGTGTGTTGAGTTATTTTGAGGGGCTAGCAAATTTTCACTGTTATATAAGCTGTACACTCACTACTTTACATTGTAGCAAAGTGTAATTTCTTCAGTGTTGTCACATGAAAAGATATAACAAAATATTTACAAAAATGTGAGGGGTGTACTCACTTGTGTGAGATACTCTATGTAAATATATATATATATATATATATATATATATATATATATATATATATATATATATACTGTATATCAATTCTCCTGTAAACCACAAATGTTTTAACACAAAACTTCTTGGTGTATCATTTTGTAAACTATAAAATGTAAAACAC